>OZ010603.1:1743700-1848700 GCA_963932145.1 Acanthosepion lycidas | reverse complement strand
CCGTGCGGCCTCGCGTCCATTCCTGTTCTCGGGGCCCAATGTAAAAATCATATCTGCGTGCTCACGATATGAATATCCTGCCATTATTTAACGGAACACTTCTCAGTTAACCCACTACTACACGCGTAGTCTGTCTTCAAAGACAGACTAACCACAGATATACACGAATGACAAATGTAACCCAATCTACATAGCGACACCATGCCGTCTATCGTAAGTTATCTTTAAAGTTAACTCAGAAACAAAGGATTTGCGTATATATGTTTATATGGATATTTGTCATTGTTTTGTTGTGAGAAACCCGTCCGCAAAGTTTGTAAAATTATTTTTGATACACCCTGTATATACTTGCAAACCTCCAATGGACAGGAAAGAATGATATTTTAAAATTTTTGCTTTTTGTATTTTTTCATTTTTATTTTAGACGTGTGTGGATATACAGTTTAGCCAATTTCATTAAATTTCTTTATATTTTTGTTTTTCCCACATTTGTAATTAAGTATCGCACATTGTGATAATAGAAGATCTGCCAAAAAAGGTGAAATGTACTAAGAACCTGGACGCAAATTTACCTTGGATGATCAACCAGTCAAAGCACTATCGCTTTAGTACATTGATTACTCTTTTAAATAAAGTGACATACTTTCAATCGAAATCAGCGGTAATGACTGGCATAAAGAATACATAGGCGAAACCTCCAGAAATTTAAATAAAAGGTTTTATATAAACCCAAAAGAGTGATTAAAAACAACAAAAAAAAAACATTACTCATCGTAATTCCTTTTCATGTGTTACGTCTTCCACGTAAATATCCACAGCTCCCACGTAAATATCCACAGCTCCCACGTAAATATCCACAGCTCCCACGAAATGTCTGAACAATAAATTGGCAAACTCGGGAATGGCAACAACGCTATGTTGAAAAAGGAGTAAAAACAAGCCAACCCCGCAATCCAAAACGTCTATTTCGTTATGATCTTAGTGATTAAAAACATTAGGGTATTCATCTAGTTATTTTGAAGTTGTTGATTCAGTCCTTAGGTTACGTAGCGTAGCACAGGATTTACATCAAATGATTTGGTAGTCAGATTATCGTCATGAAGAAAAATAGTGTCTGCAGGAAAAGTGGTGTTTGTAGCTTCTGAAATAATTCGGAACGGGTGGGGAAATCAACCAACACCAGAAAAATATTACGACTGAGCCGTTACATTAAACTCCAACAATGAGAAAACTGAATCGAAAATAAGTCTCATTGAAATTCGAACAGACATTAATGTTAAAAAGTGTCAGCTCAGTACTTTTTTATTGAATTTTTCGTTTTAATTCAATACTGTTTATTTATATTTGCGTAGGAGTTTCAGTGGAGCAGGAGGCAGCTTCTTGGATCGAGGAATCGGAGAGCCGAGTTCGAATTCCACTCGAATCCATTGCATTCACTACGTGCTAATACCTTTGGGAAAAGTATAAATCCTCATCTTCTGCCTCCACTTATGAGTAAATAGCAAGATAAACCTGGTTCTGTAGCTGTGGATGGCAATGATCTAGGAGGACAAAACTGAATTCAAAACCTGATAACTTCCTTCCTTACTCTCGCTTCTACTCGAGTCGAGGGTACTCGACTGGACTACTGATATGCTTCTACTTCAGATTCTGTGTGATATCGAGTAGATAGTTCACAACCCTGATTTTTATCGAAATTTTGGTGAAAAAACGTGCGACGTATCCTCAAGTATATACGATATATATATATATATATATATATATATATATATATATATATATATATATATATATATATATATATATATATATATATATATATATATATATATATATATATATATATATATATATATAATTGTGTATTTAGGAAGCAATCCTTCATTTATGCATGTTTAATTAAAAACAACAGTCAGGATACTACAATTAAGTTTTTTATTTAATTTTTCGTGCGTTCGCACAAGAGCTTATGTAGAAACGTTCCAAATGTTCTATATTTCCGAGCGCTTTCGGCTATACTTTAACCCATTGCAAAGGATGATTTTATTTTTCATTTTAAACGGGTATGTGTGTCATATGTCTGCTTTCAGTGTGTTATAGAGGAGTTTTATTTTCCGAACACGGTTAGCACATTGTGGCCTTGTTCGTATTTAATATTGTTATGAGTTTGCTTTTTCCAACATTATTAACAACGAACTAGGCAAATAAAGTAAAAATTAATAAAATGAAACATCTCTATAACACACTAAAAACATACACATATAGCACACATTCAGTTAAACTGAAAAAATAAAATCATCTTTGATAATGGCTAAAAGTATAGCTGAAAGCTCTCGGAATTATAGAACATTTGAACAGTTTCTACACACTCTGGACTCTGTGTCCCAAAAAAGAAAGCTCTTGTGCGAACACAAGAAAAAATAAATAAAAAGCTTAAACGTAGTACCTTGTCTGTCGTTTTTAATGAAGCATATATATATATATATATATATATATATATATATATATTCACACAACAAATACATCTGTAAACCTAACCTCCCATACAACCATAAGATTTAAACTACCACCAAGTTAGATAAAATAAAATCACTTTGCCACTTCAGCATCAATTTTAAAACCTATCCTCGATTATTTATGGTATATATTTTTTTTTATTTGAATGTAGAGGTATTGAATAATTCAAAAAGGAAAACACTGCGACATACAAGATATTATCTGGACGAGTATCCTTATCTTTGTTATTAAAGTCACGTTTCTCCTATTTCTGACATGAGGAATTGTTATTATTATACAAACTTCTCTTTAAACGAGTTTCATGGTTGTTACAGCCATAGCGTCTATTTTATTTCTGAGATGAGGAATTATTATTATTATACATTGATCTACCTAGACGAGTGTCCTCATCTTGGTTGTTATAGTCACAACGTTTCTCCTATTTCTGAGATGATGAATTATTATTATTATACATTGATCTACGTAGACGAGTGTCCTCATCTTGATTGTTATAGTCACAACGTTTCTCCTATTTTTGAGATGAGGAATTATTATTATTATACATTGATCTACGTAGACGAGTGTCCTCATCTTGGTTGTTATAGTCACAACGTTTCTCCTATTTCTGAGATGAGGAATTATTATTATTATACATTGATCTACGTAGACGAGTGTCCTCATCTTGATTGTTATAGTCACAACGTTTCTTCTATTTCTGAGATGAGGAATTATTATTATTATACATTGATCTACGTAGACGAGTGTCCTCATCTTGATTGTTATAGTCACAACGTTTCTCCTATTTTTGAGATGAGGAATTATTATTATTATACATTGATCTACGTAGGCGAGTGTCCTCATCTTGATTGTTATAGTCACAACGTTTCTCCTATTTCTGAGATGAGGAATTATTATTATTATACATTGATCTACCTAGACGAGTGTCCTCATCTTGATTGTTATAGTCACAACGTTTCTCCTATTTCTGAGATGAGGAATTATTATTATTATACATTGATCTACCTAGACGAGTGTCCTCATCTTGATTGTTATAGTCACAACGTTTCTCCTATTTCTGAGATGAGGAATTATTATTATTGTACATTGATCTACGTAGGCGAGTGTCCTCATCTTGATTGTTATAGTCACAACGTTTCTCCTATTTCTGAGATGAGGAATTATTATTATTATACATTGATCTACGTAGACGAGTGTCCTCATCTTCGTTGTTATAGTCACAACGTTTCTCCTATTTCTGAGATGAGGAATTATTATTATTGTACATTGATCTACGTAGGCGAGTGTCCTCATCTTGATTGTTATAGTCACAACGTTTCTCCTATTTCTGAGATGAGGAATTATTATTATCATACATTGATCTACCTAGACGAGTGTACTCATCTTGATTGTTATAGTCACAACGTTTCTCCTATTTCTGAGATGAGGAATTATTATTATTATACATTGATCTACGTAGACGAGTGTCCTCATCTTGATTGTTATAGTCACAACGTTTCTCCTATTTCTGAGATGAGGAATTATTATTATTATACATTGATCTACCTAGACGAGTGTCCTCATCTTGATTGTTATAGTCACAACGTTTCTCCTATTTCTGAGATGAGGAATTATTATTATTATACATTGATCTACCTAGACGAGTGTCCTCATCTTCGTTGTTATAGTCACAACGTTTCTCCTATTTCTGAGATGAGGAATTATTATTATTATACATTGATCTACGTAGACGAGTGTACTCATCTTGATTGTTATAGTCACAACGTTTCTCCTATTTCTGAGATGAGGAATTATTATTATTATACATTGATCTACCTAGACGAGTGTCCTCATCTTGATTGTTATAGTCACAACGTTTCTCCTATTTTTGAGATGAGGAATTATTATTATTATACATTGATCTACGTAGACGAGTGTCCTCATCCTGATTGTTATAGTCACAACGTTTCTCCTATTTCTGAGATGAGGAATTATTATTATTATACATTGATCTACCTAGACGAGTGTCCTCATCTTGATTGTTATAGTCACAACGTTTCTCCTATTTTTGAGATGAGGAATTATTATTATGATACATTGATCTACGTAGACGAGTGTCCTCATCTTGATTGTTATAGTCACAACGTTTCTCCTATTTCTGAGATGAGGAATTATTATTATTATACATTGATCTACCTAGACGAGTGTCCTCATCTTCGTTGTTATAGTCACAACGTTTCTCCTATTTCTGAGATGAGGAATTATTATTATTATACATTGATCTACCTAGACGAGTGTCCTCATCTTGATTGTTATAGTCACAACGTTTCTCCTATTTTTGAGATGAGGAATTATTATTATTATACATTCATCTACGTAGACGAGTGTCCTCATCTTGGTTGTTATTGCCACAACTTTCAGGCTATTTCAGAGGTCTGGAATTAATATCATTCAAAAATAATTTCTTTTCAATATTTTATTTGAAACACTATGTATTTTATATATTTACTTGGCATTTATTTTATTTACCTGAATGCTGATAGATAGAGTATAGCGCTTCAAATCAGCCGCCAGGGAGGCAAACAGACCGATTGAATTTACTAGACTGAAAAATAGATAGATTTAAACTTGATCAAAGTGCCGTATTTCTTGGAGGTTTCAGTTTTCAGTCTAACACATTTACTTGCTTATCTTGCTACCGACAACTGAACTGGAAATGTCTAATTTTTCGCTTCGAGCCAACTGAAAGTTAAATTAGGAATCTTTCCGATCACTTCGACTCGGAACAAAGAAAATTTACCGACAGACAATGTCGGTCAAATTGTAGCCAAATTCTTGTATAAAGCTCCGAATAATATAATCGACATAAAGTTTCTCTTCTTTTTCTTTTTTGCTTGTTTTGTTTGACTGTTTATTTGTTTCAGCTTATCACACTTTGGAGCCAATTTGGTCAGTGGCTTACTCTTCTGCAGAGAGATTAAACATACTTGAAGTCATTTCAAAAGTGAACAAGGATACTTAATGTTTCTAGTCGAATGAGGATGAGAAGAAGAATTAATATTATCTTCAGCGTTCTCTTTAGAATAATGTCCTCATGTTGCTATATATTTTTATAGAGATCCGTCTGAATATAGGAACAAGGAGTTACGTATTGGTCTTTTCAGTCGTGTGCTCTCTATTCATCTATTCCTGAAATGAGGAATAATCTTTATAACACATTAATCTATTCAGACGAGTATCCTTATCTTGGTTATTATAGTCACAACGTTTCTTCTATTTCTGAAATGAGAAATTATTATTATAATACATTGATCTACCTAGACGGGTGTCCTCATTTTGGTTGTTATAGTCACTACGTTTCTCCTATTTCTGAGATGAGGAATTATTATTATTATTATACATTGATCGATCCAGGCGAATGTCCTTTTGGTTTTTATAGTGATAATGTTTCTCCTATTTGAAGATTTAGAAATCATTATTATACATTGATCTATACAGTCGAGCATCCTTACTTTGAGTCTTTCTGTGATGAGAAAATATCATTATTATCTTGGTTTCAAACAAAATTCTCAGAGTTTTTCAATAGTTTCGATTTGAAATCGTGATTCTGCTCCATACGCCAATAAAATGGGTTATACATACATACATACATACATACATATATATATATATATATATATATATATATATATATATATATATATATATATATATATAAACTCCCAACAGGATAGAATCCAGGTAGAACTCAATGTCCAGGACAGAGTAAGAATATTATATAAAAGGCTCAAACACTAACATTCCATGGTTATAATTTATTACATTGAAATCGTAAATACGATCCAATTAACCAAACCTAAAAATTCATTTCTTTTTGAATTTGTAGGTCTGATGATTCTAATATATACAGGGTGTTTCAAAAAGAATACGCCAAAATCATCACGTGATGTGTCAAAAACGAAAAAAATTACAAACCTCTAGCATGAACACATGTGTTGTATATACATTCAAGTTTCATTTCATGTTTTATAAGTGCTCAATGTGGCCACCACCGGCAGCGCGGACAACATCAAGCCGATATGCGAATTTCTCCCAAACGCGCCTCAGCATGTCACAGTCCACCATGTTGATTACAGCTGTTATTCGATATTTCAAGTCATCGATACTTGCTGGAAGTGCTGGAACATAAACTTGGTCTTTAACATACCCCCACAAAAAAAAGTCACACACAGTGAGGTCCAGGGATCTGGCAGGCCAAGCACAGAGAGTAAGATTTTTATCACCTCTCCTCCCAATCCATTGCTGAGGCACGTTTTCATTCAGATAAGTACTAACCCCGAGATGTCAATGGGGTGGTGCTCCATCTTGCTGAAAAATGAAGTCATTCGAATCTGCTTGCAGTAAAGTGAATAGCCAGTTTTGGGTGCTCTGTTCCTCAAATGCACACATTGTGACGATTGACTGTGCCTCTCAAATGGAAATTCGCTTCGTCACTAAAAACTAAACGTGAAAAGAGAGTTTCATCACCTTCCTCCATCTCCAGCATTGACTCACAGAATGTCCTCCGCATCACCTTGTCATAATTAGTAAGGGCTTGGACGAGGCTTAGTTTGTATGGTTTCATGTGTAATCGTCTCTTTAACACATGCCAGACAGAGGTATGAGGGATGGCAAGCTGAAGACTTGCTCGACGTACGGACTTACGTGGGCTGCTCTCAAATGCATCATGAATCCTATCCACTTGCTCCTCTGTAACACGTGGTCTTCCAGGACTCTTTCCTTTGCACAGGCACCCACTATCTTTAAACTGTTTAACCCACCGTCGAATGGGGAGAATCAATGCCGAATTCTGTTCTGAAAGCACGCTGCACCGTGACAATGGTGTTTGGTTTCGCGAACTCAAGCACGCATAATGCCTTCTGCTGAGGAGTTGCGATTTTGATTGATCTTCCCACAATTCAGCTGCACCAGAAGCGGTGAAACTGACACCCAATCAAACTTTGATAACTACTCTATCAAATAACCACTGATTCAGTCCACTACAATGCTATAAACCTGAAAAAAACAGCGTAATGATTTTGGCGTATTCTTTTTGAAACACCCTGTATATTATTACTCTTTAGTGTAATTATCGAGTCTGGCTACTCTAATATCTTTTCTGTTCATGGAAATATATTGTGGTTATTTTTGCTTAATAAAACGTTTCTTTCTTTCTTTGATGTGTTTCACTTAAAATTTACAACAAATATTGATGCAACGAATTTAATATAATTTTAATTTCAATGAATAATTATATGCTCTGTTCAAGTTTTGATTTAATGTAAATTGTAATGGAGATTGCCTGTTTTGGTGTTTAGTTCAGCAGTACGACAATATTTTATGTACGTGTTTCTGTGGCTACGAAATGTACTTAACATATGTTATTCATCATGACGGTCGTCTTCGAGTATAGAATCCAGAGGTTAGCAGTGAATATTTCGAAGACAGTAGGAAAGCGTTGTTCAGGTTAGCAGTGGATATTTTGGTAAAAGGTAGCAGAGCATAGTTCGTGCTTCTGTTTCTCTTCGCCTGACAAGCTGGACTGGACATTCGGGTAGAGTAGACAAAAATGGCCGCCTTTATACACGGCAGATTGAATGTTCTACGTCTTCTGATTGGTAAAAACCTTCTATTTATGGACTATAAAGTGAGTTAAGTCATTTGAGCTAACTCACTAGTTATATATATATATATATATATATATATATATATATATATATATATATATATACAAAAAACTGTAACAACATATGTAACTTGTGCAGTTGGACGAGAAGCAAAATTAGAGATAAATTTGGATCTGTGAGAAAATATTAGCCTACAAAATAACTTAACTTCATATTATTTTTCTTCGATAATAGCATAAAATAGAATGCAAAGAATGAAATTGATGGAGTAATGGATAGTGGATTGATTAATCAGAGAGCCGAGTTCGAATTCCAGTCGAATCTCTTATATTCACTTACGTGCTAATAACCTGGGTAAAGGTATGAATGGGTAAATAGCAGGGCAAAGTTGGTTCTATAGCCTTGGGTGTCAACTGGTCTACTGCAGAAAGAAATGGCAACCAAGTACCTCGTCAGTAATGTATCGAAAGATACATGATCGCCTAAGCATCTATCACGCATGGGACATAACTGACTGATACGAACGAATCGAAATACAAAATTGCGGGTCAATTATTATCTTTTTCGTTCATATTTTCCTTAAAACTTCCTCATTGCACACATGTTCTGCCTATGTAAAACAACGTCTTCTCTAGAACCACATCTCTCTTGTCGTGTCAAATTTCTTCTTCATCTGTGACGAAATTCACGGCCATGTAGAAGGATTCATATTACAAAATAGTCCAGCACTCTTATTTTTGTTGGCAACGACATTTTACATTTTCTTAATATTTTGCTTAGTTTTTCGATGGCATCTTTACGAAGAGCATTTAGGAAGACCCTAGTTAGAGAGGGTAGTTAAGATTTGTTGATTATCTGGGCAAAATAGACAATTTTGAAAAAATTATATCTTTGTGTTTCACTAACTTTTGCGCAACACCATAAATATATATACTCAAGTATAGGTTTGGCGTATACGGAATAAATTCCAATAACCAACAAACAATATTCTTAAAAGTGTGCTTCATAGAGAGTAGAACAAATATAATTATTTATTCGAAAATAACACAATTACTTGATAAGATACCAGAAGTGTTGAAACAAAATGGCTATTTTTGTAGTGATTTTAGAACATTTTTATGCTATAATTTTCGAATAATGATTATATATATATATATATATATATATATATATATATATATATATATATATATAACTCTTTCAGTCCTGTAATTATGGAGTCTTGCTACTGTAATATTTTTCTATTCAAGGAAATATATTGTGGTTATTTCTTATGAATAAAACTCTTCATTATTATTGCAATGGCGTGTTTAACCTCGAAATTATATGTTCAGTGCAAGTTAAGATTTACTGTATATTGTAACAGAGATTGTCTGTTATGTTACATTTTTTCACCAGTACGACAATTCTTAGATAATTTTGATACTTTTTCTATTGGGGTTTGTAAACACAGGAGCGGACTATCAATTTTCGGAAATCCAAGATGATTTAAACATGTGATGAAAGTGAATTAATACATTTTTTTTTTTGTTGCTCTTGAAAATTTAAAACAAAAAATTAAATACCATTATTATTATTTTAATGAAACTTTTGGTTCAAATGGACGTAAAATTGTGAGGACTGTTCACGAAATGGTTTTGTAGTGTGTAGCGAACATATAAACAAACTTCATCTTTTAAATATAGAAATGTTTTTCTTTTATTTCGGAAAGCTGTAATATGTAGAGACACGAAAGAGTCAGGTATGGTGGACTATATGTAAAGCAAGAGGAATTCTACTAACAACTACTACACCTGGTAATTTCACGGTTTTCCTCTTATAATGTTCTGATGAATCATAATTCTTAAGTTAATCATTGAATAAATTCCTTTCGAGTTCCCGTACTATAAATTATCCATTCAAATTATTTTCCGTACAACCTCATACCAAAAATGAGCAAGATCTATTTCGCCAGACAATTCTTTCTATAAGAAATTGTATTTTCTGAAACTAAAACATATCGTTTGCTGTTTTGTATATATATATATATATATATATATATATATATATATATATATATATATATATATATCATTATTTATTCGAAAATTATAACATAAATATGTTATAAAATCACTACAAAAATAGCCATTTTGTTTCAACACTTCTGGTGTCTTATCAAGTGATGATGTTGAATATATATATATGTATATATATATATATATATATATATATATATATATATACATATATATTATCTCGTACGTAGATCTCAATGAAGAAAGTAACAGTTTCAAACAGTCCGAATAACTGATCAATGTCAGGAATCAATTTTACACAGCATCTCTGTTATAAAGAGGACCCCACACTTAAATCGATAACTAATCAATACTTTTCGATTCTGACAGGTATCGTTGCTGAAGTAAAGACTTAAGAAAGCTGACCCCCTGCAAAAATATTTAAAAAATATAGTTTCCCCATTTTTTTTACGAGTGGGACCAATATATTTAAGTAGTAACTACTGAAGTTCTGAAATCTTCCACAAAGATTTAATGGAATTTGTTAACTTGCAAACGATGGCGGAGGGATCAAGGCGAAATACTGCATGAGGGAAGAAGCTGTCGAAACGTGAGAAGGTCTGTGAGTGCGCATGTCTGCGGACAGGAAGGGGTGTGACACGCTAAAGCAGAATGATCACTTTCTTAACAGTTAATCTCACTGTTACCACCCAGAAAGTTAGGGGTAGTTACAAGGCAAAGATGTATCAATTTCTGCCTGTAACGATATTAGCATGTGTTCTAGTCGGCCATCTTAACTTTCGCTCCAAAGAAAGAAAAAACACCTGCTGTCAGTTTCAGCAGTAAAAACAAGGCAAGATAATACACACACACACACACACACACACATACATATATATATATATATATATATATATATATATATATAAAATTTGAATAATAATAGGGCCAACTTTTAACAGTGTTCAATATCAACCAACGTGTGTCATCGCAAAGTTGGATAAAGACCAATGTTTAAATTCACCTTTCTCTCTCTCTCAATATATATATATATATATATATATATATATGCAGGTAGAAACCTTTCTTTGAAACATGTTTTGGTGAAATGATAGTCAATGAAAGTTTAATTAAATTTTTATTTATTTTTTTCGCCATTCTTACATTTTTTTTTCGTTTGCTGGCAATAAGATAGCGCAAGAATTGTCCGTATTGTCCATTGTCCCAAGCACTTTCGCTCAATTCTTCAAGGCGGTATATTTTAGGTGTTGTTAGTTTCTCTTCAACTTTGACTCTATGCGTCTTTGTGTTATTTTAAAAACTAGCGGGAAAGTTTATTCAAAGCTCCCCGTGCTGAGCATGGCTGAATTCAAGTCAGCGTCTTTCTATTTATTAAAAAAAATAAACACACCGTTACCACTCTTGATTAGGGTGAGGTTGATAGCGGAGGCGAGATGTTTTATATACAGGGCTCTCGCAAGGCGTGGCGTCTTTATTGGATTATATAGATTTTTGAATATTCGACCAGAATTTTCCTTAAGCGATTTTGTAAACCGTGGGTGGCTAGATATTTTTATGGTACTTTGATCTTAAAAGTGACATGTGAATCGTGTACTAAAGGGTATGGTGATATATATATATATATATATATATATATATATATATATATATGTATATATATATATATATAATAAAATTATTGTTAATCTGTATGGAATTTCCAAGAATATATAGATCCGTTGACAGTCTATTTCAAAAGACAGAATGACCAGCCTATATTTTTTTTAATTATTTGTCATTTATATATATATATATATATATATATATATATATATATATATATATATGAATTTACTAATTTAAAAATATGGGCCCATCACTACACAGAAATTACCATGTTTCAAAAACAGAAACTAAAACTTTAAATTTAATTATAGAATTAAATTAAAATCCTTAGTACTGTTTCATTTTCAAGTGATTTTTGAAATAACTTATTTTGAAATTTACTGAGTTTATAAGCACATACATTCTTGATATCTGTTGCTAAGGTTACGGTAAATTCAGTTATTTTGATAAGGTGTGGTAGGATAAAAGAAAACAGTGTTCAATGATTTTGATAAAGGAGAGTGGTAGGGGGAAAGAAAGTATGTTCTAGGTCAACCCGTCGACTGACAACACTTTTCTTTCCCTCACTTACTCTCTTTTCCTTCCCCCCATGCGTATCTCTCTCTCTCTCTCTCTTTCTCTTCCCCCTAAAAAAACTTATTTTGCAATCTCTGTCTCCCCTTTTATTTTTAAAACTCTTTTCTTTTCTCTCTCCCTTTCACCCTTTTTCTTTTCTTTTTTTTCTTTTCTTTTTCTTTTTTGCTCATGAATAAATTTAAAAACCCGTTATTTTTGTAAGAATTTATGGTCTGAAAAGATGGGTCCTTGATCCCGTGAAATAAACTATCACCTATGTACTTCTAAGGACTCCGCTTTCATTATATATATATATATATATATATATATATATGTGTGTGTGTGTGTGTGTGTGTTGCCTGAAATATGAGAGTCTGCTTTATTTATAGAGTAGGAGTGGTCAATATAAGAGCATGTCTATAGATGTAAGCAGTGCAGACATAGCAATCAAGATTGAATGGTCACTGTCAAAATTATTGCCAAATGAACAATTAATGAATGGATTGTTTTGCAAAAGTCCCGTTCTATGTTCGTATATTCTTTTATTTAAATTCATTTAAATTTAAACTCTTTTGTTTAAATTCATTTAAATTTAAATTAAATCCATTTTAAATTTAAATTCTTTTATTTAAATTTATTTAAATTTGTTTCACCTATTTCGATAGACAACTTGAAAAGGTTAAGATTTTAATGTTCAAGAAAGCACCTACGCGGGAGTCAGTTCAACGAGATAGCAGTAGCAGTATCTAAACACTTTATGCAATCTGCAGGTGTAAAGTATTCTCATTCTGCTTCTATTGCTTAAGGGAGATAACTCCTGCCCATTAAATCTCAGCAATATCGTGTCGCTTGTTCGTTTCTTCCACTGAACCAGTGTATATGACATGTTGCCACTGCCAACCACAAGTTCTCAACTCACAACTGCCAATAAACCTGATATATGTTAACCAATGCTTTAACACATGGCTTAATGTGTAAGTGAAGAAATGTGTTTATTCACCGGGATATCCATAATAGCAAGTCACAGATTCAAGTTAAGAATACAAATAAAAAAAAAGGCACCAATTCCCTAGGTAGGCTAGGTAAGTTTTTATTTGAATTATAAAACTTGAATACACCTATTTTGTATTGAGGACTCCAGGTTTCCTAAGGTTTCAAGTGAAATTTCTTGCAGTCAGGCTTTATGCAAGAGATTGAGCTTTTCAAAATGCCTTCTTTGTTCCGAGTCGCGTCTTGAAAGGATGCCCGACAACTTCTCAATGGCACTGAAATCTGAAGAGTTTGCAGGCCAACTCGTGACTAATATCCCTTTCCGTTTAAATCATTCCTTGATGGCCTTTGCATTGTGAATGGCTGCATTCAGTTGCGTTATCATATTTGTTCCATAATGGCTTTTTGGGAAATGGAACCGGGCACTTCTCAAATAACTCTGCGTAACGGTCAGCGTTTTGCATACCTTCCCTTACCGTCAATTCAGCTGGATCCGAACTTCGATTGAAAAGCTCCCCCGTGTACACACCACGCCCCATCGTTACATATTTCCCGCTTGCAACGTTTCTCGTCTGGTCGGTGATTCTGACAATTTCACGATATCGCACCAATTCACAAAGAACGAATCAAATCGTAATGGAATACAATTTAGCTGAATAGCAGCGTGGGATCTTAAAAACCCAGAGAAATAATTTTAATGTAAGAATAATGATGCCATAAATTTATACTCTAAAAGTTAGTGTAACGGAAAAAAATACTTAAACTCGGCGAACCGGGTTCAGATTCGTGCTGTCTTCACTTTTTCACAAATTCCCTTTGGAAAGGCATGAATCCATCTTTTCTTTATCTAATAACCAGATTGGATTCTCGGATATCGATAGTAACCAATCTTGGAGAAGGAAAACTGAATTCAAAACAGTGAGGAAAGCAATTCTAGTACATTTTTCAAGATTTCAAGGCAATTCGCTGATAATAAAAAAAAAACCCACAGAGAAACATAATCCCTTACGTCCTGAAATAATATAGAATTTAAAAATACTACTACTGATACTACTACCACTAATACAGAGAGTAGCAGAAATATATGCCACATTTTAAAGGTTGTAAATAAGGCTTGAAGCAATTCCTGACCATTGATAATTCTTGATTTTCGTTTTTATAGTAAAATCATTAGCAAGTCATTTGCATTAGAGTGTAGCATAAATATCTCCCCCGTGTTAATTCATCCTGGGTATGACGATAGATTAAAACCGCATCCTGGGTAAGACGATAAACTATATCCGACAGCAAGGTCTCTGATCAGGAGGTTTTGAGGAGCGTTAAACCACGTCTTAATTGTTGGTGTTCACAGATCCTCCCTGACTCGGGGTGATAGCAACTGTTACGGTCTCTACTATGGGCAAATAGTTGACCTTCAAACTGGGGTCAAAACACTATGAAAGTGTAAAAATAGATTTTAATACCAGCAATACATTTTTGAAAAAAAAAATATTACCAGCAATACATTTTTGAAAAAAAAAATATTACCAGCAATACATTTTTGAAAAAAAAAAATTTAGCAGCAATAAAAATCTTGTCGGCAATAAATAACCTATATGCCGTTAAACAAACGAAGCCAAACCAAAACACTTTTTTAAGGTTGTAAATAAGGCTTAAAGCAATTCCTGACCATTGATAATTCCTGATTTTCATTTTTATAGTAAAATCATTTGCAATGCATTTGCATTATACAGGGTGTGGCAGAAATACCCTCCCACATTTTAAAAAGACCAAGATATCAGCTATTAAAAAAATATTTCACTGTTGTTTAAACAAAGGACTACCAACTTTTGTTCATTTGGGTGTGAAAATTATATCCTGCAAATGCTGGTCTCTATTCGCCATTCACTGTTGCAGACAATTTCTAATGTTTTCTATCGCTCGGAAGTTTGAGCAGTTCGAGGTCTTCCAGGTGGTTTTGCTTTTAAGCACTCATCCCATGGCCCTGGAATTTCCAACCCATGACCCTGGAATTTTCAACCCATAGAAGTATCGATTTTCTAGCCGAAAAAGCATAATTTCGATGTAACAGTAAATGAACACGAAATGCTCTCTGTGTTACAATTACAGATTCAACAGTCTTAAAAATGTTTCAAAAGCAAACTTAAAGTGTGAACCAGTCCAAGCCATTACGGTAACAAGTCCTAGCTGAAAAAAAAATAGTATGACATTAACTAAAACAATACACTATGTCTACTTATTTAATTTACTAGCCTCACAAGGGTCACTGTTTAAAATGTGTGAGGTTTTTCTGTCGCACCCTGTACAATTAGCACTAATAATACAACTACGACGACTAACACTAATACTGTACTCCTGGGAACCAATCTCTTTTCTCCTACACCCTTGTGAAAATGAATTGAAACAACCACTTTAGTTTCCTTTCTTTCACCATACGGTCAATTTTAGACCCACTGGAGTGACAGTGTGTAATCGATTTCTGTTTTTCCTCTGATTAGGTCATTTGCAGTGGTGTGTAGTAATATGAATCTATTTTCGGTGTGTATGTTTATTTGGCCTTGAAAATATTGCGTCATCAGTGATTGCAACAAATTTTTATCACTATTGTCTAGACTGTCGATTAGTTGTCCGACGACCATTGTCTGCGATGAACGTTACTCCAAGCAGGCGTACGAAAATTATAACGCTGCACGAAAACACTGGCAAGCCTTACCAGTGAGCAATTCAAAGTACTATAGATTGGACCGGAAAGTCTCCTGATTTAAATCCAATCGAGAATCTTTGGTCAATCTGCAAGGAACAATTTCGGGGAACGGTCACATGAAGTACTAACATATGCATTGGGTCATGTTTCATTGGATAAATACGAAAAAATATAAATAATAACGGAACTATCCGTTTTATTCCAATTAAATTGAGACAAGGATGTAGCTATGCGTTAAATAGCGCGACAGAGAAGGACATATAGCCTTGGATGGTAGTCAGTCTAAGAGAACAATAACTCTAAATTCAAACTGTGGAGAATGCAACGGGAAAGCACTCCACTACCTTTCCTGGGAGTTCATAGCAATTTGCAGAAAATAAAGAAAAAGGAAATTGTACAATCGCTTACATCCTGAAGGAAGATGACATTTAAAACAAACTAGAATTACTTCATTATTTACTGGCTACCCTATAATTTTAGCCTGGCGTTAAATGAAGCGTAGTAAACACTTTCACTAGGGGTAGTTGCTAGCGAGCTAGTGTGCTAATCCTCACCGAGTTCCCCATCGTTGAGGCCTTGTGCCAAGCTAGGTTTGACAATGGCCCTATTCTCTACAGGGAAATCTACAGGTAAGAACTAGCGAGAACCTAGACAAATTATTACTACACATAGCTGTAAGGTATTTGGTTGACTGATACAATAGAATACGTATGCTAGTAGAGAATGGCAAACTACTGGTCAGGGTCAGAACTCTGACGACCCGGAAACAGTTGCGGGACTTTGAACTCAATGTGTATTTAATTCTGAGAATGGAGGATTGGCACCTTTTAAGTTTTTGATATAAAACCTAAAATCACATGGGAAGAAAATTAATACGGCTGCAAGAGTTAGAAAGGTCAAAACGTATCTCTGCACCCTGATTTCTTAGTGAGACAAGCCGGCACGGGATGATGGGTAATAATTGATCAACTGGTTGACATCCGAAATTTTTCCCTCATCCTTTTGCTCCCACGCCCACCCCTCGTAGAAAAACGATGCTACAAATACCGTATCTTCCCTCTGAAATAAACTGAGGAAGAAAAAAATAGGAGAAAACTGTCTGGCATTGATTTCGTCCCTGATACAGCGATGGGGCCGAAAGAATTGAAAACAGATACGAGATATTTCCCTTTAACTCATCTCTCCAAGTTTTTTTGGTTTACCACTGCTGTGGCCTGGTATTGAGACATCCACAAGAGGCATGACACGTGGAACTAGGGCAATCTATCCCGGTGGACGAAATAAAGTGTTTCGCTCGAATTTCCAATCACGTGTAGAAGGCCGGAGCTTACAACGGCCGAAAATTTGTGAATGTGTCAATGAAGATGAGGATAACAGTCCGAATAATGTAAATAATACAAGTAATCATAATACCTCATCTCAGAGCTATAGACAAATTTAGAAACTATTTAATACGCCGCAAATCTCGAATAACATCGTAATTTAGTCATTTTCCCATGATTTTTGTTTTTCTTACTTATTATCCTTACATACAACGTGTGTAACTATAAAATCGAAATTTTATTTTTATCCGAGTCGATTTTTATCGATTCGATGTCGAGTTAGAAATGAAAGGCGGGAAAAATGACAGGTTGTAGCACGAGAACGAAGCCCAGAAATAGCTCGGACAATAATGGCGTTCGCTTGGCGGGAATGCAATATTATTGGAATGAAAATATTATCCGAAAAACTATTTGAAATCGATTAAAGATAAATGAAACTTCTCGCATTTTCTCTTTCTCTATCTCTGTATTCGTATTTCATTTTTTTCTTAATTTCTTTCTCTCTCTCTTCTCTCTTTCTCTTTCTCTCTCTTCTCTCTTTCTCTTTCTCTCTCTTCTCTCTTTCTCTCTCTTCTATTTCTTCCTTTTTAAATCATTTGATATGTCTCTTTCTTTGTTTCTAATCTGGCAAAAAAATCTAATTCAAACTTACAAAAAACCTCACGGGAATATTTTCTGATTAATTCTTTTCAAAGATTAACTAAAAAAACTGATGAAAATAAAGAATGTTTGTTTATTGATAAGATTGTATAGCTTTTTTTTAAACACAAGGCCAATAGCAGTGAGATTTTGATTTGGATCAAACTCAGCTGTAATTGTTGACCAGACTAGCTCGCTAACTGTTGCTCCACGCCGAGACGTCTGCGTACATATATAGTATCTGCTCGACTATTTTAAAAGCTCATGTACTTCAAACCGAATAAAATTAATTGCATCATCACGTCAGGGATTGTGAATTTATTCTTAGATCTATGTTGTACACACGAACATCCGGTGTAGTAGACTAAATTAAACCCTTACCAATATATCTGGTATCTGGAGATTTTCGACAAAATCCAAAGAATCTGCAATGTTATTGGTCGTGACCTTTTCTCATATAATTTGTGCCCAGCAGTATTATGGTGTTATATAGACTTTTATCTATTTGGTGTGTGTGTGTGTGGGGGGGGGGTATTATTATTTTTGTGTTTTATTAATTTTGATCTAACAAATGATCTAACACATTCAATGCTCAAAAATGGTGAAAGATATGAATCTAATATTTAGTGTCAGTACTTATCACATCAATATCCAGCTTTAACATCGAGTCAGTTAAGTGGTATACGTGATTCACGCATAGGCGATCATGTATCTTTCGATATATGACTGACGAGGCAGATTTTTCTTCCCGCAGTAGCATACCATTTCTTCCTGCGATAGATCAGTTGCCATCGAAGGCTATAAACCTGGTCTGTCCTGCTATTTACCCACAGCTAGGAGGGGAAGAAGAGAATTAACACTTTTCCTCAGAGTATTGGCACGTAAGTCAATGTAATGGATTCAACTGGAAAGTCAGTCAGTCAATTATGTGCAATGTGTGATACACGCTTACGCGATCATGTATCTTTCGATACATGACTGACGAGACAGATTTTTTTTCCAACAGTAGGTTTCTTTCTGCACTAGACTGGTTGCCAATCAAGGTTAAAGAACCCAGTGTCTCCTGCTATAAATGGGTGGGGAGAGATATATTCATACCTTTTCCAAGGGTATTTATTTGTGCGTAAGTTAATCAAAAATCGACTGGAATTCGAACTCGTTCGATTCATTTATGCGCAATAATGTTGATTTTCTAAAAACAAGAGTGAAAAAGATCAACCTGCCCTTATGGACAGCAAAATGAGAGACCAATCTACCTCGGTAGATTAAATAGAGATTTCAGTTCGAAATTCCCTGACGGTTACCCGGATCGAAAGGTATCTGATGAAGGCAGCAGGTTACATTGACTGAAACGCTTCATTTGCTGCAAAGGGAAATTATCCTGAACAATTTAGCTATATAATGATATATTATTATTATTATTATTATATATATATATATATTATATATATTATTATTAGCTATATAATGATATATTTATACAGTGCTGTGGTTTTAGTGTGATTCTTAATAAACAATGCAAATTTAAAACGTTCTGTCTTTTAATTTGTGACCAACAGTATCATGGTGTTATATACACTTTTATCTATTTTTGGTCTTTATTAATTATGATCTATGAAATGATCTGCCTTTTTTGTAATCTTTTATAATTTTTTTTTTTTTTTTTTTTGACACAATTTTTATTTATCGGATACAGTAAAAAATTGCATATTTTGCTTGTGATTCATAATTAGAATTCTGGTTTGAATATATTTTCCATTCAATCTATCGAATACAAAAGATATCAACTTTATTTGAAGTTATACTTGGAACAGTAAAATTTTTAAGTCAGTTTATAAGCAAAAAGATGGCGGAATTTTTTTTAGGCATTTGTGTACATTTTTCAGGCGATTTTTAAAACTAAATGCTCAGAAATTAGTAAAAGTTATGAATCTAATTTTTGGTGGCAGTACTTATCATATCAAACCCTAGTTTACTCACTGAGTGCAATGTCGATATTCCGAAATAAAAAAAAATCAGCTTCCTCTACAGCCGGTACGGTGATTTCCTTCAGTTTTCCTGCTGGTACGCTACTTGTTTGGCACGGCACGTTTATTATCTTTCAAATAATTTTCTCCACAGCACGATTATTTTGTTCCACGTTTTCTAAACTTATATAAACATTCTACGTGGAATGTTCATTTGAGCCGTTGTACCAACCCAGATTAACCTCCTCCCAAAATATAAACGGATATAATTTAGCCTATTCTAGAATAATTCCCGGGTTATGACTGAGAAAAGCCTACTTCCCCAGCTCATTTGACAAGGACCACAATCCAGCTTCACAGGTAAATATTGGGAAAAAGCATAATTTCTCATGGTTGCGGCATACCTGGCCACCACGTTCCGAGAAGCCCTGTGTTCTTCCTATGCAGATGTCCCAAAGAAAAGGTTTATGCCAATAAGCTTCAGACTCTCCAACAACTGAACGACATTTAGACATACATCGAAATAATCGATTCTGAAAGACTGAGGGGCGTGATGAAAAATACCTTAGAAAGTGGGTGGGGCTCTGAAAATGGACCCCACTTAAAAGATGGAATCTTTTTCAACTAGTGTAAATTTATTTCCTACTAGCAGCCATACCCAGCTGGTCAATCAAAAAAATCGTTCAATTAGAATGGAGCAAAAACAGCATCATTTTTAGATGTAACAGAATTTGTCTTCTTCAATTACTTTAAAGTACTTTCATTAAGAAACATTTTGAATTACTGCAGTTACTGACATAACAGAAGTCGTCTGTATTTATTCAATCGGAGTTAGACAAGGACATGAATGGATAAAACAGGAAACATGAAGACTTACTTCAGACCACAATTATTTTGAAGTTTTTGAAATTCAATTTGTCTATGTGCTACCAGGGATGTAAAAAAGGATACATTTATAAAGCAATTGTTAAGTTTGATAAAACTGGGTGAAAAATCAACGAAAAATCAAAGAAATCAGTAAAAATCGCCATTTTTTGCTATTTATGCAGCTTTTCGATATATGGCTGGACTCAATTATCAAGTTAAATGACTGTTAAACAATTAACTTATTGTTGGCTACAATGTAGTAAAGTTAGTATTAGATTGCTTGAAAATTGAGGGAGGTTTTAGTTTAAAATTTCTGTTGAAATCAATTTGTGTAGAAATCGATTTTTCGTTTTTCGCGGTTTTTCGCTAGACGCAGTGTTGTAGAAATAAAAATGAGGTATAGTTGAGCTCGTCATGATGTAAGTAACCTACATACCGAGTTTGAATGAAATCAGAGAAAAAAAGTTGAATTTATCGATTTTTGATCGGCTTTATCGATTATTGATTTTAAAAATTATCGATTTTTTACGCTAAGAACCCACCTCTTACATAGTACACTGTGTGTGCCAAATTTGGTCAAAATCGGTTGGATAGATCTCGAGTGAAGAACTATCACACAGACAGAAAGACCCATAGACATACAGACATACTCTGTTTTATAGATATAGATACCTTCTCCTTGTAATACTATGGAATTGTTAATTAAAGTTAAAAAATAAAGGAGTTAATAATTTTTAAAATTGAACACCCTCTAGAATGTTATTTCATGGCATCGATCTATAAACTGGTATTTTTTTATAGTGAGGTCCACCCTATACAAGGCCTGGGAGCCACTCCAGATAGAGGGTTACAAAGTAAGTAGAACAGTTTAGGCTAGGGAAGATAAAGGTTAACGATCGACTTGAACAAGTTAAGATTGTAGTGATAGGGAAATATCCTCTTGGGAGTTGGTTCCACAGAGCATTGATTCTCGGGAAGAACCAGTGAAATACGGAGAGAATGAGGGTGGTTCGCTAAAATGTGCATAGTCCGATGGGTCCTAGCCCTGAAGGTTAGACCTGGTGGAACTAAAGAATGTAGTTCGTCTGAGTACCTTCATTTGAAATAGCGACAAAGCAGTGAGAGCTTTGTGACGTTTAAATTCATTCCTATTTCATTTAAATACCATATCTCATTCATAATTACTATTTTAGCAATAATACTCTGCCGTAGTGGCTCTCGAGTCAATTATTGCGCGAACAGTAATATAAAATGATCGACATATATATGGACACGCCTAGATGCCATTGCGTATATGGTACTTAAATTTTGATAATCTGCAAATTTACATCTATTCTGCTGTTGTTAATATATGAGCCAAGCTATTTATGTTTATACAGGCATCCATCAAGTGAATCGGTTTCTTCTAAGCCAAGCCTCGTTTTCACGTCACAGCGAAGAAATCATATCCGGTTTAGCCAAGCCATTCATCAGGCTAGTTTCGCTTGTCACAAGATGGCGACGCGACCTGCATCTCATGAATAATGACATATACATTGCCTCCTCTTGAATACGCAGTATTCTTTCATTTCTCGTCATTATTGATGATTTTGTTCTTGACGGGTTTATTGCTGTCTAATGTTAGACAAGTGGAATTAAGGGGTGAATTAAAGTTACATTACGTTTATACCGAGAGCTAGTCTGGCTTCAGGAGAGTAGATGTGTGAAAGAGAGTTTGCGAACATCAGGTAAAATGTATATATCGTCACACGTATGAGTGCGCTAAATAATTGTTCTAAATATCCAATCGATTGTGATTATATGTGTAAGATTATGATTGACTCCGCAAGCATAGTTTCTGTACACACAGCCGCACGCGCGTACACGCAAAACAGACACACACAAACACGCACACATATATATAAACTTATATATGTTATGATTAATCAAGCGTTACCTTCCCTTGTTCTGTTAGAACAATTTCTGTTTACTGGGAGTATAAAAGGATACTATACGCGAACCATATATTCTCAGTTGAATACAATATATATATATATATATTCTCATGGAAAAGATGCTAACAGAACAAGTCTGCCGTCATAAGTAAAATGGTACGTTTGTTTAAAATATGCAGCTACTGTGAAATTGATGTTGTCTTTGATATATATATATATATATATATATATATATATATATATATGAAAGTTGGTTAATGTTTATCCCGATGAAAATGGCTTGAAATTCGACGATAAATGCGGCGGAGTAGCAGATATTATGATTAAATTTTGCAGATATTATGATTAAATTTTGCTCTCGTCAAAATATACTCCTTTAACCTTGATGACTGCAGCACACATTTTTGGCATTAGTTTCTCAAAGCGCACGTTTGTTAATTAATTCCATTCCTTTTTCAATGAGTTTAAGGGCGCTTTTCCATTTTATTTTATCCTTCTGTCATGTTCATTCCCATGCTAATTCTGAGTATTGCTTAAAATTTTGGACTGCAGTATATATATATATATATATATATATATATATATATATATATATATATATATATATATATATCATAGTAAAAAATAGGAAGAACAGTAAGATATGTAATCCGGGGTTCTTATTGAGATCTTGATTATTACTAAACAGTGCTCAATATAAATTTACAGAGCATAAATATTAGATTCCAAAATTCGTTTGAAGATGAAACAGAACTAATGCTTTTAATTTAATACAATTGAATTTAAAGTTTTTGTTTTCTGTTTTTGAAACATGGTAATTCCTGTGTAGCGATGAAACCATGTTTTAAATCAATTAATTTATAATATATATATATATATATATATATATATATATATATATATATATAATCCAATTAAAAGTTTAATAAAATCAAATAATTTACATAATTCATCTGAAAGATAATTTACATAATTCATCTAAAAGAATCAGCCGAATATTTTCATTATAAAATTCACAGTCTCGATAAGTGAATTATTTTATTACTAGTCTACTAGTACCATATTGAGATGCAATTAAACAATGTTTTGCAACAATATAATGAAATTTAATAAAGCGTTGGTCCAGTTTTCGAAATAAAAAGTGAGATTAATGAAACCCGTAATTAATCCGTTCGATTATTAATCCGTTTCTTGTTATAGTAAATTTATTAAATAAGAATATAATATTTTAATCGGCATCACTCATGCAAGGAAGTAAAGTCAATAAGGCACAAGGGATTACGGAGCGTGGATGATCTCTATCCATTAAAATAGACATGGCGACATTTTGAGAAAGACAAGTCTTGACGATAGTTTAATGTGTTGGGCTTGGGTTGTTACTGAGGACCAGGAAGCAGGGTCAGGACTTTTGAATAAATGGTCAGTTCTACAGACTGAAACCAATGAATATTCTACAAGCAGACGATAAAATTATCGCCGGTTTTTGAATAGATATGATGAATGATATCAAGAGAAAATATTACGTTGAGGCATAAATTATTACCATTTTCAGAGTGAACCCTACATTGAGTTACTCTCGAGTTTTGTATTGGGAGAATTTTAGTATTACCAAAAATAGGAAAAACTTATACTGACTTAATAAATTATGCCGCCATTTTAGACCGCCTGGGTAAATCATAAATGTAACATTATTTTGGGATATGAATTCGGGGATTGTTTTTTCTCCTAATAAAAAGATCCTCCCCAACCAAAAAACGATACTACATCGGTTTTTTTTTTTATTGGTATCATCCCATGTAAGGGAGTAAAGCCACTGGGGCATAAGTGTTTACAGGCTGTGGAAGAATTAGGAACAAAAACATTAATAATGAACGGGAAGAGAAGATAGTAATCAGGAGGACAGTAGATAGCTATCGACATTGCATTTAAATTTTTGCAGATTAAAGTTGGCTGGAAAACATGGAAACGAAAGGGAATTCCACAAGTACCAGGGGAAAAAACTGTTAGCATAGAAGTTACGGCTACATCTCGCCTGCTCAGCTGTGAATTGATGAGGTTTCGACACCGGTCATGTACTTCGTTTAAATGCACATGGTCCATAGCGACGAGTTCACCCAAACAATTACTATGAAATTATTTATAGAAAAGGCACAGGGAGGCAACATTTCGGCGGTGGCAAAAAGACTGAAGCCGAGATGCCAGATCAGGACCGTTAATATTGCTGCTTCTTCTTTGGATTTTATCAAAGTGTTAAAGCTAAACAGCAAGGGCACCGAACCATATAGACAAGTGGCAGACGTGTAGGTGTGTATGGTAGATTCTCTGGAGAGAAAAATGTTTGGCACGATACAGTGAACCAATTTTCTTCTTCTTCATTCATGTGCTGTGTCCCTTGAGGACGCAGACGATCATGGCCCTCCACCTCCTCCTGTCCCTTGTAGCTGTTTTTGTCTTTTTGTTAGTTCTCCCAGACCCTGTCCCGCCATTCAATTGCTCAAGCCTATTCAGTATTTCACATGGTTGCTTTCCACTGTCTCTCTTTCCTCCTACTCGTCCTGTGAGTATCAAATTTTCCAAACCCACTTTCCTCATTACGCATCCCAATAATTTCAGGTGCCTCTTCTTGATGTTAACTATAAGTTTCGTCTTTGTTTTCATTATCTCCAAAACTTCGTTAATGCTCACATATTCGGCACATGGTATCCTCAGCATCCTTCTGTAGAATCACATTTCTGTTTCTTCGAGTCCCTTCTTCATCTTTGAGGAGATTCTCCAGCATTCGCTGCTATACAGGGAGACAGATATCACGTAACAGTTCAGTACCCTTTTCTTTGTTTCCAACAAAACTTTTCCTGTTTCTTAGTACTCTGCTTAGGTTTTTGAATGCACCTTTGGCCATCCAAATACGTCTTCGGATCTCAGTGTCGCACTTTCTGTCAGAACACTTCTCAGATATCTAAATGTATGTAACTCTTTGATTTTAGCGTCCAGACCTGTAAATTGCAAAATTGGATCTTGGGCTCATCTTTTTGCTGATGACCTTGCATTTTGTCTTTTTGTATTTCATGCTAAGTCCCTTCTTCTGGCTCTCATTCTCTACCTTCCGTAGGCGGTTTTACAGATTCCTTTCCTTGTCTGCTATCAGCACTGTGTCATCTCTATATTTGTTGATGTAAAGATTGTGGCCGCCAATTATAAATCCTGATAGAATTTCCAGTTCCCTCAGAATTGCCTCGACAAGAAGACACATTCTTGTCTTACATCACTTTCTATTTTCGCATATCTACTAAACTCATTTATAATCCGTATGCAGGCGGTTTGCCGCAAGTATAGATTTTTGATTCTTCTAACGTCTTTCCCGGATATGTCAAGGATGCTGAGCAGCTCTAACAGATCAACCGCCTTTGCGTGATCTATAAAACACAGGCACTCGTTCTTCTGTATTTGTATTGCTCTTTCTGATAACATCTTGAGCATAAATATCACATTTCTTGTTTTGGTGTCTTTAACAAACCCGCGCTGTTCTTGTCCTATCTCCGGCCTCATTCTGCCCTGCATTCTATTCATCAGAATTCAGATGTTCAGTATTGTTATGTGACTCATTAGGCTGATTTTTCAGTGGAGTTCACATTCGTTTGCGCCTGGTTTCTGAGGCAATGCTATAAAAATAAATCTTAGATTTTCCTGTATATCACCACATTATCCTGATGACCATGTATTCTGTTTTCGTTTTTTTTTTTTTTTTAGTTTATGCTTAGCCCCTTTTTCTTGCTCTCCTTCGCTACCTTCCGTAGAAGGTTTTGTAGTTTCCTTTCCGTATCTACTATCAGCAGTGTGTCATCTGTTATACCTCCTACTGTATGTGTATTGCTCTTTCTGATAACATTCCGAACATAAATATCACATTCCTTGTTCTGGTGTCTTTAACGAACCCGCACTGTTCTTATCCTATCTCTGGCCTGATTCTACTGCGCTCTATTCAACAGAATTCGGATGATGAGTTTTGTTATGTGACTCATTAGGTTGATTATTCGGTGGCCGTCGATAGCTGGGGGAGCCCGAAGTCACAAGTCATCGTGGCCGAAGGCTTGAGTATGCTAGCTTTGTTCAAATTGTTGATCATGCTAGATAACACGCTCTCTCCAAGAAACCGTAACTAAGGTCTGCTCAGCATAGTTGCAGTATAAATAACAGGTGGGATCTTTGGGTGTTGAATAAACAAAATGAGCTTGAACAAGCGTTTGGAAACAGTTGTTGTTTTTTTTATTTTTCAGGCAGTGTAAATTTACGTCTATCGGCCTAAGCACTCGATTGTTTTAATTCTGGCAATCTACGAAGCTTCGTCATCCTTCTAGAAAAACCAGAGTCAAGACCTGTGCGCTTTTCAACCGCTTAGCTACGGAAGGTTTTCACAGCCAAGAGAAATTCATTTACCATTGTTTAAAAAATACATAACTTTAGTTCGGATACTTGAAAAATCGTATTTGCTACTTTTTTTTCGTATCTAAAACGAAAACAAATGAATTTCTAAGGAATTAATTTTATTAGGTTGGTGCAAAAATAATGTCGTTTTCTCACATATTAACATATGTGAGAAAACGCTATTATTTTTGCACCAACCTAATATTTATAATCCGACATTATTCCTTATTATTTTAAACGTTATATATATTAGCTTAATTATATATATATATATATATATATATATATATATATATATATATATATATATATATATATATATATACTGTTGCATAGTAATTTCCTACTAAGAAGGGTACTTTGTTAGACGACCGGATCAACAAACAACAAAAAATTGCGTCATTTCACGTGTAACAACCAAATATTATTGTCTATAGAAGTTATGAATTTTCATTTATTAATCCGACAGATTTTATCATTTTACGCCTTATTTTTACTGGATACTCGTATTTGAGTAGACGCCCCGTTTATTTATTAAATAGTATATTTATTTATTTTCGTCTACCAGCCTGAATATTCGAGAAAAATTGTCCCACGCGACACAAAGAACCTACTTCCTTAAGAGTTGACCTAGCAAAGGATTTAATATAGTCTATTGACTTCATGTCAGCCGAGAATATTAGCCTGGGTAGGCGCAACGAGTCACATTAGGATAGCATCAGTTATTTACATTGTTTGGACTGTTATCCTCATCATTATTGTCATATTCCTGTTGTTTCTCCTGTTATACGCTGCGACATTCTTAAGGTTAGTGGATTTTTCGAAACATTTATCTCGTCCACCAGGGTAGATTGTTCTAGTTATGCGTGCCATGCCTCTTCCGACTGTCTCATTTATCTCCCTTTAAATCAACTCTCCCAGTTTTTGTTCACCACTACGGTACCCAGGTATTGAATACACAACTCTTTTGGGTCAAGTCACTGGATCTGACCAACGCTTTTATCCACTAGGTCAAGTGTCCTTGTTTGTTGTGAGTTCAATATGTGGCTATTGAACAAAAACCTAGAGAGTTGAGTTAAAGGAAGATAACTGAGAGATCTGAAAGTGGCATGGCACGTGGAACTAGAACACTCTGCTCCGGTGGGATAAAATAAAAGGTAAGTTCGATATTGCAATCCCCTTAAGTATGCCGGAGCATACATCGGTCGAAACGTCGTGAATATGACAATAAAGATGAGGGCAATAGTCCGAATAAATGTATTACAGTAACACTATATATGTTTGTGTGCGTGTTTGCATGTGTGTGTGTTCGTGTTTCTGTGTGCGTGGAAGTATATGCTTTTCCAAGTGTGCGTCTTTTTGTATGTCTTTGTTTCTGAATGTGTGTCTATATGTGTGTAGGTCATTGTGCGCGTGCGTTTGTGCGAGCGCGTGCATTTACACACGTGTATGTGCGTTTCCATATGTGAGTGTGGGTGGTGGGTGTGGGCATCTTTATATGCGTGTGTTTAGGTGGGTGCGTCTGTATAGATGCGTAGCTTTGTATGTCCTAGTGAGCACGTGTGTGAGAGAGAGAGAGAGCTTAGTACCAATCTTACAAGTGATAAGTGTTTTAAAACTCAGCCGACGAAATCTTTTTTTTTTTCTCTTAGCCAGGCTTGAACACCGATCTCTTACACAGACGGAAGTGCACAAACTATTTAAATGGCGAAATTAACCGGTGAGTTTCGTCGGTTGATGCTCGCTCCCTTTCCGTGCAGATAATTAGACATGTGTTTAAGTTGCAGTAATGGACGTCTCCCTTTCTTTCTTTCTTTCTTTCTTTCTTTCTTTCTTTCTCTCTCTCCCTATCTATCTATCTACCTTTCTTTCTCTCTTTATCAACGATGAACGGCTTTCGACAAAGACAGCTAAGACATCCATACAGGGTCCTGTGTAAGCTTGAATTGCCAGCAAATTAACGAGATGACAAATTGTTAGGTTGAAAATGAGGTTACGCTTTGTTGAAGTCAAGCAGGAAAATGTAATAAATAACAAAGGAGAGGAAAATGCAGAGAAGCGGATACAGGAGAAGAGAGGAGGAGGCTTCTTGATGAAGAGAGGGAGCTAAAGAACCCTAGTTTAATGGATCAGACAAACGATGGAGAAGGGTGGGCGACGATTCGATGACATTGGGACAACGAGCGAGATAAAAAAAAATGAATGAAATATAATTTTTCTCAATCGGTTCATATCAAGCTAATTACGTTTTAGCTCTATCGATTCATCGATCTATCTTTTTTAGCAGTCTCAATCGATCTTATCCGCTTGGTATAACCCCCCCCCCAACTTTCTTACTGTAAGTGAGTCCGTATTCACGGTGCAGTATCAATATCCCTGTAGCATTACACGTCGATATTAGCAAACATTGGATCGGAAATATTCATTGTATAATGTTCGATCTGTGAGTTTTCAGCAGATAGATCATTTGAACAGTTCGAACACAGTCTATACCCAAAAATGAAATCTCTTGGACGAATGCAAGAAAAATATTCCCGCATTTACGATCCAAATACATAGAACACACACTTAAGAATGTAAACGTTCATGACCCTCCACAACTTCTTTTTCTTTAATATTCGTGAATTACCATGGCATCTTGGGAAATGCAGAGGAATAGTTTCCTGTTGTCTGCTCCATGCTTTTGAATTCATAATAACCGTTCTCCTACAATAGGGGTCACCTAAACTACGGGATCCCTGTTTACTTTGCTAGAAGAGAAAACATTGGATTCATGCCTTTCCCGAGGGCATTTATATGAAATTGAACATAAATTTGTCGATTTCAATTTTCAAGTCAATAATCTCTATGTTATCTGCATATACTTGTGTATATGTGTATACAGGGTGCTATATATATATATATATATATATATATATATATATATATGTGTGTGTGTGTGTGTGTGTGTGTGTGTGTACAGGGTGCAATAGATAAATGTCGTTTAAATTACGTTAAAATGAAAATAATACAGGCTTCTCGTTTTAACACATATATTTACCAAAATTGTACAAAATATCTTGAAATACTAAAGAGTAAATTTATTCAAGGAAATCGCCATTGGCTTCAACCACGGACTCTAGTAGAATTCGAAATCTCCTGTAACTCTTCTGGACGGTCTCCATGTTTAAGCTGGTGAATGCTGCAATAATCCTTGCCTCGAGTTCATCTTTGGTGTTACAAGGAATTTTGTTGTTCCCTTGATCAACTTTACCCGACACATAATAATCAAGGGGGGTTTTAGTCTGGAGAGTTAGGTGGCCAGACGTAAGGGCGGATGTGGTCGCTGAAACTGACAGCCATGACTGTGTCTTCCTGCTTGCGTGGCATGGTGCAGAGTCATGTTGCCAGATCTTCCATCAGCCGCCCTCTTGATTCAGGTCAGAACTACCTTCTCATGTCACTTGAAGTAGGCCTCAGTATTGATTCTGAGGCCATCAGGAAATAAGAATGGACGCATAACGTCACCATCACGAATAATAACTCCAAACACCTTCATAATAACCATTAAACTGATCCAAGTCCTTCCAAATCCACTACACTGTCCTCACATTGACACCCACGCACTCTGAAATTGAAGCTTCTGGTGTGAATGCCAAGCAGTACAGCATGCCATTTCCAAATTTCTGGTGAAGTAAATTGCGTCATGTTGCGCTTTTACTGACAGATGGTGTTCAACTGACTGTACAGTCGACTATATTAAAAAACAAATAAAGAAACAAGGAGCGTATATATTAAAGACATTTTTATGTTTAACGTTCTTTTTATAGATACAAGTATTTAAGTAAATGCTCTGTTTATAATAAACAGTATTAAATAACATTTACCGGCCTGAATGTGCGAGAAATTTTCATAGAAAAAATTCGTCCTTGGACAGGATTCGAACCTGCATCCTATACGGAACCGTCATTTACGCTGACGTGCCTTGACCGTTCCGTATAGGATGCAGGTTCGAATCCTGTCCAAGGACGAATTTTTTCTATGAAAATTTCTCGGACATTCAGGCCGGTAAATGTTATTTAATACTGTTTATTATAAACAGAGCATTTACTTAAATACTTGTATCTATAAAAAGAACGTTAAACATAAAAAATGTCTTTAATAAATAAATTGTCGGACTTTGTCCATTTCTTAATATATATATATATATATATATATATATATATATATATATATATATATATATATATATATATATATATATATATATATATATTCTAAAAGATTTTTTTGTGTCTGTTTATATATATATATATATATGTGTGTCTGTTTATATATATATATATATATATGTGTGTGTGTTTATATATATGTGTGTGTGTGTTTATATATATATATGTGTGTGTATGTGGGTACACGCCTATATGTATGTATGTACGTGTATATGTTATTGTGTATGCGTGTATACGCATGTGTTTTTGAATTAGATAATCGTTATATTTATTTTTTATATGTATATATTTGATTTGTAACCTGTAATCGATATTAATTTTGTCAAATTTTCTTAATTACACAGCGGCCCTTTCAGTAAATGCCCTTCAGTTTGAGTTTCATATATATATATATATATATTTGAGTTATATATATATATATATATATATATATATATATTCACTTTAAGCTGTTGTTATTTGTAATGACATACAACATTTAAATAATGAAGAAAAATTACATATCAACCAAAGAGTTAAAAATATACACATTATTATATCCATTAGAGCAAGTTACATATCTCACCATTGTCAATTTTTCAGGGAGATGTTTTCTTGATGTTACTGGCTTTGGGAGAGTTAGTAATTCTGTTACTGTAACTTGATTTTAAAAATTCTACACTCAAAAAAATAATAACTCACTCAGAAGGAAAATCCTCGAGAGTGCCGCCATTGAATATTATCCAATTATTAATCTACGCCCATGCATTTCCCTGTATAACATTTCCTAATAGAATTACTACTCTCCCAATGCAAACGTACACAACTGTATCAAGAAATCAAAAGAAAATGGTTGAATCCGTTAACACAACAATAAAAAACAATATTTCTACACGTGACAGCACGTAATTTTTAGTTGACAATATGAATACAATAGCGTTTTCCTCAATTCTTTTAGTTGCTAAGGACATTTTGTCTGTTGTTTATAGTTACTTTGTTTCCAATAAATTAATTTCGTTTTTGACTTGAAAAAGACCACATTGGACGAAACGTGTCGGCTAATAATACAGTTTTACTATTGTCTTTTAGATATATACATATTGTCTTTTTCTGCCGGTTAACTCTGAGAATATTTTTATACACCCATACACACACACGCACACACACACACACACATATATATATATATATATATATATATATATACATACATATATATATATATATATATATATATATATATATATATATATATATATATATATATATAAGCCCTAAGCGAAATTCAAGGACTGCATCAGAATTTAGATTTCACTAAAGGCCTTGTAAATATAACACATGAACAAATATAATTTTACATTGCCATAAATCAATATTATTGCACAATGGAGAAGCATGGATTAAAATATCAAAAAAGGTCAACTTCGATGCACCACAAGTTTTATTTTATATAAAATTAACAAACTATATACACATAGGCTTGTACAGGGATGACGGCTAGATGATAGTGCCAGACAACAGAAGAGTAAATAACTATATAACACAGATGTTCTTCAAATTCTTCAAGAGCCTCGACTTTGAAATAGAGGTCGATGTGAATAAGAAGGTTGTTCTATATTTAGATCTACAGACTGTCAGTGTCTCCCAATACATGAAACCTAACACAAAATTAAAATATATGACTGTTGGATCCAACCACGCAGCGAGTATAATAAATCACATCCCTAAAGGAATAGTGTCCCGGTTATCGAAAAATTCCATTTGGAAAATAATTTTCGAAGAAAAAAAAAGAAAGAGCATTAAAAGACTTTAAAAGACGAGGTGCATAAAACCAAACTGGAATTTAAACCTCAGCTAAAACAACAAATGTTCGTACGAAGTCAAAAAGTATTTTTTGTGTGCATGTATCTTGTCACTATTTCTTTGATCTTTCATTCATTCAGATATTTTTTTGTCTGGAAAAAGGTTAAGAGGAAAAAGAAAAAATCTCATTTGGTTTAACCCAAATTTAATTTAGACGTCAAATGTAAAATAGAGAAAATATTTTTCTAATTACTTAATAAACATTTCACCCAGAATTCAGATTTAAAACAAAATCTTTAACAAAAATATGGTTAAATTAAGTTACAGCTGCACTAGAAACCAAAATAAAAAGACAAAACGCCAGGAATTTCAAAACTAACGTGCAACAAGATATCGTTATCAATGAAACATGTAAATGTAGAAATAACAGTAGATGTCCACCAGATGGACTTTTACAAAACGGAAGTAAAAAGAGTAAAATATACATGGGGTGTACCGAAGACAGCTTCAAGAAGAGATGGTATAATCACAAGTCATCATTCAAGCTAGAAAGCCTTACGAATTCTACCAGACTAGCTTGGGAATTTTTTTTTTAAATTACAAAGATCCGATTTTAAACTGGAAAATATTTTTAAAAAGCCGACACTTGCAGCAATCGTATTGGTATCTGCAATATTTGCTAGGAAGAAAAGTTAACAATAATAACATTCCCATACAAAAAAAAAAAAAAAAAATAATGACACGATGCATACACACAAAAAGTACTTTTTGAGTTCGTACGAACCAGGATGATAGTATATACATTTTATTTACTCCGCCTCCAATACAATTTCAATACTCGTCCTTTTCTCTTCATATGGGGTTTAATTTTATAAAACCTCTTCCCGTTAAGACTAATACATTCCACCCTCCCTTGACCACTCTCTCGTACCTTTCATCTGACTAAAACATTGAAATGAATAAATTGTGTATTAGTTTTTCGACGATTATTTTTTTCGGAGCTGTCACAGTTAAATATCTAATTCCGAAACGAACTCAGTCTATACCGGGGTTGAATAAAACTGACGAATCTCGTGGGTTGAAATAAGCTTATTCCCCATATGAGGTAATTTTGAATTTTATTGAATACTAATTATTTGCTCTGTAATAATAAATACATTGAGCTCTTTTCGAGGATCAGTTTTAATATTTTATATAACTAGGATCCACTTGGATGATATAACAACGGATTTGTTACATTTATAATATATATATATATATATATATATATATATATATATAATTGGAGAAAAGGATAAGCAGCTTCCAAAAGTCTGTGCCTAAGGTAGCACACAGAAAAAAAGAGTGCTAAATGCCATAAAAATGGTAGACCTCTAATATATTTTAAGTCAAATTTGAATTGGGCAGTAAACAGTTTCATGTGCTTTCACGCAATCATATATAAATATATATGTGTGTGTTTGTGTTTGTGTGTGAGAGAGAGAGAGAGAAAGATAGAGTGGAAGTGAGAGGAGGAGATTTTGTTGAGAGAGAGAAGGAGGGATGAGCTTGTCGCGTAATGGTTATCGCCTCGTAAAGAGGTGCTGATACGCAGTGTTCAAATTCCAGACGTTATTTCTAATTCCAGCTGTTACTTTCGCGCAAATAACCTCGAGGAGGGATTTGTTTTTTATTTTTACTAACGTTTACCCAATACAAGACCCAAGAGCCACTCAAGATAGAGGGTCACGGTGTGGACTTATATAAGCGTAGGAAAGAACAAGCGTTAGGCGTATAAAGCTGCAGCAACATTAGAAGAAATCGGAAACCCAACTCTAAACAAGAAACAGGGGAGGAATATGAACCAGACGACAGGCAAACCTATCTAAGCCTAGAATGAATCAACTTATATATCCCATCCCCGCACATACACATCAATACAGTTTAAATAGTAGAGTAAACTTGGCTATCTAATCTTTGTCGGCAACCTATCTAGAAGTAAAATTTTGTATTCAAATCTGGAGATGTCTGTTTATTAAAGTTATTATGTCACACTGTAGTATTTCTCAGTCATCAAATTTTCAGACAAGTGTAACTGCTTTTTCACGAGACGCCATCACCATAATCAAATCATATGTGTAGATAGGTTGTCAGTTCAGTTCTCAAAAAACGAACTGTTCGTTCTTCATACGTCGAAATACGACGGCAACGCCTACGAGACTGTATATATATATATATATATATATATATATATATATATATATATATATATATATGTGTGTGCGTGTGTGTGTGTGTGTGTGTGTGTGTGTTAATGTATGTTTCTTATTGAGTATGTTTCTATCGATACTTCTTACATATATTCACATATCGAAAATTCTTTTTTTTTCTTTACTGTATGAAAATAATATAGGCTTCTTGGAAAACAATATATTGGCTCCGAGTTGTAGGGCAGCCATTTTGACATCTGGCATTTTGCTCGGAAATTGGCGCGAAAAATAATGGCGGCTTTTAACAGGCAACATCATTACATTTGATTTATGGTCATAAATTAAGAGACTGTAGCGAGGGTTATAATCAGTCGATTAACTTTTGCGAATTTGGAAACGGCGGATTGTTTATTTGCGCATGTCTATGGCTCTGATTGCTTGCAGTGCGTTCGACTGCGCATATATAATAAAGTCCATACAAATCTGAATGTACCAATATACACTTGAATCTATTTAATTTCATATATAATGGATAGCGACTTGGATTGAGGAATCGGAGAGCCGAGTTCGAATTCCAGTTACATTCATTACGTGCTAATACCCTTGGACAAAGGTGTGAATCCTCTTCTTCTCTTTCCAGCTATGGCTTAATAGCAGGACAGATTGGTTTCTATAGCCTTGGATGGCAACTGGTCTAGGAGAAGGACAATACTCAATTCAAAAACCTGCGGAGGGTGGTTTGGGGACCTTGTGACACGTAGTGCACCAGGTTTCTGTATTCGGCTCTTCAAACAGTGTGGATGGCCCTGTATGAAACCTTCAACACTATAATCAAATCTCATGTGCTGTTGTCGGGCTGTCGGTTTTCTAGCAACTGATATGCTTGATCCTCATACGTCGAATATATATATATATATATATATATATAAAGAAATATAGTCTTAAGATGTGCTATATTTATGGAATAAAGTGCTCAATATCAGAGATAGAGCATGTGTAAATATAAAAGTGAACATAGAAGTCAACACTTAGAGGCGACAGTCTGTTTCATGCTATATGCAATCGTCGACGATTGCATATAGCATGAAACAGACTGTCGCCTCTAAGTGTTGACTTCTATGTTCACTTTTATATTTATATATATATATATATATATATATATATATATATATATATATATATATATATATATATAGAGAGAGAGAGAGAGAGATTATATTACAGTTGAATAGAGGGATATATATATATATATATATATATATATATATATATATATGAAGAAATATAGTCTTAAGGTGTGCTATATTTATGGAATAAAGTGCTCAATATCAGAGATAGAGCAAGTGTAAATATAAAAGTGAATATAGAAGTCAACACTTGGAAGTTACAGTGGCCTGCCGATTGCATATAGCATGAAACAGACTGTCGCCTCTAAGTGTTGACTTCTATGTTCACTTTTATATTTATATATATATATATATATATATATATATATATAGAGAGAGAGAGAGAGATTATATTACAGTTGAATAGAGGGATATATATATATATATATATATATATATATATATATATATATATATGAAGAAATATAGTCTTAAGGTGTGCTATATTTATGGAATAAAGTGCTCAATATCAGAGACAGAGCAAGTGTAAGTGTAAATATAAAAGTGAATATAGAAGTCAACACTTAGAGGTTACAGTGGCCTGACGATTGCATATAGCATGAAACAGACTGTCGTCTCTAAGTGTTGAGTTCTATGTTCAATTTTATATATATATATATATATATATATATATATATATATATATATATATATATATATGTGTGTGTGTGTGTGTGTGTGTGTGTGTGTGTCTGTGTGTGTGAAAATATATAGAAAATAGGAAAGAACTCGTTAGGTAAATAATCCAAAGTTCTTTAGTATTTTGTTATTATTTTTTAAAAATAGTGCTCGATACAAAAGTAGAGCATAAATATAATTATTTATTTAATAATATGATTCCATCACGCTACATAAGAGGTCTCATGTTTCAAAACAAGAGCCGAAAACTTCAATATAATTATTTGAATTAAATTGAATTAAAGTAAGCTCTGTTCCTTCTTCAAGCGAAATTTTTTTTGGAATAACTTATTTCTTAAATTTACGTGTTTTAATAGCATATTCATAATAGAAATCAAAATTTCCATGGTAACAGCTAGTGCGAATTGTTTAAATAGGGAGGGGTGTTGCGTGTTAATAATTTGTATCAATATAGAGTTACATTCATAGATGTCAAGTCAGGGTAAGGTGGGGGTGTCTAAATTTAAAACGGAAGATGTTTTCGCCTAGTCTGGTTTACGTGTCTATGGAGATTTAATTTTTTTTATTTTATTTCTTTATGAAAGGGATTTGTGTATATAAGAGCTACCGTAACATTTGTTTTTGACGACTTTATAAAGGGTTATCTTTTTTATAGGGTATTTAAACTATTAATTGGGGCTATGGATTATAAAAGTTATTTTATTGAATAAAATAGAATATCTCTACATCATAGTATGCTCCTGTTTCTTTCTTGCTGTATAGGTCTATTCATATGTATCTATCTATCTATCTATCTATTATCTAGTGACGGAATATAACTTTTTATTATGCTGAAAACAGTCTTGTTTTTCTACTTACCGGAGATTAAATGCACAGCTAATATATTTGAACTACTATTCAATGATCACATATAGAGATCAATACGTCAACCGGTTCTAAAATAGTGTCTCTATCATCATTCGCCCCTGCACCTATAATAATGCGTCCCAGGCTTAAATTCATGTATTCGAGGCACCAAGGAAAAAAGCTCATCAGAGCAGTTGCCATGAAACTATTTGTAGAAAAGACATAGGGAAGCCATGTTACATCGGTGGGACAGTGAGTGAAATCGCGATGCCAGGTCAAATCGATTACACACCAGATCCTTCTTTGAATTTTGTCAAGAATCTCTTGATTAAAGCATTAAACGAGATATGGAATCAGTATTCAATGCACGAACGAACGGTAGATTTATAAATGTACAAGATGAACTTCCGGTCAAACAAAGACTGTATAGTACCTTTTAACACACACACTCTCAGCCGATTCTCGAAACATCCACATCTGCTCTGTATTATATCCTAAAGTAGACAAAGAAAATTTATTTTCAGGAAATGGATAAAATCCAACATATTGTTATTATTAATTTATTTTGTTTAAACGTTATTTTTATTAGTATATTTGAATAAAAGCTCTATTTTTAAGTAAACAGTCCGGAAGTCCTACGTGGCCGAACGGTCAAGCATGTCAGATGCAATGACGGTTCTCTATAGGGGATGCAGGTTCAATTCTTGCCGGAGGACGGACATTTTTCTGACAAGATTTCTCGAAGATTCAGGTCGGTAGATGTAGTTGAATAAAAAATATTGTTTAATGAAATAAACTATATTTCAGTCTCTGACAAATAGAAAGTAAGCTCAGAGGGTGTAGGTGGGTAAGTTATTTTTTCATGTCACAATAAACCGGAACATAGATGATCATTGACGATTGTGAAAAATATGTCAGCTGACATATTTTCCGCAATCGTCATGATGGCCTGCCTATGTTCTGGTTTTCCTTAACACGAAAAAATAACTCACCCACCTCCATCCTCTGGGCTTACTTTTCTATTTAGCGAAGATCTCGTATTTCATTGTTTAATCAAGACATACCCACAAGTCTATTTTTAATTCTGACCGTATGCTCCCTTTAACTTTCGGAAAAGACGTAATTTTTTTTTTAAATTTTCCTTAAAAATTATTTAATCAATAGTTACTTACCATCACCTGAAGAAGTACAATCAAATTATTGAAACATGAAAACTTTTGAGTAGCGATTTCGAACATATTTTATCATAATCTCTTATATACATACATACATATATATATATATATATATATATATATATATATATATATATATATATATAAATATATATCATAAAAAGTCTTAAACACTAACATACCATGGGCATGATTTATTTCATTGGAATCGTAAATACGATCCAATTCATCAGACCTGCAAATTCAAAAAGAAAACAGAAAAACAACTCCGGGAATAATATATATATATATATATATATATATATATATATATATATATATATATATATATATAGCGATATGAAGGATAGTATGAAGAAAAGATATTTAAGGCAAGAAGTCTTTGCAATAAAGTGGTCGATATCAAAGACAGAACATTAAAAGAATATCTATAGTATTATATAATATATTATATCAGTAAAATTATGTCAATTCGCTGATCGATGGTACCTTCAGCATCCCAACTCCAGAGTTTCGTAGGCAGACCCGTCCTTCAGGGGTTATCATATATATATATATATATATATATATATATATATATATATATATATATATATATATATATGTCACGGTTCTTTACATCTGACCAATTGAAAAACATCAGATTGTTTTCTTGGTCGCGTTGAACACTTTTTTGCGCCCTCTCACATTCATTATTTTTTTTTTAACTCTCCCATTCCAAAATGAAAGAGCAATCTTATTTTTGAGGTGAGCGATTGACCTTGATATCCGTCATTTGCAAAAATCCGAATGTCTTCTTTATGGACAATAATGCATCAGTTTCTCTCATTTCTCTATTTCAACGCAAGCAAGGGAAATGACGATGAATTCTTTTTTGTGTTTTCTTCTATTTTGTCTTTCTTCTTTCTAAATTTGGTTTTATTTGTTCCTTAATATTAAGACATGTCGTCTTTCTACTGTTTCCAATGCAAAATAGAAGTGAGAATTAGGCTTCTCGTTGTCTTTAAGATCATCAGTTTTTCTTTTTGTTTTAATTTCTTTTTTTCAATTCACACTTTTCTGTTTTTCTTTCTCTCGTTTTCATTTTTTTTTTCCTGAAAGTAGAAGACATTCTTTCATCTTTCTTTTCCCCACCCGACTTAGAACATTTCTTCAGAGCATTTCACTCCCAATTAAATTTCTTTCTACATCTTTACATTATTTCTGACTGCCTCTACTTTCTTCATCGTTTTCCCTTATTTTCTTTCTTTCTTTCTTTTTCATTCTTTTTTCTGTTTCGATTTATGTTTGTATCTGTCAAATTTATTGTCTTCTTATTTTCTTTCTTTTTCTATCTACCTGTTAAATTTATTACCATCTTTCTTTTTTATCTATCTATCCATCTATCTATATTAAATGTATTGCCTGTTTTTCATTCTTTCCCTTTTTTCTATCAAATTTCTTACTTTTCTTTCTTTTCTTCTTTACTTTTCTATCTATCTAAATATATAGTTCCTTTCTTTCCTTCCGTTTTTATCATATTATCTATCTAATGCATTGTCTTCTTTCACTTTTTCCTTTCTTTCTTTCCTTCATTTTTGCCTTTCGTGCTTTCATCCTTTCTTTCTTTTTCCTTCTGCCTTTCTTTCCTTCTTACTTTTTATCGATTCCCACTTCTTTCTTTCTTTCTTCACAGACATTTTTATTTTTTTTCCTCCTATTCCTCCTCACTCTAAGATTCTCTTTTTGTTCAACATCCTCCGACCACATTGATTCAATTTGTGTTTGTGTTTCTTTCTTTCCTTCCTTCCTTTCTTCCTTCCTTCCTTCCTTCCTTCCTTCCTTCTATCATTTCCTTCCTGCTATCATTTCCTTCCATTCCTCCCTTCTTTCCTTCCACTTTTTATTTCCTTCCTTCCCTTCCTTCCTTCCTTCAGTCCTTCCATTCCTTCTATCCTTCCTTACCTTCCTTCCTTCTTTCCTTCCTTCCACTTTTTCCTTCCTTCTTTCAGTCCTTCCTTCCTTCCTTCCTTCCTTCCTTCCTGCTATCATTTCCTTCCATTCCTCCCTTCTTTCCTTCCACTTTTTATTTCCTTCCTTCCCTTCCTTCCTTCCTTCAGTCCTTCCATTCCTTCTATCCTTCCTTACCTTCCTTCCTTCTTTCCTTCCTTCCACTTTTTCCTTCCTTCTTTCAGTCCTTCCTTCCTTCCTTCCTTCTTTCTATCCTTCCTTCCTTTTTTTCCTTCCTTTCTTTCTTCCTTACTTCAGTCCTTCATTCCTTCCTCTTTCTTTCCGTTCTTCATTTCTTCCTTCCTGCTTTGTTTCTTTCCTTGTTTCTTTCCTTTCTTCCTTCTATTCTCCCTTCTATTCTTTCCTTCCCTCTTTCAGCCCTTCCTCTTTCCTTCCTTCCTTCCCTCCTTCCTTCCTTCTTTCAGTCCTTCCTTCCTTCTTTCTTTCTTTCCTTCCTTCCACTATTTCCTTCCTTCCTTGCTTCAGTCCTTCCTCTTTCCTCCCTTCCTTCTTTATTTCATTCATTCCTTCCACTCTTTCCTTCCTGCCTTCCTTCCTTCAGTCCTTCCTCTTTCTTTTCTTCCTTCCTTCCTTCCTTCCTTCCTCATTTCCTTCCTTCATTCAGTCCTTCCTCTTTCTTTCTTTCCTTCCTTCCTTCCTCATTTCCTTCCTTCCTTCCTTCCTTCAGTTCTTCCTCTTTTCTTCCTTCCTTGTTTCCTTGTTTTTATTCTACTTTATTAAGCTTTTTCTCTCAATTCTTCCCGTCAGTCTTTACTTCTGAGGAATGTCTCCCTCAAACATTTTCCTCCCTCCACTCATTTCCTATTCTTTCTACCCCTCTCTCTCTCTCTCTGTTTTCTTTCCTCTTTACAACGATATTTCTTTCTTAACTAACTCTTCATAGAATAATATTTTGGTTCTTCGTTTTTTTTTGTTTTTTTGTTTGTTTTTTTTTTTTGTTTGTTTGTTTCGCTTGGAAACAAGTAATAAGCTGAATGAATCACGTGAGTTGTGGGTAGCGAGGCCGCGTTAAGGAAATAGCGGACGATGACGGTCCCAAGACGGAGACACTTCGACAACAGAAGAACTACAACACCGAATCGACGACAAAAATATCACCACTCAATCCTGTTCAACGTGTACTCACGAAGTGCATTTGTACCAATTCTAACATAAAGTCTTCTGTAAGAACATGGAATTGTCAGGGTTCGATCCTAGATACGGGACGACTTTTTTTTTCTACTTAACTGTGTCACCGAGAAAAAAATACACCCACTTCACTTAAAAACGTTCAAGTCGCGAACTTTCCGAGATACAGTACAATTTATTTCTAAATTCAAATTTTGAAACCCGCACCTGTTCTGATGTTCAACCACTGCGTTATAGACTGTGTTCGAGGAGCTGCTCAGCATTACCCTCCAAGCATGACGTACTTGATATTGCCTATCTGTGGCCACAGTATTATCTGTGGCCATCAAAAGCATATCTAATTGGTCGAATGTTTAGCGTTCTGATCATGAAGCCTAGGTTCGAATCTCACCGTAAGCGACCTGACAGAAAGATGGCTTCTTGAAAATATTGACCTGTGGGTATGATCCCACAGTGTATGGCACGATTTTGAAGTGCCTGAAATGCTGGATTAAACCAAGCTTTGTGGCTGGAACTGGCTAGATGAAACTATCCCGTAGTAATCGATGGTTATATTAGCACAAAATGGTAAGTCACTGTGACTAAGAGCATGAGCGTACTGCCGCTATTCAACTATTCATCACACCAGATGACTGACTGACTGACTGACTGACTCTGACTCTCTCAAAGGTCCACATATCATACTTGGAGAAAAAAAACAGATTAACTCTGTGGGTGCATAGAAATAAAAATGTGTCTGAGAAAGTGACTGCAGTAGGGATTAGCTAACCAGCCTAATCATATAAATGGTCAGCCAGAATTATTTTTTTTACGGGCACTAACGTCGGAGTTTTTCTTCTCCAGAAAGGGTCAACGTTATTTTGTTTTTTTAAGAAATTCTTCTTTGCTGACTTTTCTTTTCTTTTCTTTTTTTTACTGTAAATAAATTGAAATTCGTTTTTCTTCTCCCGTCTTTCTTACTTTCTTTCCTTCCTTTCTTTCTTTCTTTCTTTCTTTCTTTCTTTCTTCCTGTCTACTCGTCCGTGTCTGAAAAAGGCATTTCCGAATATGAAAATTTGTAAACTTAACGATATATACGCTCCAGTTTAGTTCTGTCTATAAATAAAAGTTACAAATGAACATCCCCCACATTTACCTTCATAAAATTCCTCGCGAGATGAAACGCGTTGGTAAAGATGATTTCCTTTTGTCTTTTCTTTATATCGTCTACATCTATATGTTATTTATGTATGGATTTTGTACACATACACATATACACACACTCGCACACATACACACACATGTATTTTTTTTATTTATTTTAGGATATTAAATCAAAAACATGTTAAAAATCGCTACACATTTGCAGTCGTGTTTTGATGCATATCAATGCGTCTCTTCAGGTGTTTGTAAATTACTGGCGAGTAAATGATGAATAAGTCATTAAGTTAAGAGGTCATTTGATAAAAAATGCCCGAGGATACTGTAAGGTTGAAACCAAGGTAGCGGATTCAACTGATCTCCTGATTTTTAAAGTTAAAAACACTACATGTTATTTTTACATTTATTTTTTCACACGTGTATTGAGCACTTTTTAATACTGCTGTTTTCAGGTCTAATTCAACTCTGAGCATTGACCTTTTATCTATCTATCTATTCATATATATATATATATATATATATATATATATATGAATTACAAAAAAATGAAACTCAATTTTATCCATTTATACAGCCATTTCTCTCTTACAAAAATTCCCTAGAGCTAGTCAATACAAAAACTTTTAATAAAAAGAATCGTAACGTTTATTTTCTTTCTTTTTTTTATGAAGAGCGAAATAGCCATATAAATGGGTTACAATTGAGTTTCATTTTTATGTAATGCATTCTTATGGTCTACACTAAATATATTGAGCTCAGTTTTAATATTTTATGTTATTAGGATTCACTTGGATTACTTATCCACGGATTTTTATATATATTTACGGAAGTGTTAGATACGACATAAGCATAAAAACCTAAAGAGGTTCTGTGATCCCCATACGTCGAAATTGACGGGAGAATCCATCATATATATATATATATATATATATATATATATATATATATATATATATATATATAGGTGTATTAAAGATATTTTTACAAATCTTGGGGCCGGTTCTTCAAACCAAAATAAGGAAAAAAGTCCATATAAATATATGTTCGTAAATCTTTCGTTTTTGAGTTATTACGTTTAAAGATAAAATATTGTAGATGCCATGGTGTTGCCACGTAGGCTAGGTTTCATTTGTCATTCGTGTATATATGTGGCTTGTCTGTCTTCAAATTTTAACCTGTGTAGTATTGAGTTAACTGATAAGTATTCCTTTTAACAACGGCGTGATATTCATATTGTGAGCAGGCAGATATGATTTTTACATACAGCCGCGAAATTCGTAATAGACGCTTGGCTGCATGGCTGTATCAGACTGCGTTTCCTGAACGAAGAGAGCCCAGCCATCCAACCTTTGCTGTTACTTATCGCCGCGTTGCGGAGACAGGATCCTTCGCACCAAAAACTACGGATCGAGGAAGACCGACATTCACTCGTACACCTGAGCACGAAGAAAATATTCTACAGGCTGTCAGTGACAATCTGGGTATCAGCACACGTCAAGTGGATCTACCATGTTGTACATCTCATAGTACTGTATGGAGGGTAATTCAAGTTCAGATCCTCTATCCGTATCAATGGTAATGTGTGCACGGTTTTTCGCCTTATGATCACTCACTATGGGAGAACTTTTGCCAATGGTTTATTGCCCAAACTTCCGATCTGTTGCTTGTCTCTTCAGTCTTGTTTACGGGCGAGGCAACATTTGGAAAAAAGATGGAATAACAAATTTGCACAAGCAAAATTTGTGAGAGGATCAGAATTTCCGATTTCAGGCAAGACACCAGCATCAGTTCATGATTAATTTATAGACTGGCATTGTAGGTGACTGTCTGATAGGTCCATATGTTCGCCCAGTTTAATTTCGAACACTTTCAGACCTACTAGAGGATGTACCCCTGCTAATACGAATACGCATATGGTTCATGCATGAAAGAATTCCAGCATATTTTAGTCACGTTGTTCGTGATGCACTGGCTGACATCTACCATGAAAGATGGAGAAGTAGGGGAGGAACTTTTCCATGATCTGCACGTTTCGCTGACCTCAGTCCTTTGGATTTTTATCTGTGAGGGCATCTAAAACAATTGGTTTATGCAACAGACATTGATAATGTAGAGGCGTTTGATCAACGTGTCATAGGGACCTGCGAAACCATTCGTCACCATGTGAGAGTATTTGAAAGGGTCCGCCAGTCAATGATCCGACGGGTGCATGCGTGTGTAGATGCAAGCGGGGGACATTTTGAACACTTGTTATTAGTTACTGTATTGAGATACAACGATGGCTTTTTGGTCATAAGTTTATATGGATATTCTACCTTGTTTTGGTGCCAGGAACCCGCCCCAGAGTTTGTAAAAGTATTTTTGGTTTGTATTTTAAGATTGTAAAATTAACGGCATCTCCCGTAAACGTTAAACTTAATAACTCAAAATCTAGAAGATTGCCATGATCATATGAACTTGTTTTGGTATGAGGAAACCGTCCCAAAGTTTATCAGTATTTTTGACATACCCTATATATATATATATATATATATATATATATATATATTTACACATTTTTGACGGGCCGTATTAAACATATGTAAATTAACGAAGTGAGGAAGTGAGAGGGGTGCGAGAGAAGACATGAGTGAGTTAGCAGGTATTGACACATTTAAAGGGTTAACTTAATGGAAGTTATATACTGAAATCGAAGGAGTAGAGAAGAAAAAACGTAAAATGTGTAAATTTTCTTTTCATTTTTTGTTTGAAAATAAAATCTGATGATCCGCAGTCCTTTTAAAAGGTCTGTGGTGAAATAATATATTACATGGAACCTTAAAGTGGTCTGTTTTTATTTAAATTATTTGCTCTGGATTTACATTGAGCTCTCTGGATTTTATCCTCTTTAGGTTTACCCATACGGATTACCTAATTGTTCATAAATTAACAATATATATATATATATATATATATATATATATATATATATATATCGGATGTAACGGCAAAATTGGTCAAATCATCTAACAGCATAATAATCCATCCCGTAAAATGTTTAAGCTCTAAAAAACACTAAACTAACTGAGTTTCTTTTTTACACGTTTTCAGATAAGACGTTTAACCATAGTGATACCATTTTTCGTAAGCCTCACTGAAAAATCCTTTGAGTTATTCAATTAAAAATAGACCAGGTTAAAATTGTTTTGTGTCAGTCCTACTGTCTTCCCAACTGAGCAGATGGAGAGAAGAAAAAAATCATTCAGGCCTTCAGTAATGGTACAAGCATTTATACTCTGGCTTCCATCTTCAAAGTCCATTCTAGAACCGTCAAGAGAACGATGAATAAGTTTTAAAAAGAGGGGGCAGTAGAGGGGAAAACTGAATCAGGAGGTCATAACAGCAAGAGGGATCATCATTTCAACTTAGAGCTAAAGAGATCAATTAGAAAAGATCCAACTCAATCCATAAGATTTGGCTCGTGATAGAGCAGTTTCAGCTATGACAGTCCAAGGAGCAGTGAAAAAAGACTTGAAAATGGAATTTTACGTGAAATCTGTGAGGCAACCTCTTAATCCAAGACATAATGTTACAAACTAAGAGAGGGTGAAAATCATCTTAAATAAGTTAGAAAATGTACCTAGAATATATATATATATATATATATATATATATATATATATATATATATATATATATATATATGAACTTTATTTCAGTACTTCATGAGATTCCTATACTTAGCTATTATTAATTAATGATGAACATGTCATTTTCGTTTATGATCGATTTCCTCAGGATTCTTCTGGTAAGCTTGGAGAATCATTATACATTCTTATTGCTCAAAGTAGAGTCCAATAGTCTTATAAAAACCTTGGAGAATTCCAGTAAGATATTTTTAATCATTTCTAAGATACAACAGTTCAAACTTAATCTGTTACAACCGGTATATATATATATTAATTTAATTAAAATTAGAAAACAGACAACTTTAAGGGTTTATTAATTTTATTTCCACAGAAAGGTGTTTCTTTTTTCTTGGACACGCCATTACTGGTCGACCTTTCAAAACTTAGATACACCATTACTGGACGGCCATTCAAAACATGGATGCACAATTATTGGTCGCCCATCCAAAAATGGACACACTATTACTAGTCGCCCATTCAAAACACAGACACGCTATTACTGGTCACCCATTCAAAAGACGTAGACAGAGTCATTGGTCACCGATTCCGAGGATGGACTAACTATTACTGGTCACCCATTAAAAACATGGACACACCATTACTTGCAGCCCATTCAAAACTTTCGACACTCTATTACTACCCGCTCATTCAAAATATGGACACACTAATCACCCATTCAAAAGTTGGGCACACTATTACACGTCGCCGATTTAAAACATGGACACACTATTACTTCTCATCCAATCAAAACAGACACACTATTACTGGTCGCATATTCAAAGCTTGGACATACTATTGCATACCGCCCATTCAAAACATGGATACACTATTACTGGCCGCCCATTCAAAATATGGACACACTATTACTGCTCGCCCAATCAAAATATGGATACACTATTACTGGTCGCTCATTCAAAACATGTACACGGTATTTTCGGTCGCTTATACAATACATGGACACACAATTACTCGTCGCCGATTTAAAACATGGACACACTATTACTGGTCGCTCATCCAAAACATAGATTCAGTAAATATCTGAAGACAGTGGATGCCAATATGAAAACCGACCAGGTGCGATTGGTATTCGAGACAGTCTGTGGAATCGGCAAGCTCTGGTGATAATGTTATGTTTAATGTAAAGGAAGTGTAAATGATTTTACAGAAAGAATTAATTCTTCGTTTCTATCCGTGTCTCTTTATAAAAGAGCGATCATAACTCAACAAAACTTCTTTTGTAGCTCTAAGTAAAGCGTGGCTATTTACCATCTCTCTCTCTCTCTCTCTCTCTCTCTCTCTTTCTGCTCTTTGCCATTCATTTGCGCAATCTCCTCAGGTAGGTCACTCGATGTTTCCCCTTGATGTTCTTCTCTTGTTTCAGTATGTCCTGGGGGTGTTAAATTCTCCAAGTCTCTTTCTCAAAAAAAAAACAAAAAAAAACAGCTGTCGTGAGTATCCGTAGAATCTGCAGACCATGAAAATGGTGATCATCATAATGAACGTTGTCAGAATCCTAGAGAAAAGATTTTATTAACTTCATCCAGAAATTTCTAGAAAAAATACATTCCAAATTTAAATCCCCACGTGTAACATGAAGTCAATGTCGTTTTATTTCTCACTTCCTAACTCAATTGCTCGCAACGCTTACTCTTTCTGTTATTCTCTCTCTCTCTCTCTCTCTCTCTGACATTCTCGCTCACTCATTCTACTCTTTCATAGTCCCACACACTTACATTAACTCCTCCCCTCACTCAGTCTCTCGTGCACCTTCACCCTCCCCCCTCCTCTCTCTCTCTCTCTCTCTCTCTCTTCCAACATAACTCCCATTCCCTTTTGTGTACATCGCTCTTACTTTTTTTTATTTTTATTCCCATTATCAATCTCATACACTTTCTCTCACTAGCTCGATAACTTAATCACTCTTACACTCTCTCTCTCGCTCTCTCATTTTCTCTTGACCCCTACTTAATCATTGACAATTTCTCTCTGTATCCTCCCCTCATCTCTCTCTCCCTCAGTGTGTTTTTTTTTCTTTTTCTTTTTTTTATTATGACTGCACTTGTTAATTTCTGAACACTTTCTCGGGTACTGTTTTTTTTTCTTTCTTTTTACATTCATTGATCTTCGAAGGAGGACTTATCATTGATGCAAATATGATTATCGATCAATATTTGGCCCCCGACCCACACACAGAGTTTCTGGGCGGAATACGTAGGATCTCGGCTGAAGAAAGAAAAAGATGTTTTCTAACAATCTTTAAAGCAAATTAATCGAGGAAAGTGTGAGAAAAATATTTTAACTTGTCAAAAATTATTGAGCGACAATTCAGTGTACAAACAAGACTGTTCTTTTGCACTATTCATAAAGATATATTCACTCCTAAAGAAAAAAATAACTTTTGCATAGATAGATAGATAGATAAAGTTTCTTTTCTAACGACTAAACATTCTTCTCGATTGGTTGATGTTAAACAGACCAGAAAAGCACACTATTCTGAGACTGAAATAAAAAATGAACGTTGAATTAATGGCCACCTGTTTGCCTTTTGCGCCTTTGGGGACTGCGAGGAAATATTCCATATTAAAGTCACTTCTCCATCTGTGCGCGTCTCAGTTGCAGTGGGAGTTTAATGAACTGGCTTATTTGCAGGAAATCGATAACACTTCCCACTTTGTGCTCGAAGAAACTTAATTGAGAAAATCAGATTCATTACCGTTTTCTCTGCACAGATACTATTTTATCGCTTCTTCTTTTATCTGACATGTCCTTGCAGGGGCCTGGCGACCATATCTCTCCCCCAGCTTTTGTGGCTCGAAGTAATTCTTGTGCATTTTCCTTTTATATCTTTGTCTTTCTATATTATACATATAGCAAGACTCGTTAAATAGCCTACTTGCTGTTTCCCTCTGTTTCTCATAAATTCAGAATGCCTTATAAGGCATTGCTGTTAACTGCTACACAAAATAGCTTTTTCATTTCGACATATCCAACACTAAACTAATCTTTTCTACACTATTTTCCCTTATTCGGACTATGGTCCTCATCTTTGTCGCCATATTTATTTGAACGTTTCGGCCGTTTTACGCTCCGGCCTTCTTCAGGTGGTTGGAATGTCGATCTGAACTCTTTATTTCGCTCACTGTTGTAGACTGTTCTAGTTCCACGTGTCACGTTTAATGGATGTCAGTTATCTCCTGTTAATTTCCCTCTGAAAGTTCTCCACTGCCTTAACCGAGCATTGAACTCACATTCTTTGGGTCCTGTCACTGAATCTAAACAACGCCTTTATCCACTATGCTATGTGTCCTTGGCCGAAACATTGTGATAAATGTGACAACAATAGTCCAAATAATGTAAATAGTGTAAATAATACCTCATCTCAGAAATATAGACAGATACTGAAAGGCCGAAACGTTGTGATAAATATGGTGACAAAGATGAGGACTGTTGTGGATTCCGCGTGAAAAATAAATGACAAACGCAAGTATTTAAGCTAAGAAATTAAATGTATTTACACAAAATACAAAAGGTAATGCTGTTAGTAAAATCCAGGAACGCCGGTTAGTATTAATCAAAGATCGCTATATAGTCTCGAAGTAAACTTCCTTAGGGTCGAGCATCCTTGTAACTGACTTCTAACGTCAACTCAATCACAGTGTCTATGTACTTTGCACTCTATTTCTCTCCTCTGTTCCTCTACCTCACATCTGACTGACTGTGGCTATTTTATGGCAGCAGGACGACTCCATTTATATCAGAAAAGGGTGGAACCATAACAAAGACAATAGTCCGAATAATGTAAATAGTGTACATAATACCTCATCTCAGATATAGACAGATACTGAAACGCCGAAACGTTGTGATAAATAGGGTGACAAAGATAAGGACAATAGTCAGAATAATGTAAATAATGTACATAACACCTCATCTCAGGAATATAGACAGATACTGAACGGCCGAAACGTTGTAATAAATATGGCGACAAAGATGAGGACAATAGTCCGAATAATGTAAATAGTGTACATAATACCTCATCTCAGAAATATAGACAGATACTGAAAGGCCGAAACGTTGTAATAAATATGGCGACAAAGATGAGGACAATAGTCCGAATAATGTAAATAGTGTACATAATACCTCATCTCAGAAATATAGACAGATACTGAAAGGCCGAAACGTTGTAATAAATATGGCGACAAAGATGAGGACAATAGTCCGAATAATGTAAATAGTGTACATAATACCTCATCTCAGAAATATAGACAGATACTGAAAGGCCGAAACGTTGTAATAAATATGGCGACAAAGATGAGGAAAATAGTCCGAATAATGTAAATAGTGTACATAATACCTCATCTCAGAAATATAGACAGATACTGAAAGGCCGAAACGTTGTAATAAATATGGCGACAAAGATGAGGACAATAGTCCGAATAATGTAAATAGTGTACATAATACCTCATCTCAGAAATATAGACAGATACTGAAGGGCCGAAACGTTGTAATAAATATGGCGAGAAAGAGGAGGACAATAGTCCGAATAATGTAAATAGTGTACATAATACCTCATCTCAGAAATATAGACAGATACTGAAGGGCCGAAACGTTGTAATAAATATGGCGACAAAGATGAGGACAATAGTCCGAATAATGTAAATAGTGTACATAATACCTCATCTCAGAAATATAGACAGATACTGAAAGGCCGAAACGTTGTAATAAATATGGCGACAAAGATGAGGACAATAGTCCGAATAATGTAAATAGTGTACATAATACCTCATCTCAGAAATATAGACAGATACTGAAAGGCCGAAACGTTGTAATAAATATGGCGACAAAGATGAGGAAAATAGTCCGAATAATGTAAATAGTGTACATAATACCTCATCTCAGAAATATAGACAGATACTGAAAGGCCGAAACGTTGTAATAAATATGGCGACAAAGATGAGGACAATAGTCCGAATAATGTAAATAGTGTACATAATACCTCATCTCAGAAATATAGACAGATACTGAAGGGCCGAAACGTTGTAATAAATATGGCGAGAAAGAGGAGGACAATAGTCCGAATAATGTAAATAGTGTACATAATACCTCATCTCAGAAATATAGACAGATACTGAAGGGCCGAAACGTTGTAATAAATATGGCGACAAAGATGAGGACAATAGTCCGAATAATGTAAATAGTGTACATAATACCTCATCTCAGAAATATAGACAGATACTGAAGGGCCGAAACGTTGTAATAAATATGGCGACAAAGATGAGGACAATAGTCCGAATAATGTAAATAGTGTACATAATACCTCATCTCAGAAATATAGACAGATACTGAAAGGCCGAAACGTTGTAATAAATATGGCGACAAAGATGAGGACAATAGTCCGAATAATGTAAATAGTGTACATAATACCTCATCTCAGAAATATAGACAGATACTGAAAGGCCGAAACGTTGTAATAAATATGGCGACAAAGATGAGGAAAATAGTCCGAATAATGTAAATAGTGTACATAATACCTCATCTCAGAAATATAGACAGATACTGAAAGGCCGAAACGTTGTAATAAATATGGCGACAAAGATGAGGACAATAGTCCGAATAATGTAAATAGTGTACATAATACCTCATCTCAGAAATATAGACAGATACTGAAGGGCCGAAACGTTGTAATAAATATGGCGAGAAAGAGGAGGACAATAGTCCGAATAATGTAAATAGTGTACATAATACCTCATCTCAGAAATATAGACAGATACTGAAGGGCCGAAACGTTGTAATAAATATGGCGACAAAGATGAGGACAATAGTACGAATAATGTAAATAGTGTAAATCTGGCGATTTCAACTGTGTTATTAGCTATTTCAAATGTCTTATTCATTCCAGCCGTGGAAATATTGTTGACGTCACAACAATACAGCTGAGTAAGTACGTATCTGTGGGTCCCTAACAAAATTATCTTTTACTTTGTTAGTTGCCAGCTGCGTTTTGTCCTAATTATATAAATAGAGTATCGTTTTTTTGCGTTTTGTCCTAATTATATAAATAGAGTATCGTTTTTTTTTCTTACCTTTGTTTATTGGTCATTTGAATCACCGAAATATTGAATATTTTAGAGAATATTACTGCTACATCTGGTCTGGACTGGTGCATTTTGAGATCCTTGTTAAATTCCAAAGAACAATCTCTAATGTTATCAGTCCTAATCTGGAATTTCGGCTTTAGTCACTTTCTCACCGCCGTAACGTAACCCTAGGCTTTTTTAAAATAAATAATTCCATGGTAATTGTTCAGGTCAGCTTCTTTCTTTCGCATTTCGACTTGAATAATGTGAACGTAGTACTAGATTAGCAGTTAGGTCTCATAATTTTAATGTTGCAATTGCCAGATGTAAGCGTAAGTTCTTTTCTAATAGTTTTTTTCTCGCACTTCTCCCTAGTGCGACTCCCTTCCAGATTCTCGCTTTCCTGTCAACAACAATCCTCAAAAATTTAACTTCAGTTTCAATCGTCACTGCCAGTCTCCCTAAACCCTGTTCTTTTATTTTCTTCCTCAGTTTTTTTCTCACTGTGTTTCTCTTCCGGTAGCCCCTTCGCGTCTGAGTGGCTTTAGCGCTTTACGTGGTATTAAAGAGCTAATATTTTTACTACCAGAGGTCAATTTTATAATAGCCAACTGAGGCAACATTTGTTTTTTCAAATCCGTCGTTTATGTATTACGTTTAAATCTTTAACATAATTTTTTTGTTGCTGTTGTCGTAGTCAGTACGATTGTTCCATTACTGACTTAGACACCAGATACCAGTTGTTTGTAGTCCTGGGTATGATGATAAACTAGATATGGCAGCAACGCCTCAAATATTGGCATTAGAAGTATTGACGAGGATTAGACTACCTATTAATTGCTGTTGTTCGCAGGCCTATCCGGACCCGGGATGGTACCATCTATTGGCAAATAGTAAACCCCACAACAAAACAAAACAAAACTATGAAAGTACAACATTACATTTTTATAGTAAAATTAACAAAACACTTTATCTGTAGTAGATGTCATACACATACTTTCAAAATATATTTAGTTGAAGACATAAAATTGTTAAAAATATTTAGATTTCGACATTAAATAACCCATAGAGATGTTGATATGCCGCTAAACAAAATCAACCAACCAACAATACATATTTATAGTAAAATGACCAACAATACATTTTATCTGTAGTTGAAAGCATACAATTGCGTTCAAAATATATCTAGCTGTAGCCATAAAATTTTGTTCGAAATATTTAGATTTCGACATTAAATAACCCATATTCGCTAAACAAAATATGCCGCTAAACAAGATCGACCAACCAAACAAATTATTAGCTGTAAAAACGAAACATTTCCTGTTTGCAACCTTGTTGGGAAGACCATAAAAACGAGATAACATGTGATTGTAGCCCTAATGGTAAGATCGTAACAACGAGACAATTGGTGTTATAATAAAAACCGTCAACCACTGTCAATGGTATTCTAAACACAACATTGGTAAATAAAACCTCATTGCTTCAAATCTCTTCTTGATTTGAGAGGAAACTGTCCCGCATTCACGGCCATATTGGAGATAAGATATTACCGTATGTTGGTTAATATATGTTAAATATTCGCCATAAGTCTAACGCAATACGAGAACGCACAGATAATCAGGCGGATGCAGCAAAGAGGATAGAAAAAGAAACGATTTAACTCTAAATATAACCTAACATCGGATTATGAATGCTGACTTTCAAGAGAAATATATTTGGTATACCGTAAGTTTGGTGATTCTATTTCCCGCCATATTTGATCTTTCGCTGTACAAAGCCAAACTTAGAGAATAAGTCCAAAAGTTAATCCAACCATTTTGGATGCATTGATAATTAGTTGCATTGTGTTGCTGCATAAACAGTCTAAAAAAACTCGTGTCCTGATCTTAAATCGCCCCTTCAGACCGAAACACAGTACCAGACCAGTTCAGGAATAACTAAACCGTCACCTATATACAACGGTTTCTTCTCTCTGTCTATATTTCTTCTATCAGGCATTGTAATTATTTACATTATTTACATTATTTAAATTGTTCATTGTCATGTTCACGACGGTACGGAATCAGCACAGGCCACAAAAATCTCCTTAGCCGACCAAACATAGAAATGAATCCAGTATGGGAACCAGTAATAAGAAGGGCTTGAGAAAAGCAATGAATAACAACAAAATTTTAATATGGGCTCAGGTAAAAAGTTTTTACTGAGATATAAAGTTTATAAGTCCCCAAAATTCATACACTGATGACCTCAAGGACACATGGATAAAACTTGACGCAAAGAGTTGCTAATTCCATACCTGGCTATGGCAATGGGGAATGAAAGCTTGGAGAGTTGAGTTAAATGGAGTTAAGAGAGAAGTCTGGAAGAGGCATGGCAAGTGGAACTAGAACACTATATCCCGGTGGACGAAATAAAGGGTTCCGTTCGAAATTCCAATCACCTGAAGAAGACTGGGGTGTACAACAGCCGAAACGCCGTGAACATGACAATAAAGATGAGGGCAATGTAAATAATGCAAATAAATGCTTTCACATACCGAGTGTTAACGATGGCTTCGACTGAGTGAAGTTTGTAACTATTAGTGAGGATCACCATTTTTCAAAGTTCATAGACTGGCGCTACAGAATCACAACCAAACAATTCTGTTATCTCTACCCACGATCGTACCTGGAAAAGAACAATACAGTTATTAATAAGAGATGAAATTAATGGAAGATTTCATAGTTCTAACATTACTCCTACCAGGAAAGGAACAATACAGTTATTAATAAGAAGAGTTAAAATGCATGTAATATTTAACAGATCAAGCATCAATCCTTCGTAGTCAGCCTATGAATCTTCCAGACCATCCGGGTACCAGGAAAGGAACAATACAGTTATTAATAAGAAGAGTTAAAATGCATGTAATATGTCTCAGCTCAAGCATCAATCCTTCGTAGTCAGCCGCGTACCAGGAAAGAAATAATGCACTACAAAGTCACAAATAAAATCTATACCAGAAAACAAAAACTACATCACTTTAGGACACTCAAGAACAGAAACAAATGTCAAATTCATAACACATCTAATTCGGAGAGAAAATAATCAATATATTCAAGTTCAACACTACGATAAACAAAAAGAAAGCCCTCACAAAGACTGTAAAGTCAATAGCAGTCAGTGAAATTAAGAATTGTTTGGTCAATGAATGCTAAAAGTTTACTCATAATCAAACAGTTAATATCTGCATTACCATGCATTAATATTACGATCACCGTCTCGTGGGGCTACATATTTAGCAATGAAGCGACACTCAGGGATTTTATATGGTGTATGGTGACCATCCCTTCCACCATGACATTGTTCTTGACCATTCTAAAAAAATTTTATATCGTATAACAGACATCTTTCAATATCCCCAATGACTTTTAATGGTCTTTGTCTTTCAATTTCTGGATGTTCTTCAAATCTAAAAACTCCACTGAAAGGGCGGGAATTTAAGGAGAACGAAAGGCATAGTTGCTCCTGTTCCGGAACAAGGAATCTACAGACGGAAATAATCGGAAGGAACGGCGACTAAAGTACATTTGTTTGCAATAGAATTAAGATGCTTTAAAAAAGTAGCTCGGCTAGATTTTCGTTAGTATTAAATTCTGGACAAATCTCGGATGTATAAGAAATATTAAGGACAGATCTCATACGTATAAGAAAAAAAAACCAACTACGTTAATGTGGAGTCTACAACGGTAATAACATTCCTGCATCAGACAAAGAACAGTATGGATAGTGCGATCAAATACAATTTCTCATATCAGGTAAAAAAAAAATGACATGAGGGCGGGCTGGAAGTTTCATAGGTTGAGTATGAAGGAGTGATGCCAGAGCTGTGAAACCTTGCATGTATTAATTTCAACTCTTTTTATTTATAACTGCTTTGTTTCTTTCCAGGTACATGAGTGGGCTGAAAAGTTCATAGGCTGACTATGAAGGTGTAATGCTAGAGCTGTGAAATGTTGCATGCATTAATTCCAACTCTTCTTACTAATAACTGCATTATTTCTTTCTAGGTACGAGGGTAGGCTGAAAAGTTCATAGGTTGACTATGAAGGATTGATGCTAGAACTGTGAAATCTTGCATGCATCAATTTCAACTTTGCTTCTGAGTCACAATGCTGAAAATATGGTGCATGAAGTGAGTATCGCACTCATTACTCTATCTTAACTGATCTGGTCCTCGGTATGACGATAAACTACATCCGGCAGAACGGCTTCTGATCGGGAAAATTGAAGATTTTAATGAGCATAGAACCATTCCCTAAATGCTTTTGTTCTCAGGTCCATCATCACCCGTGGTGCTAGCATCTTTTAGGGTCCTATCTATGGGAAAATAGTGATCCACAAACAAATCATCAGCATATATTTATAGTAAAATGACCAACAATACATTTTTATAGTAAATTAAACAATACATTTTTCTGGTAAATGACAATGAAATACTAAAAAAGTATAAAAACACATTTTGATAGTAAAATTGCCAGCAACTCATTTTTATAAAATATTACCAACAATTCATTTTAGTTGAAAGCATAAAATTACGTACAAAATACTTTGATTTCAGCATGAAATCAACCATAGAGGTGTTGATATGCCGCTAAACAAAATCAACCAACCAACAATACATATTTATAGTAAAATGACCAACAATACATTTTATCTGTAGTTGAAGCCATATAATTGCGTTCAAAATATGTTTAGTTGAAGCCATAAAATTGTGTTCAAAATATTTAGATTTCGGCATTAAATAACCCATAGAGGTGTTGATATGCCGCTAAACAAAATCAACAAACCAAGTTTATGCTTTAGGCTTTTAAAGAATCCTCCACTAAACCCTACGGACTCACTCTCCAAAGACAACAATCTTTATCAAATGATAAAGAAACTCATCACTTGAAGATTTCCAAAAGCCGCAACAACTAAAATGAACAGCAAATATCACTAGAATATAATTTTTAGCAAAATTGCCAGCAATACTTTTTATAGTAAAATTACCAACAATACATTTTCTCATCTACAAATTATATATCTAAAAAACGTACAAAATATTTAGATTATTTACATTATTCGGACTGTTATCCTCATCTTCATTGCCATATTCACAAAGTTTCAACCGTTCTACGCCCCGGCCTTCTACAGTTGATTGGAATTTCGAACCGAACCCTTTATTTCGTCCACTGAGGTAGATTGTTCTAGTTCCACAGGTCATGATTCTTCCGCATTTCTCAGTTTAAGCGGTGTAACTGAAATATCTGGAAGACGCAAGTCACGTGGGACGAGAACAATCTACGCCGGTGGACGAAATCCTGAAAAGTCCTGAAGTCTTCTAAAAACTTCTTTTATGTGTGATGTGTGCTCTTCAACATTGTCGCTCTTAATTAGGATATCATCCAGATAAGCGGTCGCGAAATTCTGGCCCGTGAGCATTGTGTCCATCGTTTGCTGAAAAATTGCAGGTGCAACTTTTATTCCGAATGGTAGTCTGTTGAACTTGTACAACCCTTTGTGCGTATTGATGCAAAGGATTTTCGAACTCTCTTGTACTGGGATTTGTAGATAAGCCTCACTATTTTTGAAAATATCTTACCGCCGTTGAACTTTGTTAATACCTCCTCTGGATTCGGTAGTGGGTAATGGTGGTCCTTTATTGTCTTGTTGAGTCCCGTCGAAAAATCTGTGCATACGCGAATTTCTCCTGACTTCTTTTTTACGTAAACCACCGGCGCAGCTCACTCACTAAACTCTGTTTTAGATAAAATCCCAGTTTGTTCAAGTCTCTCCAATTCTTTGTCTATTTTTTCTATAGTAGCAAACGGTACATTTCGCTTCTTTCTGAAAATTGGCTGGGCGTTTTCTTTTAATTCTATTTTGGCCTTAAATTTGTTGCACCGTGGGACGATGCAACAAATTTAAGGCCCACTTGAAAATATCTCAGGAAATTGCTTGTATAATTCTTCCTTCAATTTTATGGTATCTGATGGTTCAACCTCTAACTTTTTGCAAAACGAGTTGATAGGTAGGTCCCAGACGTTGAATTTCTGCATCCAGTCGATACCTACTAAATTTTCAGTATCTTTCATGACGTATATCTTAAGTTTTTTGTTTTGCCGTAAAAATTTAACATTCACTATTATTTCTCCCTCAAATTTTATTCGTTTGCCTGTAACTGACTTGGCAATTTTTTTTGAGTGTGTAACATGGTAGGTCTGTTGAGTTTTTTACCATGTCTGTAAGTTGATTATCGTGATGTCGGAACCCGAATCCAGTTGTAATTTAATCTTTTTGTTTAAAATTTCCAGTTCTACATATTTCCTTACATTAGTGTTGTCATTATTCATTCTTGTAGCTCTTATTCTATTAGTATCTTTTTCTATTTCTACATTGGGATGCCTTGTGGCCTTTTTTTTCCACATTCATGACAGTTTTTATATCTGAAGCGGCAATCCATGTTACATTGTAATCCTCCACATCGATAACATGCTGATGGAGGGGGCTTATATTTGTTTCGATATCCGTCATAATTTGTCCTGTATGTTGTACTTTTTCTATTATAATATTTTATTTTTCTTTCCGGGGAGGGTGAGAATCTTTTTTCATTGTCGTAAAATTTTAGTTATCTTTCCGGGGAGGGTGAAGAACGTAGACTTTTATTTAACTTACGTATATGAGAAACACCTAAATCTTCAATGTCCATTGCGTCTTTCTTTATACTTAAACATCTCTGGCAATCTTCTGATAATTGCTGTAATGTTAGACCCGGTTCATTTTGTAATTTTGCAAGCATTCTTCTACGCATTTCGCTATCTTTTGTAGAAACTAGCCCTTGAACAAGGATGAGACATTTAAAATTGTCCGGTGTTAATTCCGCTAGTTTGAAGTCGTCACAATGTTTATTTACGATTGCGGCAAACGTGGAATAATCCTCATTATCGCCCTTTACCAGGTTAAGGCATTTCCACCTCCTATGGAAGAGTGATGTTTTGGGGCTGAAGTGTTCTTTAAGACATGTCACTGCTTCGTCAAATTTTAATTCGTTCGTCTTTTTTGGCAAGATATAATCCACGAACTTTGTATATTCTTCAGTTCCTAATTTTCTAAGCAATAGACGTAGCTTTTTTTGCTTCTGTCCAATTTTGACAGTCTATGTTAAAGATGTCTTCATGTCTTCTGAAGTAATCTCCAAAATTTCTGTCCTCATCTAGAGAATATTTGAAAATCTCGATGGTATTCCACACTGCGTCTTGCGAAAATGCTGCTTCTTTTTCAATATCTAATTGCTTGTTGTCCGCTACTTTCAGTATTAGTTCCTGGAGCTCTGTTTGTCTATCTTGATTTTCCTTTTGCGTTTGTAATATTTGCTTTTGCCATTTTTCTTGTAGCTGTAACTGTTGATCATTTTGGTATTTTTGCATTTGTAATTGTTGCTCATTTTGGTGTCTTATCAGTTCTACCAACATGTTTTTAAAATCTTCCATGATAACTCAATTTTATGTATTTTTACTCCTCGAAATTGTTTGTCGCTAATTTGTTGTTGAACGACGAGGAAAGGATTTTTCTTCTGTTGATTAGTTTTCCGCGTGTGTTCGCCAAGTTGTTTGTTGTTAGACGTACGAAAAGTTTTTCTTTCCATGTGAGTTTCGAATCCTCGTTCGCCAAGTTGTTGTGGGTTATCCGCGTGAGTTTCGAATCCTCGTTCGTCAAGCTGTTGTGGGTTATCTGCGTGAGTTTCGAATCCTCGTTCGCCAAGTTGTTGTGGATTCCGCGTGAAAAATCGATCTCCAATAAATGACAAACGCAAGTATTTAAGCTAAGAAATTAAATGTATTTACACAAAATACAAAAGGTAATGCTGTTAGTAAAATCCAGGAACGCCGGTTAGTATTAATCAAAGATCGCTATATACAGTCTCGAAGTAAACTTCCTTAGAGTCGGGCGTACTTGTAACTGACTTCTGACGTTAACTCAATCACAGTGTCTATGTACTTTCCAATATTTCTCTACCTCCCAGCTGACTGACTGTGGCTATTTTATGGCAGCAGGACGAGTCCATTTATATCAGAAAAGGGTGGACCCCATAATAACTAATCCATAGAGGTGTTGATATGTGGCTAAACAAAATCAAACATAAACTGACTTTACTGATCTATTAGGTTGGTGCAAAAATAATATCGTTTTTTGACGTTAAAAAATACGTCAAAAAACGATATTATTTTTGCATCAACCTAATAGTTTGAAACATTCGTTAACCATTACACTCTGTCGAAATGCTGTATTAATCTAGTCTACTTAGAAAAGTCTATTGGTTGTACATGTAAAAAAGCATAATAACAGTAAAGACACATATTGAATTCACCAAATTCCAGCTGTTTAAGTGTATGACAAGACCAAAAACAGTTTGTTTTTGGCAAAGATGTTTACATTTTGATGTACACAGTTAAGCAGATTTTTTTTTAAACGTAAAACGTAATTATATTAAAAAATATATATATATCTTGTTAGCGAGGTAAGGTTGTGAAGCGGCGGATAAAGTTACAAATGCAAAAATATAATAAATAATTGAAAGGCAGGGTACACGTCTAGAACGAAAATGTCTAACGAGAATAACGTTTACGAACGTTATTTGATACCAGGATGACGGTATCAAAAATCCGTTTTGTGACGCAACAATAACAACTTCGTTTCGATCGATTAACCGGCGGTAAGAAGGCCAAACGTTTATACAATAAGGGAAATTGAAATAAAAAGGAGGGTGTAAAAAAAACGAATAGAATTTGTTAGATAAATTGTATAGGTTCTTCGTTTATATGTTTGTCTTAAGCTCTGAAATCTTTAAGCAGAGTTTTTAGTTTCTGTCTTAACAGAACCACATATAATCAAGCTGACTTTGATATACAGCGGCACTTTATTGGATAAGGGAAAAAGTTCGTTTCTTTTATTGACACGATCAACAAAAAAGGGCGTTAAGTTGGTTTTTTGGGGGAGTACATTTGCTTTTCATAATACACAAAACATCAGCAGCAAAAATATTAATAATGATAGATGTTAACTCATGAAGACATCAGTTTTTTCTATTTGGGTTTTAGTCCTGGATATTAACTACACCCGGCAACAAGACCTCTGACCGGGAGATTGGAGCTTTTGAGAACAGTGGAACTACTATTTAATTACTGTTGTTACCAGGACCACCTTGACAAGGTGTAGTAGCACCAGTTAGGGTCCCAGCCATGGACAAACATTGAACTCTAAAACAAAAAGAAAATACTAGGAAAGTATAAAAATACATTTTAATAAAAATACCAGAAATACAATATTTTTATATTAAAAAAATACTTACAATACCTATTTATAGTAAAATGACCAACAATACCTATTTATAGTAAAATGACCAACAATACCTATTTATAGTAAAATGACCAACAATACCTATTTATAGTAAATTGACCAACAATACATTTTATGGGTAGTTGAAGGCATACAATTGCTTTCAAAATATATTTAGTTGAAGCCATAAAATTGTGTTCAAAATATTTAGATTTCGACATTAAATAACCCATAGATGTTTTGATATGCCGCTAAACAAAATCTAACCAACCAACAATACATATTTATAGTAAAATGACCAACAATACATTTTATGGGTAGTTGAAGGCATACAATTGCGTTCAAAATATATTTAGTTGAAGCCATAAAATTGTATTCAAAATATTTAAATTTTGGCATTAAATGACCCATAGATGTGTTGATATGCCGTTAAACAAAATCAGCCAACCAACGAAACATGAAAGAACTTTTTCATGTCATTAACCCATGTAATATACTACAAGTTCTTAAATCAAACTGTATTCCAAAATATAATTTCAACAAAACTACAACATAAGACTCTCATGTCACCGCCTCTGTAATTATTTTGCCAATGAACATGTATATGCACAAAAGCTGAGTAACATCTACCACGTATTCAATTGTGAAAGCAGAATAACATATATTTCTATTACTTCAAATCTCCCCAGAAAATTACATTTCAGCCTTATATACCATTAAACAATGAAATCCAATCACTTGGCTTTGAATGATATCCTCATTAAAAAGAAACATGACAGCCTATGTTTTAAGGAAATATAAAAGTAATTCTCACAATCACAGTTCGACGAACGAAGCATTTTACCTTTATAAAGTGTGGATGCATTTGTAGTTTGTTTTAGCACAAATAATAATAACAATGATGATGATGATGATGATAATAATGATGATGATAAGGATGATGATAATGATGATAATAATGATGATGATGATGATAATAATAATAATAATAATAATAGTAAGCCTCTATTTAAAACAGGTATTTAGAATTGTAAATTAAATTGATAATATCGAGAAATATTGTATGGAAAGTTTAAATCCAAAAGACGGACTTCCATTAAGAATTTCGACAGCTCTACTATTGTCTAAACATATGAAAATATTCTTTCTCTGAGTCGAACAAGATTCCGCTTTCTGTCTGAAAATATTTTGATCTTCTTTTTCTAGAACTCTAAAACCCTTAGACTTCTACCAAAAGAAAATCCATATATATGTATTTTTTTTTTATTATATTGACAGATGGTAAATGTGCTTGTGTATAATATTCCTCTTTCACTCTCTTAAATATTTTTCCTATTAAATGTTTCAATTTATTCCTGTTATTTTTTTTTATTTTATTTTATTTCATTTTTTTGCAGTTTACCATTAATTTTTGTTTATTTTGTTTTCATGGCCGCTGGTAAAAAGTAAATAATAATAATAATAATAATAATAATAATAATAATAATAATAATAATAATAATAATAATAATAATAATAATAATCCGGTTACGGAGATAGGAACTTTAACAATTTTATGGGAGTACACAATACACACAGACCGGACAATCAAATCTAATCACCCTGACATCGTTATTAGAAACCGCAAAAAAAAAAAAAAAATCGCCTCCTTATTAATATGGCAGTCCCTGCAGATTGCAATGTATCTTTGAAGATATTCAAAAAGCTATCAAAATACAAGGACCTTGAAATAGAAATCTCAAATATGTGGCACATGGGAACATCAACAATCCCTGTTGTAGTTGGAGCCCTAGGATTGGTTGGAAAAGATTCCCGTAGACTCATTGAAGGGATTCCTGGAAGTCCATGGCTCAAAAAAATACAAAAAAAATATGTTTTCACGAGAACAGCCCACACCTTACGAAGGGCTTTATCTATGCATATGTGTCTTTTTTTTCTTTTTTTTTTTCTTTCTTTTTTTCAAATTGTCAGTGAAAAATGTCATGATGCCACTTCTGACCTTAGGTCTCTACACACCAGAAATCAAAGGATATAATAATAATAATAATAATAATAATAATAATAATAATAATAATAATAATAATAATAATAATATAATTATTAGGAATGTTTTATTTAAACACAGCCATAATTCTAACAATAATAGTAGTACTAAGACTGAGTCGGACACTGATTCGTGCATTAAAAACTCTACTGAGATAAGTCTTCGCTGTTGGTATTTACACCCCTCACTAAGAGAGAGTGTGACTCAATGTCGGGTGTATTGAGAAATGTCCATACGCGTATATATAGATCAAGGATTGAAATTACCAAGTCTCCGCTAACACAAGGCAGATGTTGCCTGTGTTTATATTGCCAGAAATATGAGTGGGAATAGCATAATCCGACTTAAGTTGATGTACGAAAGGATAAACATTAGTTTTAAAATTATTTAGGTTGGTGCAAAAATAATGACGTAATAACGTCGTTTTTTGACGTATTTTTAACGTCAAAAAACGACATTATTACGTCATTATTTTTTCACCAACCTAATACCAAATCTGACTGGATTTTATAACTTGCTATCATTCATGAGTAATGTAGAAAAAATTATTGCGCCATTTATAAAAATAAATGATAAAGAAAATAAATAAATTTTCAAAAGAACTCAACTTCATTGTACAGAAAATAGATGAAAATATTCAACCCCCAAAATGCAGTTAAAATTATTTTGAAAAAAATGAACGTCAAAACACAATGTTAATCAGTAAAAAAAAAAACAACCTGAAAATAAGCCTACAACATGGCCAATATAAACGAACATTGTAATTATGCAGATGGGGATAATCACAAAAAACACCCAGTTGTTGAATGATAACTAAAAGTAGAAACAGAGGCATTTATAATGGCAGCACGGGATAAAAAGCTTATTCCCAAGAAATTGTCCAGCAAACCCAATAAATAATGGTACAGATCGATTACGTAGATTATGTAAATAACATGTGAATACTGACCACTCAATATTCGGTTGTCCAATCCTGGAAACGAAGGAGTAGAAAGATTGACATGATAACAATTGGATAGTTTATTCACTAGAACTTTTACAGTGCGGCATTTGCTAAAAAATGATATAGACACCAGCCTTAACTAGTTATAGAAGATCATGAAATCACTATCCTTTGGAATTTTACCATTTATATTCAAAGACATAAAAGATAATAGACCAGACATATTTATTAGACTACAAACAAAAAAATTCTTATCATAGATATGGCAGTGCAATCAGATATAAATATATCTTAATATGACAAAATAAATGCATATAAGGATCTTGAAACTTAAATGTGGTACCTACCACTGTAATACCTATAATAAATAGAGCACTGGGCGTCATCTATAAATGGTCAAACAGAAACAAAATCTCTGCTTGCTTCTGTTTATAAAAGTTTCATATTTTAAATACCGAATGTGGAACTGTTCATCTTCTCAGGAGAGTATTATCGATGTAAAGAAAATGTAAACTGTACATTTAAGTATCGCTTAACATCAGTTTTCGTGCAAAAAGAATACATATATTTATCACGTTGGCTAACCGTAGGTCTCGGGTAAGGGAATGTACTGAACAGAAAACAAAACAAAATACTATTACTACTACTGCTACTACGACTAACAGTAATACCTATAATAATTGGAGCACTGGGTACAATAAAATGTACAGGCAAGAACATTAGCAATGTCGCTAGTAGCTAGTTTTTACAAGGGAATAAAAATATTTAGCTAAATGGAACTGCTCATCAACTCAAGTGAGAAATCGCAAAAAATATGGCACATGGGGACATCAATAATTCCAGTTGTAGTTGGGTCCTGGGTAAGACGATAAACTACATCCGGTAGCAAGACCTCTGTTCAGGAGTTTTGGGGAACATGGAACTACATCTTAATTGATAGTGTTCTCAGATCCACCCTCACTAGGGGGTGGAAGTAGCTGCTAGGTTCTCAGTTATGGGCAAATAGTTAATCTCAAAGCATTATGAAATCGTAAAAATAGTTTTTAATAGCAGCAATACATTTTTGTAAAAAAATATTACCAGTAATAAATTTTTTAAGGAAAAAATTATTACCAGCAATACATTGTTAACATCAAGATATTTTTGAAGAAAAAAAATATTACCAGGAATAAAAATCTTAAATAACCCATTGAGATTGGTATGCCGTAAACAAAACAAACCAAACCAGCAATAAAAACCTTGTCGGCCTTAAATAACACATTGAGGTTGATATACCGTAAAGCAGAACAAACCAAACCAGCAATAAAAATCTTGCCAGGGTTAAATAACCCATTGAGGTTAATATGGTGCAAACCAAACCAAACCATCAATAAAAAATCTTGTCGGTGTTAGCCCATTGAGTTTGATATGCCGTACAGCAAAACAAACCAAACCAAACCAAACCAGCAATAAAAATCTTGTCGGCGTTAAATAACCCATTGAGGTTGATATGCCGTAAAGAAAAAAAAACCCAAACCAAAACGAATACAATATCGGAACCAGTAATAAGGGGTGCCAGAGAAATGCAATAATAACAACGAAAATTGCAATATGAGCTCTGGTAAAAACATGAAATGACAACAGCAAAAATTGCAATATGATCACTGGTAAAAAAATGATTGCTGAAGACATTAATTTCATAAGAAATTAGTCACAGATGTTCTTAAGGACATATGTCACAGTAGATAAAGGCGTTGGTTAGATCAGGACCCAAAGAGCTCTAAGTTCAATACCTGGTTAATGCAGTGGAGAACTTGGAGAGGGGAATTAACAGGAGATAATTAATAATTGAAAGAGGTATTTATTTTATTCTATGTTTATTTATTCGTAAACATTTTAAACGTTTTATTATATTTATAAGCACTCTCGGCTTAATTCGCTGTAATTAATTTTTAATGGCCGTATTGTCTTATCTCTGTAAATAGTAATTATTAACTGGTGAAATGAAACGTGATGGGAAATGAGTGAAAACGGAAAACATAATTACCTTCTAAGTATCCGATGAAGGGTGGTCCACAAGAAAAAAAAGAAAAAAAAAATTACCCGTAAACAGCTTAAATAGAATTCGCACCGTTGTGATTGGCTGTTGGTCAATCTCTAATCAAATGTGTGATAACTGGGTATATTTATAGAAGTCAGTGTCTACGAGGATTTTTTAGAGGGCGTTTCAGAGTCTGATCAGCTCTGAAGGAGTCGATTTGGTGAGGTCAGTATGATGTTTGAAAGACCCGAAACTGCCCAATGATCCATCTCCAGAACATCACTGACGACGCCCTCCAGCGCTAAAAGAGCGTATATTAAAAAAAAAAAAACAATTGATATCCATTAGACATGGCACGTGGAACTAGAACAGTCTACCCCAGCGAACGAAATAAAGGGTTCAGTTCGACATTCCAACCACCTGAAGAAGGCCGGAGCCTACAACAGCCGAAACGTTGTGATAAATATGACAAAAAAAGATGAGGACAATTGTTCGATTAATGTAAATAGTGAACTTCGTTTCTGTAGGTTTGATTTTGTTTTATGGTATATCAACACATCAGTTGGTTATTTAATGCCGACTGGATTTTTAAGATTGGTTTGTATGAATAGAATATGTATTCTTTGTGACAAATCTATTTTTAGATTAGGTTTCATTGACATAATTTTGTAAAGAGGCTTTTTTTTTGTGAATCAGATGTATTACTGGTAATATGTTTTTTTTTCCAAAATGTATTGCTGTTATTTTTATTATAAAAATCTATTTTTATAGTTTCATAGTCTTTTGACCGCAGTTTGTGGCTTAGATAATGTGTTTCTGGTAATGTATTGCTGGTAATAACCTTTTACAAAAAATATATTGCTGATATTAAAGCCTATTTTTACATTTTCCTAGTGTATTGACCCCAGTTTGGGGGTTAACTATTTTCCCATAGCTGGGAACCCAGACAGGTGCTACTACCCCGGGTGAGGGTGAACCTGGGGATAACGGCAATTAAAAGGTGATTCCAAAACTCAAAACCTCCCGATCAGAGGCCTTGCTGCCGAATGTAGTTTATCGTCCTACCCAGAACGGTATTTCTGTAGGAAAAATACAAGTTTATTACAAAGTAGCCGTATGTGTACGTAAAATATTTGCTGAAGCTTGTCCATGCGTTTTTTGTTTTGTTTTGTTTTGTTTTGTTGTTTTTTTTAAATTATTTACATGTGTATGAAGAAAAGGCATGTATTCAGTCTTGAAATATGTGTAGCTTGCGTAGCGATCTGTGATTGCATTCATGCCGCACTGTCTACGTATATACGTTTGTATTTTTAAGAGATTCATTTGTATTCTTACATTGCGTAGATTTGTACATTAAACATATCGATTTGATTATACGTGTGTTTGAGCATGTGTGTGTGTGTGTGTGTGTACGTGCGTGTGTGTGTTAGAAAGAAAGAGAAGTAGGAAAAGACCGAACGAGAGAGAAGAGATGCGATCTAATTATCTATGAATAGAATGGACGCTTCAGCTGACAATGCTGACAAATAAAGAGGCACGTTGTCGTTTGTATGCAAATAACGTGATTTCTCGTTCTCGCGAGACCTCGGAGTAAATCAAAGTTTCATATCCTTCAGCCGTTTTACATTTTAGCAAATGACAGCACATTATTTTACATATAATAGACCCATTCTGTAAGACTTTGTTGGCCACTGTCAACCGCTTTATTTAGCCATTTATTATGCATTTCTGAAAAAAAAACGCTCTGATAATGCGTTTACATTCGACATATAATGGCTCTATTTTGGCATCTTTCTGTGATGTTGGCAGTATTCTGTCTGAGTTTTTAGAAAGCAAAAAAAAGCAGTAACATCCAATTATTTCGAACGTGTTTTGAAAACAGCTAAAAAATTTAGAAGACAGGACCGTGGTTAGATTCAACTTTTTCCAACACAAAAATACGCCTCGGATTCATCTCACCAAACTAGGGAATCATTGCAGGAATTTCCATGGGACATTATTAGACATCCACCTTACAGTCCAGACATTTTCCTATTTCCTAGTCTTAGAAGCTTTTTGAAATGTACCCCGTATTTGGAGACCATAAATGACATAAAAAATGATTACTTACATTATTTACATTATTCGTAATGTTATCCTCATCTTCATTCATGAATCATATTCACAATTTTTCGGCCGTTGTACACTCCGGCCTTTCTTCAGGTGATTGGAATTTCGAACCTACCCTTTATTTCGTCAAACGGTGTAAATTGTTCTAGTTCCACGTGCCAATACAAAGCCCCAGCAGTGGTGAACCAAACTTGGAGATTTGAGTTAAAAGGAAATAACTGAGACAACCGGAAGATGCATGGCACAAACTACCCCAGTGGACGAAATAAAGTGTTCGATTCGAAATTCTAATCATCTGAAGAACGCCGTAGACTAGAGCGGCCGAAATGTTGCGAATATCGCAATGAATATGAGGATAACAGTCCGAATCATGTCTGGCTGTCGTTAGCTGTCAATCTACGGGTCATGACCCATTTATAAAAAATGAATTTTAATTTTTGCTTCTTCACTTAGTTTATATTTAAAGTAGGTCATATTTGATTAGTAGATCCGAGTAAAGCTCACAAATCTTATAATCCCCATTTTTTTCAAAAAAAGGTTGTATTTTGCTTTTAAATCGTTCCCTCCCAGTAACTAACAATTGCCTGATGAGATGCATTGTTATGTATTGAAACCCGACTGCAACTGTGTAGCGATCTTTACAAGTTTTCAGTGTAATATCCTAAGTGAATTTGTAAACAGTGACTATTACTGCTGCTGATGCAAGACTCTTTTTTTTAGACAAATCGAGTTCTCCATTCTCTGGCGCGTTTATCTAAATATAAATACGTCTAAATTCACCTTCATCCCTGCTGCGCGCCAATGGCTTAGGGGTAGAGTCTCCGACTGATAACAAATCAGTCCTATTTCGATCCCAGGTTGGGGCAGATGCCTAGCCACAATGATGAGCCGTCAAACAGCGAAACAGTCTGTTTGTAAATGACAGTATATATATATATATATATATATATATATATATATATATATATATTGGTAACGGGTTACTGGGATGAAGTAGTATGAGATGGCATTAGAAGAAACAGGAAACAAGGGATAAACCTCTACTTCTGACAACAGACGAGAAAGGGGTGTGAACCGGGCGATATATATATATATATATATATATATATATATATATATATATATAGTATAAAAGACTCAAACACTAATATTCCATGGTTATAATTTATTAGATTAGAATCGTAATCACGATCCAATTCATCATACCTACAAATTCAAAAAGATTGAATATTAGTGTTTGAGCCTTTTATATTATATTCTTACTCTGCCCGGGACATTGATTTCTACCTTGGATTCTATCCTCTTGTGAATTAATATATATATATATATATATAGATACAGAGAGAGAGAGAGAGAGAAATTATAGGAAGAAAACAAGCAGTAAGTGAAATGAGGAATATAAAAGTCTTATTTGTAATGTCCCCTAGGAGCGACACGGGCCACCCGACAGATATCTTTTATCATCCCATTTTAGATCGTTTGATATTCATTCATTGGCTATCAGATTTGTCTGTCTTTTGTGCCAATCAGCAACTAACTATCGTCACCAATAGTCTGTCGGAACTCACAGGCTGTCACGTGATTTTTAGGACTTTAGTAAATTCATCTTGTAAAAAGGGGAGATAATTGGCTCCTGCACTCGCTCAGAACTTCCTTGAGTTTGAACCTTCTGCCTTACTAGATAATTGGTTAGTAATTTAATATTTATAATAATAATAATAATAATAAGTCACAGTAGTAGCAAACCTATTCTTCTGGTGTCAGTTAAAAATGACAGCTTGTATTTTTTTTTGCCATATATCTAAATTAAAGTCATAAACTATAATTTTATAAAGCGAACATTTCACTAACATATGTTGGACATTTTCCAAATTGCCATTTTAAATCAAGAAAATAGAATCATTTAACAATAGGGCCACAATATATTGAAAAAAAAGAGACAGTATAACCCACATCCACCTAGCGTTACTTTTAACAGTAGCCATTATTGCTGCATAAATTTAAATTATAGCGATAAACTATGATTTCGTAAACTTTCACTGCAATATGTTGGAAAATTTCCAAGTTTTCGTTTGAAGTCAACAACATATAAACTTTAAAAATTTAAGCGAGAGAGATACAATATATATATATATATATATATATATATATATATATATATATATATATATAATAAATACTGCAGCTCTAAGGTTTGAGCCCACCCCTGGTAATTTTTTTAAATATGCCCAGAAAGTACTTGTTTTGCACATTAAATAAGACAAAATTATTATACATGGTTAAAAAAAAGTGAGATATTATTTTTTTTATTAGAAAATTTATGGTGGCAAAAAGAAAAAAAAGTATTTTATGATTAAATTTTGCTCTCGTCAATATATATATATATATATATATATATATATATATATATATATATATATGAGTGGACACTAGGTATCTGAGAGCTTTCGAGTAATCTATTAGCCATTGTGAAACAAAAACTTCCTTGATAATAACTAATAGATTAGCCGAAAGCGCTCGGATTGGCAGATCATTTGGACAAATCTTACATTCTCTATGTGCAAAAAATGAAAAAAAAGGTTTGTATGCATCTAAGAAAAATATCAAAAGCTTAATATCTCCACCTTGTCAGTCATCTTCAATTAAACCTATACATATATATATATTTGTGTGTGTGTGTGTGTTTTGAGATTGAATAAAGGGCAATTTACAATGAACAAATAAATACATAGTAATAGCTTTCTTCAGGCTTTTTGTTAATCAGAGAATGATTTCAGGCGGGCTTCTTACGCACATTTTTGCTCAAAAAAAAAGCTATCACTTAGAATTTGCGAATAGGTACATCAAGAGAAAGTGGAAAATAAGATTTAGATAAAGGATAAAGACAAAATTAATTCGTGTGGGGACTGAAAATCTAGGGAACGTTTCTATTCCGGACAAGATGTCAAAAGTGATTGGAGCTAACAAAGAACAGAAAAAGGGCTGTTTGTGCAGGAAGTCAAAAGTAGTGGCCAGTATTCATAGAGGAAAAATAGTTATTGCTAAAAAGATAGTTGATCATGAAACCCTCATATGAAAGTAAAACTGAATATAGGGAATATAGTTTCTGGAGGGCGGTAAGGGTCTTTTTTTTAAATAACTGGTTTATTAGCGAGGCATAGTAGTAATAAAAGGTTAATATAGACGCAGAAGAATTATAAATCCTTGAAGAAACGGTGGAAGGAAGTGGCGAAGAAAGAATTTTGTCTGTATATAATGGAAGCTACAGATAGGGAATGATGGAAAAGTGTAGGAAGAGACGAGAATCATTCACGGATAAAAGAAACATACTGTAATCATACTTCAAGAGATGGCATCGCAAGGATAGGCTGGAAATTGCCAAACGCCGGCTAATAAATCACTATGTTGTAGCTGTCCGAACAGACACTCTTTTTCAGAGGTCGAAGAAAGGAGGTTGTCAGTCAAGAAAGAGAGAGAGCAAATAATGAAGATATTGGATAATTGGTATGGCTAGCCGAAAGGTGGAAGACGATGACGGAAAAGATGGGTCAAGATGGATGTGTTTTACACTGACCACTGGTCACGGAATGCAAATGAGCACGTCAAATGGTCGGACGTCAGGCCACTAGTTCGCAACAACGCTTCATGAAATTGGTAGGGAAACATACGGAAAAGATAAACGGGTCTGTTTGCGGGTTTCGAGTAAAATGAAGACTGTAGGTCTTATAGAGGGTAATCATTCTCCGAGCTTCGTGAAACTGGCGCTACATCAGTTTGGTGATATCTTCCAATTATTTTGGATATTTCTTATGTAGATTTGCCTTTCAAAAGTTCAGATGTTATAATATCTTTCTCAGAAGGGGTCAAGTCACATTTACGACCCATAATTGCAAGATTATAATGAAACTCGTTCATACTGTGGAACACTTCTATATGCTGTTAAAATGGCCACCGTATGTTTCCTGTTGCGCGGAACAAAACAGTATTATATAGTCTGCGCATATACCTATTCCCATTATACTGTGAAAATTTTGTTAAATTCCGACTGGTAGATTTGGGAACTAAATGAAAAAAAGTCACATCGTTAATAATTTGAAACACAGAGTATATATATATATATATATATATATATATATATATATATATATATATATATATATATATATATATAAGGCAGGATGTGTGTGTGTGTGTGTGTAAGGAATGCAAGGCCGCAATTTTCGAAGGATTTGCACGCAAATTTACATGCACATGCTCCAAGTTAGTGGAAAGGCCAAGACCGACTTTGCCTTCCTAACTCCCATCGATAGTGGAAATAATAGATTTTTTCATGCTTCTACGGCATTTTTCATGTAACTTGCGGCCATTTTGTACTGGCCAGAGTGAGAGCCTATAGTTGGCTGCCACGAATAGGCAGGAAGATTCTTTTATCCAGCGTGAGAGCCAACAGCTGACTGACACGAATGTTAACTAGCATGCTAGAATGCAAAAATATCGATAGCTGCATTCGTCACAAGTGGGAAAAATTTAAATCTGCATGCCACTTTACTCCAATTGGCTCATTCGCTTGCTTAAACTCAACGTTGATTCTGATCCCGCGGAAATGGGTTGGGTGTGAAGAAGTATTTGTTGTTAACATTCTTTTTCATTCGTTTTTTCCAGTTACGAGTCTTTTTTTTTTCTTTTTTTTAATGTTTAGTTTAGAGCTTAGAAAAAATTCGCAGTGTGAAATAGGCAAGAAGTAAGGCATGTAGCAACCATCAGCACTGCAAAGAGCACTCCTTTAAAAGCAAGGAAGGGCAAAAATATTTTAAGTCAAGTGATAGCGATTGCTGTCTGAGTCGTACGATTTTTTAATCAAGCACGGGCAACGCCGGGCCATGCTGCTAGTATATATATAAAAGTAAACATTGAAGTTAACACTCAAAGGCGACAGGCTGTTTCACGCTGGATGCAATCGTCGTTGAAGTCATTGTTGACTTCAATGTTCACTTTTATATTTATATTTAAATACACTCTATCACTGATATTGAGCACTTTATCCTATAAATATTGCACACGTTGAAACTATATATATATATATATATATATATATATATATATATATGATACTAATTATATTAATGCTTAAATGGTATATATTCATATAAACAAAAAGAAAACATATTAGCCGACGTGTTTCGTTCTCTGGGTGATTTTATCAAGGCATTTCCCTTCCTAGGACGACGAAACACGTTGGTTAAGCTAAGTTTTTATTTTGTATTTATTCATATTGTCATTTTACTGAAATATATTTATATATATATGTATATATATATATATATATATATGTATATATATATATATATATATATATATATATATATATATATATATGTATGTGTGTGTGTGTGTGCGTGTGTGTGTATGTGTGTGTGTGCCTGTGTGTGTGCGTGCCTGTGTATGTGTGCGTGCAGGTATGTAGAAAAATAGGAAAGAACACGTTAGGTAAATAATCCAGTGTTCTTTAGTATTTTTGTTTTTATTTTTAAAAACAGTGCTCCATACAGAAGTGGAGCTTAGATCATAATTATAATTATTTTTTAAAAAAATATGATTCCTTCGATACATAAGAGTTCCCATGTTTCAAAAACCAGAGCCGGAAACCGCAATATAATTATTAACATTAAATTAAAGTAACAAGCACTGTTTCATCCTCAAGCGAAAATTTAGGATTTCAATTTAATTTTAATAATTATATTGCGGGTTCCGGCTCTCGTTTTTGAAACATGAGAACTCTTATGTAGCGAAGGAATCATATTTAAAAAATAATAATTATAATTATAATATATATTTCTTCATATTTTTCTCAGTATCTTCTCATGTAACCTTCTTTATTTTATTCACTTTATATCTATCTGTTTATTTATGATCTTATGGTCATATCTACACTACAGTTCAAAAGTTTGAAGGCACCCCCAGAATTACCATTGGATGAACTTGGTAGATGAGTGAGAAAAAAAAAATGAAAACGGGGTGTTAGAATCATTAAAAAAAGAATTGAATCAATTATCAAAGTTGAACTTTTGCAATGAACGCCAAAAGTTTATGCTGCAGTAATCGAGGCTGATGGTGGATATTTTGACGAGAGCAAAATTTAATCATAAAATGTTTCTTTTTCTTTTTCTCATAATAAAACTTCCAATAAAAAATAATGCCTCCCTTTCTTTTAACCATCTATAATAATTTTCTCTCATTTAAAGTACAAAACATGTACTTATTGGTCACTTTGGAGTTACTTCTGTCGCATGCTAGAAAGAAATGAGAAAAAGAGGGCAGGACGTATTACGTTTTTATAGTTTCTTGACAGCGCCACTTAACGACTTCTTGGCGAAACTAGGAAAAGTAAAGTGGGGATAACAAACAATATAATTGTAGTAAGACATTGTTGAAGAAAATTCAGACAGAAAGCTCGTTGAGAGTCCCGTAATTGAAACCTTGTGTTAAAGATGACAATCATTGTATAGTAACAAGGAGTATTAATTCTTCTTGTCGTTCAATTTCTTTCTTTGTTTCTGTGATTCTTGTGTTTGTCTTTCAGTGAGTCATCGTTTTTGTAATCGGGTTCAGGATGCTTATACTCTTCGCTGTACTCCTCAGGTGAGTAATTCCTTTGCTTTTGTTCATTATTTTGATCTACGCAGCCTTGAGATATATTTAGAGATGCAAAGTGAAAAATAACTAAGTTGTTTATAAAATATCTATACTACAGTTCAAAGGTTTGAAGCTACACCCAGAATTAGCATGGGATACACTTGTTAAAAGAGCGAAAAAATATTTTTAAAAAATAGTGCTTGGTTTCATTGAAAAAAAGAAGAATGGAATCAATTATACTTTGAGAAACTTTTGCAAAGAATGGCAAAAATTGTGCTGTTGTAATCAAGTATGCGATTTTTTATACCCTTTCAATTTATGTGACCAATAATTTGTCCTCTGTAGAAAATAAGGGTAAAAAGAGCATTGACGCGACACGACGAGAGAAAACAGGACAACACCAAACTTGAGTGGAAAAAAGAAAGGCTTTATATCAGAAACAAAGAAAAGGGAAGATAGAAAAATTGTTTAAAAAATCGTTGCAAAATAACAAAAAAAAAAACAATGGTTTTTGCGAGGACTTAACTGGTGGCAGTAAAGTTCGTTCGGTTAACAGTTCTTCTCATTTTTGTTGCAATGTCGGAATATATTCGTCTTCAGGTTGAAGAGGGATTCAGTTTTTGGATGCTTTGCCGCAACTGTTGGGACATCTTCGTTCCTATGTTGTATTCTTGGCCGATCCATTTTCGGACACCAGGTGGCTGATGGTTGCGTTTTACGAAGCTAAATTTGTCCGTGTTGACTCGTCGGTGGCCCAGGAAAAAAGAGGGCGTTATAGGCTGCTTTCAGAAGACCTGGCGAGTTTAATAATCACAGGAGTTATTGAAGCAAATCGGGGAAATGGTAAGCCAGTGCTTCCCAACCTTTTTTTAGTACATGGCCCAATTTGAATACAGAATTTTTTTATGGCCCATAAAATTAATATAGTGTAAAAAATTACTTCCATTTTGTGGCCCATATATTAGCTTGGTGGCCCAGTAAAAAATATAAAATCTCACCTCAAATTTAACATGGACTATTTTGTTATGTGGCCATAGTTTGAGAAAATCTAGAGTAAACCACTTAAAGAGAGACCGTGGTCTGGGAAGGATAATTAGGTGTTGCCTAGAGATGAAAACGATAGAGATTATGGAGATCGTTTATTAATCAGGTCCTAATGCGTCACGGTACATGGGAGAAGAAAATAAGCTTTTTCACCTATTATCTGTGCATTTAGTGAGGCTCAAACTCAGTACACTACTCGACTGGACATAAAAGCCCGACAATTTTCCTTAGTTATATAACCAACGTATATATAATTATCAATAATGAATTGAGTGACATAAATTCAGTTTCTTTCCGTCTTTTCCAATAAGCAGGTAAAATACTCCAAACCTTTCTTAGATTTTCTGGTAAAAAAAAATCAACTGTCTTTTTTTACTTCAATATTGACGTAGAGTAACTACTATAAAGATCTGAAAATTTGATAATTCGATGGAGCATGGTTAGGAAAGCAAATTGGATGACGTTGGCAAAGTATGGTTGATGCAATTGGGAGAGCAAGGGTGAGATTGAGAGATCAAGGGTGAGATTGGGAGAGCAAGGTGGATGTGGTTCCTGGAGAGGAAGGGGGATAAAACTGGAAGAGCAAGGTGGATGAGTCTCCGAGAGCAAGATTAGGAATTTGGGAGAGCAAAGAGAATAACGACAGGGGATGAATGTTCGAGAGAGGAATGGGGGTGGGATAAGATTGGGTAAGTAAGATGGCTGATTTGGGGAGAGCAAGATGGATGTGGTCGGGAGAGCGAGGTGGATGAAATTGTGAGAGCCACGTGGATGAAGGTTTATGTTCAAGGTGGATTAGGCCTCAGAAAATAGTTGGAGGAGGTTGAGAGAGCAAGGTGGATGATTTGGGGAGAGAAAAGTAGATGATTTGGGGAGAGCAAAGTGGATGAAGTTGGGAGAGCAAGGTGGATTAGGTTGGAAGAGCAAGGTGATGATGTTAAATTTCCATATTCAAAGACATAAACGCTGTCTGTGTATTGCAATGCGTTCTTTTTCTTTGTGCTGAAAGAATAACACCTATGCGATTGATCGATGAAGCACGCATTTTCAACAAAGGTCTGCGTAGGTGATCCCACTTGGTACCAATATCTTACAAAATGAACGGTTTCTTTAAAGTTCAGTATTTAGATATAAGCGACACCCTTCATTTCCCGACTAATACTATTCGATACATACTTAGTGTTCAATAACTTTCCTGGTGTGGGGTCATAACAATGTTCTGTGTTGTTGGATATTAATATAAAGGACAAATGTTTAATTACTGTTGACGACCCTTTCAGAAATGTCTTGTCCGTAATGTCAAAGAGATATTAGCTCTGTCGGATTTAGTTGATCAATAAGATCATTTGCATCCCATTGATTAATTTTAAGCACTTTCCAGAAGTTGTTCAAATTGATTGTTGAAACTTCTTTTTGGTGCCGTGTTCCGTATCCAGACAGTTTTCTCACAGTAAAGGTTCTGGATTTTTTTCTAAAATAAAACAAGGTTCCTAGCAGTACAAATAGATCAAAATCTCTGGAAATAATAATACGTAAGTTGGAGAAATATTCAGAATTTTAAATGAATTCTTGTATTTAAATTTTTATTTGAATTCTGTATTTTATATTTTTTTATTTTTACAATTAAATATTTATTTCCGATACGCTATAATGGGTAGACGTCCGTAGAAATACGATCTGACTTGTTGCATTGCAAAAAACAAAACAAAAAAGAGTAATGAATTTTAAAAATGAATAATGCTTGACAATGCTTCATCTAATCAAAATTGCAGATAATATTATTACTACTAATACTACTAGTGGAAATAAAGCAATTGAAATGAAGATGAAAGAAATCCTAGTCCAAAGTGAATAATGCTTGACAATGCTTCCTCTAATCAAAATTGCAGATAATATTACTACTACTAATACTACTAGTGGAAATAACGCAATTGAAATGAAGATTAAAAAAGTATCAGTGAAAAATTTACGACTTACTTTTGAGGGAGAATTTTAAAAAAAATCATTTCTTAAAAGAAGAAACTTATTAACTTGTATTCTTTAAACATAATGAAGCCAGTCAGTAAAAAATGGCTTGAATAAAATTTGATGTGTAAAACTTTCGATATGCGAGACTCAAATAGATGATGTAAAAGATGTTCTAGAATGAAGTCTGTCGAATTATAAATAAAATACATGTATAAATATTTAAGCTGGTCGGGAATCTTTTTGTTTTCAATGCAATTTGACCTTTCGCATGCGAGATTTGTTCATTACTTTTATAGTAATATTGTTCGGCTACCACAGACTGACAACGCTTCATCAAATAAGAATTCAAGATAATATTAAACCTTCTGTCTATATTTCTTAAATGCGGTAAGGCAATTATTTACCCTATTTACACCTGACCCTGTGGATAATAGCGTTGGTGGAATCCATTGACTTGACCTAAAGAGTTGTGAGTTCAATGCCGGGTTACGATAAAAATTTACCATTGTGGACGAAATAATGTTTACTTTGAAATTCCAATCACTTCAAGAAGGTCGGAGCGTACAACAGCCGAAACCTTGGGAATATGGCAAGGATGATGAGTCCAAACAATGGAAATATTGTAAATAATATTATAACTGTTATATTATATTGACAGCTTGACAGCTTGATGCATATAGACAGAATCGACTGATAGAGACATGAAAATAGACAGAACAGACTAATAGAGACATGAAAAGAGTAATATATATATATATATATATATATACATAAAAGTGAATATTGAAGTAGGCACTTAGAGGCGACAGGCTGTTTCATGGTAGACGGAATCGTAACCTGACGATTGAGTCTAGCATGAAACAGCCTGTCTTCTCTAAGTGTTGACTTCAATGTTCACTTTTATATTTACGCACGCTTTATCTCTGATATTGAGCACTATTATATATATATATGACTATTTCCATATATATATATATATATATATATATATATATATATATATATTACTATTTTCATATGTATACATATATATTACTATTTTCATATATATTATTATTTTCATATATATAAATGTATATATATATATATATATATTACTATTATATATATATATATTACTATTTTCATATATATATTACTATTTATATATATATTTTTTCATGTATATATATATATATGTATGTATATATATTACTTTTTTCATGTATATATATTACTATTTTCATATATATATATATATATATATATAGGATAGACAGATGTGACATGATTGACATATATAAAATAAGAGAAGCTAAAAATAATTTATAAAAAGTCTGAATAAAGATGTCGACCGAAAAACTCCTTACGAAAGAAAATGAAAGGGAAATAGTAAGAAAACAGATTCGTTGAGAAGAAAGGAGCCGAACGGAAATGGGCGGAAATGGACGGAAATTAACGAAAAAAAAATAAGAGAAGATGACGAAAAATTCATTTAAAATAAAAGAAATGCAAATAAAAGACGAAAGGAAACGAATATGAGATTTAGCGAATGAAAAAAAATACGATGCCTAGTCCAGAAATAAAATAAAAATAAAATAAGTAATAAATTGAAAGTGAGACACGTAGATGCTTCATGGGAGAGGAGGAGATATGCTTGATTAATGAGGGAGAGGAATTGAAGATAAAAAGTGAGTAAGCATCTGTGGAATAGGGAGAGTGTGGCAGAAATAAATGAGCTACAGTAAGCTCAGATGAGTGTAGATATGTTCGTCGGTGTGATAAAAAAAATCCAATTCGTGATTTTGTCTTCACTTTGGATTGGGTAGATGCGGGAGAAACAAGACGCGAAAACGCTGAATGGACAAAGATGAAGCAAACGCGATTATATATATATATATATATATATATATATATATATATATATATATATATATATATATATATATATATATATATATATATTCACACACACACACACACACATAGCATCAAGAAGAATGAAAGAGAAAAAAGCGAAATTAAGCAATGCATTACTAGGTGTAAAATATTAGGTAATTGAATAACAAAGAAGACAAAATTTGTATGTAACGCCTTTCCAACCTCTAAAAAGACTCCCTCAGACTAAAGCAATATATATATATATATATATATATATATATATATATATATATATATATATATATATATATATATATATATATATAATTCCATACATACATACATATATATGTGTGTGTGTGTGTGTGTGTGTGTTGTAATAGAATGTTCCACTTTCCCTATTAGCAATAGTGGACTGACTATACGGTAATATATGTATTGTGCACAGGACATACCATGGCCTGTCTGTCTGTCTGACTGGCTTCGAGAAGAGTTACTCGACCCTCTGTCTTTCAGCAATATATTCGCTTTTACAATAAGCATCTCTTTCTTCCATCTATGCTCGTGTTGCTGTCCCTTTCCACTCGAGTACCACCTTTGTCTGTAACCTTTTTAAGGATACAACAATATATATAAATATATATATGTGTGTGTGTGTGTGTGTGTGTGTGTGTGTGTAGGTGTGTAGAGGGGCATAAAAATGTAAATGTCAGTTATAATTACGTACTGAGGGGAAACTCCGAAGTTGTAGGAATGCGAAATGTTAATTTTTTTTTAAAATTTCCTATTTTAAAATATCTGGTGCGCGATGATTCTAGACGCACGGCTCAACGGATATTCTTCGGTCTCCCAAGGAATTTTTTTCGCTGTTGTTTTTAAATATCCCACATTGTGACAACGGATGTGTTAAGAAAGGTGAGATGTTGTATGAATCTGGATGCAAATTTTCTGTGGTTGATCCCGAAATCAGTGCGCTTTCTATACATTTTCGTCTTAGTACATTATTTCCTCTTTTGACGGAAGCAATATTTTTGCAATTGAAATTGCGTTTAAAGTATTTACGATGAACTTATAACGCATTAAGTGTTTTGTTTTGTAAACGATTTTTTATAACACACTTTTTTCTCACCAGCTTTTATAAAATCTATACATAAGGAATCTAAGACTAGTCTACCTACAACAACAATCGATGTAACCTAGATTCTTTCACTCACACAGAAAAAAAACTCCCCAATTAATATACGGTCTCTACCAGACAAAAAATGCCCACTAGACGCACACATATTATCAAACAAATTCTGCATAAACTAACTAGAATTAATTATTATACACAAACATATAAGAATTATATATACGAATGCTACTTGACAAGACAAATACACATGAGCTCTACTTAACCAATCCCAAACAAGTAACACAGAAATAAATTAAAAAAATATTTATAACGAGCACTGCTTGACCAAAAATACACGTGACGTCTAACAAAGTAAAAGCAAATAAAAAATACCAAAATTTTCTTTCTCCGATATTTTTATTTTTGATGAAGCTTAAATAAAAGCGAAACATGTTAAATTTATAAACCTTTCCTATTCAATCTTTATCATGTCAAATCCTTTATCTAAATTCCTCGAAGTCTCTCCGATGTATTTTTGCAACGATCATTATAGGCAAAGAGGGTGATATAATCTAAAAAAATATGTTTTAAGTGGGTGCCTCCATCGATCCGCTGAAGAATTAACATACCATGATGAAAAAAATGCATCAAAATTAATAGAAAATAAAACAGAGTTTTAATCTCTATATGGCATCCATATGAAAGACTTGATATGATAGAAAGTGTTTAAGGACCTGATTTTTAGGTTAATATTTTCGTTTTGTAGCAATTTGTGGTTTTGTGCGAAACTATCCCTAGAGCAGTAATGTTCAATTTCCTTATATATGTTAAAGAAATCCGGTAAGAAAACGCATCCTTGTTGTCCTCTTCTACTGAATATAAAATAAAAAAAAATAAAGTTAATCGTGACACAATTTGTTCATTTTGTATTCTGATTGGTCCTAAGGACTATTTTGTTTCCGTCTCTTGTCATTTGATTGAGACACAAAACGATCATTTTATATTTTGGGATCATTAACCCTTTGAGCCCTGAACAATTTGAACCCTTCTGCCTGAGCTCCTGAGTCAAAATTCGCAAATAATTGTTATGTAATGTTTCACAGTAGATATAAAAATAGTTACAAGTGTGGCTGGGCATTAAGTCATTTTTCTGTATTGGTTTTCAACCGGTGGCTGGGCATTACGTTATTTTTCTCTACCACCGGTAAAGCGATAGTCAGCGCTCAAAGGGTTATGGCTTATTTTAAACCCTGACCTAATGCATATCGTCGAATGTTTATTTCCTTTATCGAATGTTTCCAGAAACAAACTAGAAAAGAATTCTCCTCCTAACGGATAGTCGTTAAGTCTTGTGTTACACATGATCCGAGCGAGACCTTAAAATTCATCGAATGTTTGAGATGCAGATGTTGTTACTGTTGTTGTTTTTTATTTTTTTATTTATGGCTTTTTGTTGTAATGCATAATATCCTTCTTACTAAATTGGGATTATATTAGGCTAAGGGATTTGTGCAGGCCAAATTGTAACATTGCTATGTCTTCTTCATTTAGAAAATTCTTTGTATGACAAGTTGGTCCATCAGGCAGTAATATTTCATCTTCTGCTATATCTTATAAGGAATCTTATAAGGAATCTTATAAGGAATCTTATAAGGAATCTTATAAGGAAACAGCTAATATTACCATTACATTTGTCATTTCATCAAAAGAACTGAGCAATAAGTTGTAAGCATGTCTAAAGGAAGCTGCGATTAATTTAGGCATATAAACAGAAAATATGATAAATGCAAATTTGGAATCTGAAAGTTCGCACAATTTTGGAGTAGACAAGTTTCGTCGAAGAAGAAAAACCATTCCATACATAAAAAAATACGAGAAAAAAATTGCTTAAAAAAAAACAATATAATATAAAAGGTAAATGTCTTTTGCGATTTATATTTGAGTCTGATTTTGTCGGGGATATAATTGAGCCTATAGTTAAACATTGGTCGTCGTTATAAATGATTCTTAATATTGTTCAGGTTTGTACTTCAGCCTCTAGTTAAATATTGTTCAGGGTTATACATGAACCTATCAGTAATCATTGACAAGATTTATACTTGAGCCTATAGACAAATGTCTGTCGGGGTTTATATTTGAGTCTATAAGTAATTGTTTGTTCAGAGTTATACTTGAACCTATAAGTAAGCATTGATCAGGCTTATACTTGAAACTATAGGTAAATATCTATTGGAGCCTATAAGTAAATGTTTGTCGGGGTTATACTTGAGCCAATAGGTAAACATTCATTGTGGTTACAAATGATTCTAAACATTGGTCGGGTTTATACTTCAGCCTATTGGTGAATATTGTTCAGAGTTATACTTGAGCCTATAGATAAATGTCAGTTGGGGTTTATATTTGAACCTATAAGTAAATGCTTGACGGGGTTATACTTGAGCATATAGTTAAAAAATGGTCGTGGATATAAATGATTCTAAACATTGCTCGAGTTTATTCTTGAGTCCATAAGCGAATATTGTTCAGTTATACTTGAACATATAAGTAAGCATTGACCAATCTTATACTTGAGGCTATAGGTAAATGTCTGCCGGGGTTTGTATTTGAGCCTATATGTAAGCATTGAGCAGATTTATACTTGAGGCTAAAGGTAAATGTCTGTTGGGGGGTTATACTTGAGCCAATAGGTAAAATTAATCAATTATTATAAACTGTAGATCTCAGAATCGACCGGGATTTGTTAAAGGATCGTTTACAAAACAAATCTTGTGTGTATTTATCACACAACAGCAGACTAAAGAGAGATTTACTAATTATCTTTCTCCCTGGTGCTTTATCAATTTGTCTTAATCTGACCTCATACAACAGCGTGTCTCTTCTCATATTGCATCATTTGCTTGTCATTTCTAATGTGTGGTTATAAATAATGAAGATTTCATTTCAAATGTGTACATATTTTCCAGATGAAAAGAAAGTCTTAAGCAATAGATCAGAACGCATTTTCAAATGTAAACACAAAAACGAATTTTTAATACGCTACCTACATTCACATGCAGTCTCAAAAGACTATGGTTTGGCTTGTACATTATTTACATCATTCGGACTATTGTCCTCATCTTTGTTGCCATATTTATTACAACGTTCCGGCTTTTCAGTATCTGTCTATATTTCTGAGATGAGGTATTATGTACACTATTTACATTATTTGGACTATTGTCCTCATCTTTGTCACCAAATTTATCACAACGTTTGGGCCGTTGTACGCTCCGGCCTTCTTCAGGTGGTTGGAATGTCGAACTGAACCCTTTATTTCGCTCACTGAGGTAGACTGTTCTAGTTCCACGTGCCATGTTTAATGGATGTCAGTTATTAGTTATCTCCTGTTAATTCCCCTCTCCAAGATCTCCACTGCCTTAACCGGGTATTGAACTCACACTCTTTGGGTCATCAAGGACACATGACACAATGGATAACGGCGTTAGTTAGATCTAGTGACAGGACCCAGAAAGTGTGAGTTCAATACCCGGTTGAGTCAGTGGAGAACTTGGCGAGGGGAATTAATAGGAGATAACTGACATCCATTATACATGCAGTAGTGTACATAATACCTCATCTCAGAAATATAGACAGATACTAAAGAAAAAGATTAAATAAATAATATAATAAATAAAAATACACGCTTCCTCCAAACACCCAACCAGGCCGGTAGACATTAATTAAAATACAGAGATATCAACCCAAATCCGGTGTCTAATAAAAATAACGTGTATTGTCATAAAACATATCATACCACAATTCTGCGTGTCCTCTGATTCGCACGCCCGTTACGCCCTGTCATTGCCACGGGTAAATAATGAACCATTCATTTCTGATTGCGATAGAAAATGGAAGAATATGATATATCAGTGACACTGTCTGGTTTAAGAAAGACTGAGAAAGCATACGAAAGAAAGCATACGAAAGAAAGAAAGAAAGAAAGAAAGAAAGAAAAAGTAAGAAAAGAAAGAAGAAACAGGAAAGAAAGAAAGAAACTATGAATGAAAGATAGAATAAAAGAAAGCAAGATAATAAGAAATGATGAAAGAAAGCCAGAGAAAAAAGAAAGAAAGCGCGAAAAGAAAGAAAGAAAAGAAAAATAGAAAGAAAAAAAGAAAGCGCGAAAAGAAAGAAAGAGAGGAAGAAAGAAAAGAAATAAAGAAAAAAAGTTAGAGAAGAAAAGAAAGCGGGCAAGAAAGAAAAGAAAGAGAACAAGAAAGAAAAAACGAAAGAAAACAAGAGTGAAAGAAAAAAAGAAAGAATGAGATAAAAAAAAAAGTAAAAAGAAAAGAAAGAAAGAACTATAAGTAAGAATATTGTAAGCAAAGAAGTATAATAATAATTTTCGAGTTGTATAAATTTATAATTTATAATATAATTTATCTGGAATAAAATGCTATAATCGAGAGCAATATATATATATATATATATATATATATATAAAGGAAGAACAATAAGATATATAATCCGGTGTTCTTATAGATATTTTTATTTTTACAAAATAGAGCTCAATGTAAATTTACAGAGCATTAATATTATAAATTGATTTAAGATATGTTTTTCGCTACACAGTTCTAACCATGTTTCAAAAATGGAAGCTGAAAGCTCCGAATTTAATTTTGTAATTAAATTAAAGACATTAGTTCCATTTCATCCTGAATAATGAACACGCAAACACCCCTTGTCTGGTTAAATGGATTTCTCCGTAACCTTGGAAACGTGATTTATGATTTTTGCTGTGTCTTTAAAACCCAGTAATTTTAAAAGTTACTCAAAAATTCGCTTGAGAATGAAATGGAACTAATGTCTTTAATTTAATTACAAAATTAAATTCGGGGCTTTTAGCTTCCATTTTTGAAACATAGAACTGTGTAGCGAAAAAACATATTTTAAATCAATCAATTAATATATATATATATATATATATATATATATATATATATATATATATATATATATATATATATATATATATATTAAAACCTTGTCAGTTTCAAATCTTTTCATTTGTATCCTCTTACTTCTGTAAATAATAACGAGGGTTTATAATTATGATTGTTATTGCAATCATACCAGGAAGTTACCCCTTTCAGCCCTGACCACCGAGTAGAGAAAAATGACTTCATGCCCAGCCACCGGTTGAACGGTGGGTAAACTATTTTTATATCTACCGTAAAATATTACATTCCAATTCTTTGCGAATTTTGACTCAGGAGCTCAGCCAGAAGAGTCAAGATTGTTCGGGAACGCAGCGCTCAATGGGTTAAAAGCTCAAATCTTTTTATTTATAGTTGGAGAACTCGAAAGAGAGTTTATTATTCAATCATTAAAATAAGAAATAGTATTCATCAGAAAATTCAACCAGGAAAATCGTGATATTTTCATGGCTGGTGCTTAATCTAAACAAATATTTTATTGAACTTAAACTAATTTGATCTACTGTAACGAATAAAATATATTTCCATTAATTATAATAGTATAAAAACATAAGTATTTCATTGTATATAAAATTTAATATTATATGTAATTTAATAGTATATGAAGAATTGTTAAATTGTATATAATATTTAATAGTATATGATATTTAATAGTATATAAATATAAGTATTTAATCGTATATTAAATATTTTATAGTATTTACACAAGTATTGAATAGTATATAATATTTAATAGTATATGATATTTAGTAGTATATAAACATAAGTATTTAATAGTATATAATATTTAATAGTATGTGATATTTACTAGTATATGAACATAAGTATTTAATAGTATATAATATTTAATAGTATATAATATTTAATAGTATATAAAATCGTTAAGACATGGCATGAACAACAGATGTTTATTCCTACAGATTTAAAAGAAAGATATATATTTACAATTTATTTGTTTTAACGTTACTTTTTAAATGGATACTAATATTTGAGTAGATGCTCTGTTTTTATTTATTTATTAAATAGTATATTTATTTATTTACATATACCGGCCTGAATACAAAAATATGCGTCCTCCACCAGGATTCGAACCTGTGAAAACTCTCAGTAGATCTGAAGTGCCTTGATCTCTCGGCCTCATAGGACTTAATGACGATTTCTCCTAGTGCACGCAGTTTCGAATCCTGCCGGAGCGCGCATATTTTTCTCACACGATTTCTCGGATATTCAGACCTGTAGATGTAAATAAATAAATATATTGTTTAATAATAAAAAAATCAAAGCATTTATTCAAATATGAGTAGCCATTAAAAATTACATTTAAATAAATTAAAAATATGTCTTATTTAATCCATTTCCTCAAAAAAAAAATAGTATTTGTTTATGTTCTACTCAAATATGAATATCTATAAAAAATAACATTTAAACAAATAAATTAACAATTAGGAACTTTGTTGTTATACCCGCAGTTGACTATTTTTGGCCGAAAATCTATTATATAAAGAGGTTCTAGAATCTTAAGTTTTGGCTTATTATTTTATATACGAGAAATGCGATAAAATATACATAAAGTCAATGACAATTATAGTAACAATGTTCTTAAATGTTTGGTACAGCAAAGTGTTATATAAAAAAAATACTAAATTAAAATACTACAATTAATAAATCTTTTAAAAAAATCTTTTGAAAAGACTATATATGTTACCTCCTTTACATAACGGTAAAATATTTTAAATTGACGGTGTTAACGCACAAGGCATACATAGATATGCAACCCCTGAAGATGATCCCAGACGAGACTGAAAGTACTTGGGAAAACAAAAATTATTTGAAATTTGGAAATTTTGGAAATTTTTTTAATCAATTTTCTACAGCCACCAAGAAATTTATTCATAGACTTGAAAGGATTAAAACTAAAATAAATTATTTTATTTATAAATTATTTAACCAAAACATGCTTATATATATATATATATATATAGATAATATTAGTGGTAAATATACATATATATGCAAAATCCACAGGTGCATATATACACATGTATATTTAGAATAAAAAATTTCCGAGAGGATAAAATCCAGGTAGAACTCAATGTCCAGGACAGAGTAAGGATATAATAAAAAGGCTTAAACACTAATATATCATATATATATATATATACATATATATATATATATATATATCATATATATATCATATTCATATATATATATGATATATATATATATGTATATGTATATGTATATATATATATATATATATATATATATATATATATATATATATATATATACATATATATATATATATACACATAACGCTCTCGAAAATCTTTCGGTAGCGCACTGTTGAAAGATGGGCGAATCCTATAAACATTTGGTGTCAGGGCTAACGCATCGCTCTTCATTAATGAATAGAGCACTCTGGCTGTGTGGCGTTTGTTTACATTCGTAAAAATCAAACGCTACAATTCAACATTCTCTTTGCTGAAGCGCTGATGGCTTGGGGATAAACTCTCTGGTTGATACCGAATAGTTCAGGTTTCGATCCTGGCTTGAGGTATTTTAATTGTCTAGTCGCACAGATGAACTGCGAAACAGGCCTGTATGCGAATTATATATATATATAATATTTATACATGTTTCATTGAACATAACAGTATTTGTTTTTTTTTATCTTCGTACAGTTTTTAATTTCTTTGATTGCTGGGTGAGGTGGGCAAAGCAATTCCAGAAATTATCCGTAATGGTTATTGTCCCAAGCGGTTTCGGCTAATCCATTAGCCATTTTCACGGGATTCGTTATTACGTTTTCAGCATATAATATCTACCTGCACCCAATGCACTTTTGAATACAAACATTGCATCATCAATCTCGCTAGCTTGTTATCTTAGCCTGTTCCTATCTTTTCAAATCTCTATTTTTTCCTTCTTTGTTGAAATGTGTCAGTGGTTGTTTTATATCTGTTTCTCAGCCAATTCATACCATTCACGCACACACGCACACACGCACACACACACATATATATATATATATATATATATATATATATATATGCTTCAGATCACTTAACAGTAATCAGCCATCTGCCAAAAACACATTTCTTGTTGGCAGCAATTTTGCCCCAAGTTAGTTTCTACTGGTAAACACATCAAAATTCAAAATTCTGCTCCAACGGAGCCAAAATACAACGGAAGGAAACGAAAAAGAAAAATGGAGTCAAGGAATACTGACAAGAAAGACAAAAATGGACGGTAAGATGAATGGCATGGAGTGGTGGGCGAGCAACGTAGTTAAAGAGCCTTGAAGAGAATAAAGGAAGGAACCTAACAGGAGATCGAGGAAGAAGAAGAAGAGGAGGAATGTCAAAAAAGATAAGACCAAATAAGAAAGGAAGAAGAAGAAAAGAAGAAAAATAAACTACAACAACAACAACAGCAGCAACAACAACAACAACAACAGCAACAATTGATTTACATTGGTAAACCTTTTAAAAACAAAAAAGATATCAAACCGCATATGTCTGCGAGTTAAAGATGGTTGCTTAAAAATTGTTCAGAAAATAAGCTCGCAATTTTGGAGCTTGATGAAAATGTTATTCTAAGCAAATATTTGTTCAAAGAAAATGACTGTAAAGACAGAAGAAATTAATTAGTCCCGTTTGGGGATAGGCTTGGTATAGTTAAAAAAAAAGTTTTACAAATAGATGCCAACTTGTTGAAGACCAAGCAAAATGCAAATTTCAAACACTTTACTGCATTATATAAGACGATATTCCTAAACAGAACTATTTTTTATATAAATATCAAAACAATCCTCACATAAAAGAACAGTAATATAGGACAATTAATGAAATAAACTTTTTCAAAACCAATATGGAAATTAGTTAAACCTGAAAAGTCATATTGCCAAGACGTCGAGATTTTAATATGTAAATTACCATAAAGTTGATTTGGGGTCGTTTAACCCCATAATACGCGGGAAAATTCAGCTCCAATTCTGCATTTATACATATAGATAGAAGACAAAACTCGTGAAATAAATTAATTCCTTTACTTCAAGATGATAAGAAAGTTCCCATGAAAACAAAGAGGATTGAAAAGTTATGTTCTTTTTTATGATGGAATAAAAATCAAGTTCAAGTACGAGTAACTATACATTTATTTGTCAAGAACATAATCATCATTATTAGCAAAGACAAAAGCCTAGAATTAAGAGGTACAAGGAACAGAGGGATAGGAAGCTGTTGAGAGTCATGATCGCCTACGTCCATAAAGGGAATAGCACAAAGAAGCTAAACAGAGAAACGAATATATATATATATATATATATATATATATATATATATATATATCGTCCTGGGTATGACGATAAACTACATCCGCGTCCAACAGCAAGGCCTCTGATCATGATGTTTTGAGGAGCATGGAACCACCTCTTAATTGCTGGTCTTCCCAGGTCCACTCTGACCCGGGCTGGTAGCACCTGTTAGGGTCCCAGCTATGGGAAAATAGTTAACACCTAAACTTGTGGAAAAAAAGAGGTTTTAATACCAGAAATACTTTGTAATAAAAAAAAATTATTACCAGCATTATTTTTTGGAGGAAAAATTATTATCAGCAATACTTTTAAAAAAAATACCAGCAATACAAACAGTTATACATTCTTTGAAAAAAATATGACCAGCTATCGATTTCTTCAAGGAAAAATAATCCTAGAAATAGATTTTTGATGAAAAACATATTACCAGCATTAAAAATTTTGTCGGCATTATATAACCCATTGAGTAAAACAAAACAAACCAAACCAACTCTTCTCTCTCTCTCTCTCTCTCTCTCTCTCTCTCTCTCTCTCTCTCTCTCTCCATATATATATATATATATATATATATATATATATATATATATATATATATATATATATATATATATATATATATATATATATATGATAGATAAAAATAAAAATAAAAGTGACATATAAATAGACGGAGATGGAACGACAAGAAACGAATTGGGTTGATGGTAGTCAAGGGTTCAAACTATACATTTGCTGGAAATGAGTGGCGGTTTTTTAGAATTGACTTTCACCAAATCATTCAGGCATTTGAAGAAGCACTTCTGTATGAAGCTGAGATGGACTTTGAGAAGTTTTCATGTAACGGTAATTTATTGAAATTATTTGGAAAGGAATGTATTTTTCGAGACGGAATAAAAACCGTATTCAGAACATTTAGGGAGAACAAACTGCCTGCCAACGGATAGAAAAATAAATTGCGCAAGGATACTAAAATATAGAAACGGGCCTAAGACAAGGATGCATCTTCTCATCGGATTTATTTAACCTTTACAGCGAAGAACTAGGAGAACTAAAATTTTTGCCAGGATTTATTGCTGACGAAGAGAATTCCTTTCAAATGTAAGAAGCGTTAAATTTATCTGTCAACAATTCAATAAACATTATTAGCAAAGACAAAAGCTAAAACGAATTCTTTTATTCCTTGATGATAGACTAGTTCCTGGGATTTAGCATGATGGTGTTTAGAAAATAATGTCGTATTTTGGAAGATGTAAGAATTGTAAGAGACGTTAAATTTATTTGGCATCATTATTAGAAAAACAAAATTTCAACATGAAACATTTTCTGTTATTTCATGATGGCCGACGAACGCTCAGGATATGGAAATATGTTGTCTGGAAAATAATATCGCATTCTGGGAGATGGAATAAAAATCCCGTTCAAATGTTAAAAAAAACATTAAATTTATTTGTCATGAACATAATCATTACCCTTAGCAAAAAGATTCTTCGTAAAACCAATTCTTTTATTCCTTGATGACAGACGAACTTCCAAAATAGGTTTGGAGGCTGTTCGGAAAACAAAGTCATATTTTGGAAGATAGAATAAAAATTCAGTTCAAATATAGGAAAAATTGAATTTATTTGTCAAGAAAATAATCCCCATTCTTAACAAATCCCAAATCGCAGTATGAAACTAATTCTTTTATTCCTTGATAATAAACAGGCTTTCAGGATATGGAATGATGTTGTCTGGAAAGTTTATGTCGCATTCCAGGAGATGGAATAAAAATCCCGTACAAATGTAAGAAACGTTAAATTGATTTGGTAAGCACAATCATCATCATCCTAATCCTCCTCCTCCTCCTCATCATCATCATCATCATCATCATTATCAGAAAAAACGAAATTTTAATATGAAATAATTTCTGTAATTTCATGATGATTAACGAGATCTTACGATATGGAATGGTCATATCTGCAAAGCAATGTCGGAGATGGAATTAAAAAAAAAATTATTCAAATATAAAAAGCATTAGATTTATTTGTTAAGAATATAATAAGTACAAGTAGCAAAAAAGAAGAGTTCTCAGTGAAACTAATTCTTTTATTCCTTGATGACAAACGAACTTCCAAGATAGGCTTGGAGACTGTTCGGAAAACAATGTCATATTTTTGAAGACAGAATAAAAATTCAGTTCAAATATAAAAAAAAAAAAAAGAAATATTGAATTTATTTGTAAAGGACAATCTTCATTATAATAAAAACAAAAGCCCAATATGAAATTAATTCTTTTATTCTTTGATGATAGACGTGCTTCCAGGATATAGTATAAGGTGATTCGTATTTTGGGGGAGGGCATAAAAATCCCATTCAAATGTAAGAAATATTAAATTTATTTTTTAAGAATATAATCATTAAGAATAAAATCCTAATTATTACTAAAGACAAAAGCCCAGAATGAAACGAAATCTCTTATGCTTTGACGATGGACGAGTTGCCAGGATATATCACTCGGTTGTTTGGAAAATAATGTTGTATTTTAAAAGATGCAATAAAAAATAACTTTGTCAAAAAAAAAAAAGAGACGTTAAAAAACAAAACGAAATGTCGTATTTTGGAAGATGGAATAAAAATGAGAACAGCATACAATAAAAATAATTCTATTATCGCTTGTCGAAAAATGTTGAATTTTGGATGAAATGCATTCTGAATACACTTGTTAAATAACCGTTGATCTCCTTGTATGTATATATATATATATATATATATATATATATATATATATATATATATATATATATATATATATATAATGAAAAACAGACCACTTTAAAGTACCATTATAATAATTTATTTCACCAAAATCCTTTTAAAGGACTCCGGGTCATCAGGTAACACTTCCAACATCGAAATGAAAGGAAAAATGAGATTAAAAATTGATGGGTAGTGTAATATTTGTAATTTAACAGCGGGGGGGTGAGGGTTGTAGTTAAAGAGACAAGGTAGAGTATAGGGAGGGGTTAATTTCATATCTCTCTTAAGCGTGCGTTATATTGGGGTAGGAAGAGTGACCGGACCTTGACCTATTTAGATGGTTAACTTAACGGAAATGATATATAGAGATAGGAGGGTAGTGGGGTGAAAGGGAAGGAAAAATGGAAAAGAGAGAGGAGACAGAAGACAGTAATACAGATATATACAATTGAGTGTTACGACAAGGAGAGACGGGGAGAGGGAAGTAAATCGAAAGAGGCTGTAATTGTGTTATAACAAATTTATGTAAAAGATAGATTTCAATGTTGATAGAAATTTAGATGTTTAAAAAAAAAAAGTGATGATTGTTATCAATTTAAATATTTAATTTTTAAGTAAATAGTTTAGGGACTTAATATAAGTTAACTACTATTTTTATTAGTACATTTATAGAGAACATATTAAAGAAATATTTTTAATTATCATAGTTTATTTACCCGACCAATTGTACTTTCTTAATGTTGTAAAAAAAGTTTTCGGTAATATCTTTATTAGTTTTACTTTCAATCTAATTTTTTAATGCAATTTTTCTTTATTATTATATGGGTAAATTTAATTAGGGTCTAGGTTTCATTATTGAATAACATTTGAGGGTAATATTAAAGATTTTGTTTTCTTCTTATATCTCACAAACATATTCATGCAAATCCCATATATACATACGTTTATTTACATGTGCAAATACACACATAGATATACGTGTAACAATATACACAAATGTTCATCTATCTTCATACATAATTTATCTATATATACATTTACCAAACATTACCTATATTTTAATATTTGAAATTTATTTAGATTTTAGTTTGATTTCATAGTTAAAGTTTAACTTTAGGTGACTTCTGAAGTGCTTCATTATTAAAGGAATTTCGTTAATATTATTATTACTATTAATAGTTAAAGAGTGGTATATTTAAACTTAAATTAAGTTATCAATTTTGAAATGAAACTCTCTCTCCAGAAGATAAATATACACTCTCATAATTCTAATTATAGAACATTAAAAGAAAAAGTGATATTAAATATTAAAAGAGTAAATTTAAAACCACATTAGAATGACCCATGTACTTCCATTTAAAAAAAAAAAATTTATACACGTTCACACACACATATACATCTATACATATATATACATACATATCCGCATCCGTCTATCTATCTCTCTATATATATACATATATACACCCATATACATATATACATACATATACATATATACACATACACACACACATATATACATATACATATATACCCATATATATACACACACTCTTATATACATATACAACCATATATACACATACACACACATACATACATATATACATATACCTACATATACATACACGATTATATACATAAAAAAGCATATGAAATGAATTCTACCATAATTATCCACACATGCATATGTATTTATATTACAATGTTATACATCTATTAACACATATATTACAAATATTAATTCTAAGATATTTACATCTATATACATATACAGATTACAAGTAATTTAATATTCAAAATACTACACATATATAAATGCATGCATACACATATATATCCATATATATACATACAATATACATATGCACATACATATACACATACGCACAAATATATATTTATATATACACATACACCCACACATATGTAAAACACATATACATATATATATACATACACACACACACACACATATATATATATATATATATATATATATATATACATACATATACATATACATATACACCCATACACATATATACATATAATGACACCTAGAACAAAAACAACGCTAGTACCTAACCATACTCCATACATATATATTTATACTTCCATGCATATATATACATATAAACACACACACACCTCTATACATATGTGCCCACAATTCATACAAGTACATATATTCATATAAGCACCCTTATTCAAAATGTTCATACATAAATATATATATATATATATATATATATATATATATATATATATAAATTCACATATAAATGTCTAAGTTCATCTACTTTTTAGAGTACATATTAACAAGCATAGTATCCATATGTTCATATATTCATTTCAAAAACAAAATTAATATTTTCCCTTTTTATATAGTTGTTTCTAAACATACTTAATTAAATCAAGGTGGTTTTTATGTCTACATTTAAAAATCAACTCGTTATGTTTGTTCAGCAATATGTCCGGATCCTTATGCTTTATTATTAGGATTTTTTCTATAATGCACAAATCACATCGGTCTCTGAAGTTTATCGGAGTTCAAGCTCTTGAGACGATTCTCCATTTTACTTGTGGGGTTAATTTGCTTTCCAACAACTCCCAATAATGTTTAGAAAGTGCAGTTTGATGTTTCTTTGATTTATTTGTGAAGAATTGGCGATGGTTATAAAATCGTTGCTTCCAATTTCCCGCCGATATCCCTATGTAGATCTTCTGTTTAATATCTTCCTTGGGGAAAATTGTAGCCTCGTATAATCACGTTTTCGGACAAACATATTCACTCTACTGGACAAACGGATCCTTCCCTGCAGTTACAGGTAGATTTGTTCTTTTGGCTCGTATTAAGATCTTTTTCTAGTTGATTATTAAATTTATTTAAAATTTTGCTATTGTGGGAGCTAACAATTTTTTCTATGTTGCTCATGCAGGAATAACTAATTTTTAAGTTTATTTTATTGGACATCTTTTTTAATAGTTCATCTTTTTTAAAGTGCTTATCTATTAGTTTAAGAAAGTATTTTCCTATATTAATGTTCGAAAGCTTACAGAAAGGTGGGTTGAACCATATAATTTTCCTTTTTCTATTTTTAGATTTAGAAGATGTGTTGTTAATAGATTTATCTAAATAAGTTAGTGTTTGTTTGAATTTGCTTTTTAATAGGGCTTGATTGTATGTTGATTTATTTTGATGAAAGATATTTTCACTAGAAGATAGTTTATTTATTCTAGTATTTACAGTATTAGGGATCTGTTTTATAATTGCTTTAGGGTAGTTTGAGTTGATATTTATGTATATGGGCGATTGGTTCTCCTTTTGGAAGGGTTTGTAAGTGTTATTGTCGAGATCAAATGTTACGTCTAGAAAATTTACTATTTTCAGGTTAGAGGATATTTCTTTGTGTGTCTATGTGTGCGTGTGTGTGTACATGCAGTCATTTATATAAATACGGTTTTTTTTGGGTGGAGGGAATGGAATAAAAATCACGTTAAATATGTAAAACGTAAAAAATATATTTTATGACGACCATAATCATTATTACTAGAAAAGGCAAAAGATAAAAGTAATTCTTTTATTCTTTGGTGAATTAGTTTTACTTTTTGCCTTTACTAATAATGGGGATTATGTTCTTGACTAATAAATTTAAGGCTTCTTACCTTTGAGGAATTTTTAATTCCATTTCCAAAAATACGACATTACTTCCCAAACAACGTCGTGCCAAATCCTGCCAACTCGTCTATCATCAAGGAATAAAACAATTAATTTTAGCTTTTGACTTTGATAATAATGATGATTATGTTCTTGACAAATACATTTTAACGTTTCATATATTTGGACGTGATTTTTATTCCATTTTCAAAAATACGACATTACTTTCCAAACAACCTAATTCAATATTCTGCATTCTCGTACAAGAATAAATGAATTAGGACTATGTTCTTGACAATTAATTCACGTTCAAATGTATGAAACGTGAAATTTATTTGTCAAGAACATAATCGTCATTATTACCAACGGTAAAACCTAAAATTAATTCATTTATTCCTTGATGATAGACGAGCCTCCAGGATAAGCATTCGGTTGTTTGAAAAGTAATGTCCTATTTTTAAAGATGCAATAAATAATACCTTTGTCAAAGATAGAGACTTTATAGAACAAATGTAATATCGTATTTGGGGAGATGGAATAATAATTCCTCAAAGTTATAATAAACTTTAAATTTATTAGTAAAGAACGAAACCCCCATTATTAGCAATGACAAAAACCTAGAATGAAAGTATTATTCCTTGTTGGTAGACGAACTTCCATAGTAGCGTATGAGAATATTGGGAAAATAATGTCATATTCTGGGAAGAATCCCTTAAACCGTAAAAAAAAAAATAAAATATTGTCAAAAGCATAATCTTCATTATTAGCAAAGGCAAAATATAAAACTAATACTTTTATTCCTTGATGATAGACAAGTTCCGAGCTTGTTTGGAAAGGAATGTCATATTTTTAATGATGCACATGAAGTGACTTGCAGTAAAAGAAACAAAGAAAAGACTAACGAACTGTTATGCAATATCAGTGCTCTGATATGGCAGTAAAACCTGGACCATCTCTTCTCAGATGAAGGAAGGACTTGCAGCAACAGAAACAAAGAAAAGTCAACTGAACTGTTATGTAATATCAGTGCTCCTTTAGGAGTGGATTGCGGACAATCTCCGTCCAGATGAAGAAGAAACTTGAGACGATAGAAATATAGTTCTACAGAAGGAAGCTGAGGATGTTATGGATGGATGTAACAGTCAAAAGAATCCTTTAAAGAAAATGGCAACAAAAAGGACAATTATAGATGAAATGAGAAAGCGACAGCTGAAATTTCTCGGACAATGTATAATGAAAGGTGGCATGGAGAATCTAACACTCACAGGACATATTGAAGGCAATAGAAGCAGAGGTAAACAGTGAGTAACCTACATAACGAGTTTGAGTGAATGGATAGCAGAACAAGAACAAAGAAGGAAGGTAAAGGGTCAAAGTTACTTAGAGCAACAAGAAAGAGGGCATGGAGAATTTAACACTCACAGGACATATTGAAGGCAATAGAAGCAGAGGTAAACAGTGAGTAACCTACATAACGAGTTTGAGTGAATGGATAGCAGAACAAGGACAAAGAAGGAAAGTAAAGGGTCAAAGTTACTTAGAGCAACAAGAAAGAGGGCATGGAAAATTTAACACTCACAGGACATATTGAAGGCAAGAGAAGCAAAGGGAAACATCGAGTAACCTATCTCACTAGCCTGTGTAAATAGATGGCAGAACGGGAATTATTGTTAAAAGACAGACGTTGCAAAATATAGGAAGTTTTTGAGAACTGTGATCGCCAACGTCCTCATGGAATACGCTACATAGAAGAATAATTTCATTTTGTCTTTATATCACTATTATCTCCTTTTCTTCTTCTTCATCTCCTTCTTCTTCTTCTTCTTCTTCTTCTTCTTCTTCTTCTCATAAATATTCCAATACTCCCTCTCTCTCACATATTCATATTATATCTCTCTTGTACATTTGCTTCAACATGCTCCCTCCTTTCTCTTTTGTATTCCTTTCTTTCTCTCTTTCTCTCTCCTATACATATTCCTCTCTTTCTTTCTTGACTCTCCCCCTTTCCTCTCTCTCCCCTTTCACTGTATCTGTCTCTCATTTTCTGTATCCCTCTGTTCTTGTCTATTTATCCTTCTTTCTCTTTCCTACTTTACAATACAACCCATACTCGTCTTTTCTCTTACTCTTCTCTCTTACTCTTCTCTCTTTTTATCTCTCTCTCACGTATATATCTCTCTCCTTCTTTCTTGGTTTTTCCCTCTTTTATATTTCCCCCTCTCTCTCTCTCCCTATCACTTTCTGTCACTTTCTGTTCTCGTCTATTTATCGTTCTTTCTTTTTCTAATTCCTACTTTACAATACAAACCCATACTCGTCTTCTTCTCTTAATCTTCTCTCTTTCTATATTTGTCTCACTTTTATCTCCGACTCTCCCTTTCATTCTCTCTCGCGTGCTTACTCTCCTCTCTTTCTAGTTTAAACTCTCCTTTTGCAATTCCTCATTCTTTGTCCTGCCAAGAGGCTTAGCGAAATTGCTTCATAATTGCCTCTGCAATTGATTCACGCTTTCAATATTTTTACTGACACAAAATTGCCGAAAGCTAATAAAGGTCATTTTCAAATTCATTCTTTCTTTTTTCTTTTCTATTTTCTTTTCTTTTTTTCTTTTCTTTTTTCTTTTCTTTTTTTCTTTTCTTTTTTCTTTATGTTTATCTTTCCTTTGGTTCCTTCCTTTTTTCATTCTTCATTCTTCATTCTTCATTCTTCATTCTTTATTCTTCTCAATTTTGAATTCTTTGCCTGTTTCCCTTGTTTTATATTATCTACTTTTTTTTCTTTCTCTTCATTTTCCCGCCATCTTTATTTCTTTTATTTTGTTTCTACACACAGAAGATTCGAAAAAAATAAATCAGATTTTATGATGCCCGGGAATCTCTTCGCAAACAAAATGTTAATAATGAACCGATACTGGTAAAATTTTCAAAACCTACTTATATTCATAAAATAAACGCGTTATACAAATTTCAGTTTATAATATTCGATTGTAGAAGAGATAGATTATCTGTACAATTTTCAAAATTCTAAGAAAAGCATGAAATGAGATAAGTTTATAGAGATTATTGGAAAACGTAAGTAAACAAATACAGCTGTATTTCAACAGTAGCAGCCATACAACGGTGGTCAATCAGAAAAAGCGTTCAATTAGAATGGAGTAAAAACAGCATCATGTTTAGATGTAACAGAGTCTATCTTCTTCAATTACTTTAAAGTACTTTCATTAAAAACATTTTGAATTAATGCAGTTACTGATATAACAGAAGTAGTCTGTATTTATTCAAAGTTAGCCAAGAACATGAAGGGGCAAAACAGGCAACATGAAGACCCACTTCAGACCACAATTATTTTGAAGTTTTTGAAATTCAATTTGTCAATGTCTTACCAGGGATCTAAAAGAGGATACATTTATAAAGAAATTGTTAAGTCTGATGAAAATTGGTTCAAAGATCAACGAAAAATAAGAAGGCATTAAAAATCGCCATTTTTCGTTATTTACGCGGGTTTTCACTATATGGATGAACTCAGTTGTGAAGTTAAATGACTATTACACAAGCTTATTGTTGGCTAAAATTGAATGAAGTTTGTATTAGACTGCTTGAAAATTGAGGGAGATTTTAGTTTAAAATTTGCATTGGAATCAATTTGTGTTGAAATCGATTATTCGTTTTTCGTGGTTTTTTCGCTAAACGAAGTGGCGTAGAAAGAAAAAATAAGGCATCGTTGAGCTCGTCATGATGTAAGTAATCTACATACCGAGTTTAAACGAAATCTGGAAAAACAGTTGAATTTATCGATTTTTGATCGGCTTATTGATTTTTAAAAAAATTTATTGATTTTTACGCACAGAACCAATCTCTTACATTGTACAATATATGTGCCAAGTTTGGTCAAAATCGGTTGGATAGATCTCGAGTGTAAAGGTATCGCATAAACAGACAGACACAGACATACAGACATCCTGTTTTATATAGGGAGATACCAGTACAGTTCAACATTGTCTGAATTGGTCGCACGCAACACAAATAGATAATGCTCAATTTCTGTTTTCTAAAAGGTCTTGTGCCTGACATGGGTGCTAACACAACTTTTTCTGTAATTCTGATGAATTAGAATGTGATATTTGGTCTCTATGAGCCATGATACAAATTGAAATTTCTCTGACGGTGATGGCATTTTCATTAAAACATCGGGATCAAGCACTCTTAATATATATATATATATATATATATATATATATATATATATATATATATATAACAAGCACTTTTAAAGTATACACATTCTGTTATTTGGATATAGAATCCGAACAAAGTTTGATAAATCCGACAAAGTGGAAAACTTTTGTAATGACTCGCGTTTCGTCAGATAGGCGTCTTCGCGGAAGAATGAAGGAAATATGGCGTATTTGTTTTAATATTAAACAATTAATATTTGCTATTTATTATTCAAACATACACCATACACACCTATTTCTTTAATTCTAACCTGAAAAAGTCTATCTAAGGAAGGCGAAACGCGTAGTCAATAAAAGACTTTGTCTGATTTAATTTCTCTCTCTCTCTCTCTCTATTACTCTCTCTGTCTCTCTCTCTCTATATATATACATATATATATATATATATATATATATATATATATGAAGAAATATAGTCTTAAGGTGTGGTATGTTTATGGGATAGAGTGCTCAATATCGGAGATAGAGCGTGTGTAATATAATATAATATAATATATATATATATATATATATATATATATAAAAGAATAAGGATATATACATATATAAGAATATATAAATATATATATATATATATCTAAGAATATATATATAAGTATATATATATATATATAAGCATATATATATAAGAATAATATGTATATATAACAATATATATATATGTATATATATATACAAGAATAAGAATATATAAATATATATATATATATATATATATATCAGAATATATATTTATAAGAATATATATATATATATATATATATATATATATATATATATATATATATATATATATAGAGAGAGAGAGAGTGAGAGAGAGAGAGATAAGAATGATAGATATACATTTATTTTCTCACCAGTAGCTCAACTCTGAATGTTATGCCCAAAACAATCTTCAGGTGCTGATTGCAAACTGAACGTTACATAATTTAAATTTCGATATAGTGTTTAGCGGTTCGGACTGAGGAATCGGAGGGCCGAGTTCGAATTCCAATCGAATCCATTACATTCACTTGTAATTCACTTGTAATTGGCTAAAATCTTTGGGAAAGGTATTAAACCTCTTCTTCTCCCTTCAATTATGGGTAAGTAACAGAACAAACTGTGTTCTATAGCCTTGGATGGCAACTGGTCTAAGAGAAGGACAACACTGAATTCAAAAACTGCGGAGGTTCGTTTGGGGACCTTGTGGAACCTTGTATACCAGGTCTCTGTATTCGTCTTTTCAAAAAGTGTGGTTGGTTCTGCACAAAGCTGTCACCACTATAATCAATTCATATGTGCTGATGTATGGCTGATGTCCTAGGAATTGAGCTGCTTGACCCTCATACGTCGAATACGACTGGAGTCCTCCATATATAGACAATTTCTCCGACCACATACACCCCTTTTCTCAAACCACCTAACTTCCCTAGACTGCAACACACTTGATTATTATATGTGGGGTGCAAATGAAGGAGAGACCAACAAATTCTTTGTGACACCAAAGATGAACTGAAAGCAAGGCTGATGAAGGACGGGACGTACAACGACCGAAACGTCTTGGATATGACAACAAAGATGAGGACAACAGTCCAAATAATATAAATAATGTAAATAATTATAAAGCCTTATCTTTGAAATATAAACAGATCCTGAAGAAGGCCGGAGCATACAACGGCCGAAACGTCTTGGATAGGGCAACAAACATGAGGACAACAGTCCGAACAATATAAATAATGTAAATAATTACAATGCCTCATCTCTGAAATAAAAGAGACCCCGAAGAAGGCCGGAGCGTCCAACGACCGAAACTACTTGGATAGGGAAACAAAGAAAAGGACAATAGTCCGATCAATATAAATAATTACTATGCCTCATCTCAGAAATATAGACAGATAATGTCACTGGCTATCTACTGTCTTCCTGTTGACTCTTTCCTCTTCCCGCTCATTATTAATTTTTCTGTTCCACACCTATATATTTTTCTATTCCACACCCTATAACCCCTTGTGTTTTAGTGGCTTTACTGCCTTACATGGGGTGTTTCCTATTATGAAAGAAATTGGTCATTATGCTTCTTAGATAAATTGTTTTAAACCAATGTCTTCAAAGAGCGTGAGCGTACGTGCTGACATGTTTCTGGGGAAAACATATCTGAAAATATCTTCGAATGAATCCAAAGAACGGTGACGGGGTTCTTTGATATTGCTTTTGGCGAGTTCTTTGCTGGAAAGTGTTGAATTGAAATTCAAGAATGTGTTTTTCAGGCGACGTGTTAAGCAATTTCCAGAAAAGTCACCTGCTCCACTTATTGGAAATCACTCACCTGTTTTATGATATTTAGCAAATTCTGATCGTCTAAATATGGTACAAGGCCACCAAGACAATAAAACTTGAACTCAGGTAGAAAAAATAAGCGGCGGCGGAAGGCTTCATGCTTTACAGCAAGGATTCAGTAGCGGTAACAGAGACGATTAGTTTTAAGGTTCAACGCTCTAACAAAGTGTTTTCAGCGTAACGAGATATGAGATGTTTAAAGCCTTATTTCAAGAATTTGCTGGCGTAATATTAGTGATTTCAATCCCTGGGTCAGCTCGTTAAGTTCAGCCGCGGTGGAATAGATAAAAGTGGACACTGAAGTCAACACCAACCGTCGATAGTCGGTTTCAAGTCATGCATTCAGTTACATTTCGACGTTTAACTACCTGATGAGACGTTGAAACAAATGTACAATTTTGTAGTAATAATTTACATACTTTAATGTAACAGTATTAATATATATATATATATA
>OZ010603.1:1691200-1741200 GCA_963932145.1 Acanthosepion lycidas | reverse complement strand
AATGTAAAATGGCATGAAATATTATATGCACTTTAATATGTTGTTACGATATCAATGCATATTTTATCGCAGTTACAAAAAGTTTGTCTTTTGTCTTTGTAATTTACCCCTGAAGATGATCTTGGAAAATATCGAAAGTACTTGGGTTAACAAGATCTACGGCTCCTTCCTTGATGAATTTCATCTTAACATCAATAAACATCAATATATATATATATATATATAGATAGATAGATAGATAGATAGATAGATAGATAGATAGATAGATAGATAGATAGATAATATTAGTGGTAAATATACATATATATGCAAAATCCACAGGTGTTCCATTGGGCAATGATCTTTATTCCTACAATTGCAGGTAGGGTTACTTGATATACTTATATATATATATATATGAATATGAATATGAATAATATAGAGATATTGTCGGTCACTGGGCGTGTTTCCTAAAATAAATACGCCAAAAATCCGCGTTCATCCCAAACGTGCGCCGAGAGCTTAGAGGTAGAATATCCGCCTGATACCAATTCAGTCGGGTTTCGATCCTAGCTAGAGGCAACCGGATGTCTAGCCGCACTGATGAGCTGTGATACAGCTAAACAGTCTGTCTGTGGATGACATTATATATATATATATATATATTACATATGCTCTGTAATAATAAATACATCAAGCTCTCTGTGGATCAGTTTTAATAACTAATATTAGTAGGATCCACCCGGATTATATGCCAACGGATCCATTAACTGTAGTACACACACACACATATATATGTGTGTGTGTAACAATAAAATTGTCCAAATAGTGTAACAGTATAATTATCCAGTCCACAAAATGTTTAATATCTAAACTTCCAGTAAACTGAATTTCTTTCTTTCGGGTTTTCAGATAAGACATTGAGCCATCTTGGCATCATTTTTCGTAAGAATTACTGAAAACCCCTTTTTGCCTAATCTAGTTATTCAACTAGAAATAGAACAGGTTAAAATCGTTTTGTCTCAGACCTACTATGTCTTTCCAGTTGTATAGAAATGGTACCAGCATTCATATTCTGGCTTCCAGCTTCAAAGTCCATTCAAGTGTGCGACTTGCAAGCCTTTTTTACTGTTCTTCCTCTGCAAAATCTTTGGCAAAATTCTTGGCTCGTAGGATCACCTGTCCTGCATTTGGCATGACGAAACGACGATTGACATTTTCATTTAATCCTTTGAGCCCTGACAACCGCTTTACCGGTGGTAGAGAAAAATGATTTAATGATCAGTTGCCGGTTGAACAATGGGTAAACATTTGTAAATATATCTACTGTGCAACATTATATACCAATTATTTGCGAATTTTGACTCAGGAGCTCAGGCAGAAGGATTAAAATTGTTCAGGAACGTAGGGATCAACAGTTTAAGTCCAATGTTTCTTGAATTTTGCAAATTTTCGAGGCAAGTAACGTTGTCAGCATTTTAAACTATTGAAATTTTTCACTAAGGAAGATCATACGTGTAAATATCTTTTACTTTTGAATCTGGAAACGTTCATAAGAATTTTTTCTCTAAAGAAGAAATGTCTCATTTTCTAATCAATACATTAGAAATAAATCCTACGTGTCGAGATATGATAATCATATTGTCATCATTGTGAATATTATATCAAGTCTTCAATTTTTAAATTAAAAAATTTTTTTTCTAAAAAATATGACTTTCCTGCCATTTCTAACGCATACGCCTACGCATATGATCTTCTGTAGTGAAAATAGCCTGCAGTATCTACTACAAAAAATTATCTTGAATACTTTTAATCGCTCGGCCCGCCTTGTAAATAGCGATAGATCATGCGGTCCACTGCTTGTAAAAAGGTTTTACTTGCCTGATCTAGATAATGTCTTACCATTATGTGGGAGGTATATGTGGTATTTATTTCTACCGCACCCTGTAGTTGTTTCCAGATTTTACTGGCACGTTTTTAGGATTGCATTGTTTAAAATAGCGTTCCATTGTTTATTTTATTCTTTCTAAAAGTTAATCCTTAAATAACGTTTGTTAAAATTTCATTTTGTTTCGTTCTCACTTGTTCACTCACACACTCTCTTATGAATAACTACGTATATAAAAAATGATTTAGTACTATGTTTCTTGAATTCGCTACTTTTCGTGGAAAGTAACGTTGTCAGCATTTTAAACTATTGACAATTTTCACTAAGGAAGATCATACGTGTAAACATCTTTTACTTTTGAAAAAGGGAACGTTGATAATAATTTTTTCTCTAAAGAAGAAATATCTTCATTATCAAATAATAAATTAGAACTAAATCCCACGCTTTGACATATGACAATCATATTGTCAGCAGTGATAATATTATATCAAGTCTTCAATTTTTTAAGTTAAAAAAATAGTTTCTAAAATAGTCAAAAATCTTTCCTACCATTATCTATTCTTAGGCATATGTTCTTCTGTAGTAAAAATAGCTGAGGTACATATTGCGAAAAATTATCTTGAATCATTTTAGTCGGGCAGTCCGTCCTGTGATTAGCCATAGAATATGCGGCCTACTGCTCGAAAAAGGTTGCCATTGCCTGATTTAATCGTTTGGCTTTTTCCCCCGTGGAACAACCAGTGTCGTCGATAGGAATTACTTACAGAACATAGCCATAAGGTAGGAGTAGTTTTGTTACTATTTTTCTTTTTAATTTCATTTTATTTCCCGTTGTTGTATTTGTTTGTTTTTTTGTTTTGTTGTTTTGGTTTTTTTTTGGTTTTTTTTTGTTTTGTTTTTTTGTTTTTTTAGTGGGGGTATATTTATGTCTAGGTTTATTTCTTTCTACTTGTGAATGCATTCCAGCGAATGAAGCCTATAAAGGTCTTAGCGAGGATAGTCGTTCTTCCAACTTGGTAGACTGGCGTTAGAAAATAACAAAGATCTGTACCAAATAACAGAAACCACATCAGTTGATGACTTTCAACAACGGCCACAATAGACTAAAACTTGGAGAGAAAATAATATAATAAAGATGCTGAAGTTCCCCCTCTAGCTGTTTTATGGCAACTATTTTTTTTTTCTTTATTTCATTCTTTTCCCTTTTACCTATGCTTTCATTTTATCTACTTTATTTGGTGTGCTTTCTTTGTTAATTTCCATTGTTGAATTCGTTGTTATGTTGGGGTTTTTTTTTTATTCAATTGAACATTTCTTTTATTTTAATCACATTTTTCTTCCAACATTATTCAGTTATTACTTCCCATTCTATTCTATTTTTCCATACCAAATTCTTTCTTTCTCCTTTGCTACATTCTTTCTTGCTTGCTTTTTCTTTCTTTCTTTTTCTTTCATTTTTCTACCTTGTTATTTTCTTTCTTTCTCCTTTGCTACATTCTTTCTTTCTTTCTTTTCTACTTTGCTACTTTCTTTCTGCGTTTTTATCTCTCTCTCTTTCTTTCATTCATTCTTTCTTCTTATTATTCTTTGCTACTTTCTTTCTCCTTGGCTGCTTTTTACATTCTTCATTTCTTTCTACTTTGTTACTTTTTTCTTTCTATTTTTGTACTCTCTTTTTATCCGTCATTCTTTCTTTCTTTCTCTCTTTCCATCTTTCTTTCTTTATTTTATTATATTCTTTCTTTCTTTTTTCTTTCTTTCTTTCTTTCTTTCTTTCTTTCTTTCTTCCATTTGACTTGGTGTTGTTTCTTCTTTCCTGCCTATTTATATCCCTTTCTTTCTTTGTTTCTGTCTTCCTCTACTTTATCTTATTATATTTTTTCTTTCTTTCTTTCTTTCATTTTTTTTTCTATTTTGCTACATTCCTTCTATCTTTCTTTCTTTCTTTAATTCTGTCTTTTTTTCATTCTGTCTTTCTTTTTCTTCTTTGCTACTTTCTTTTTCATTGGCTACATTCTTTCTTTCTTTCTTTCTTTCTTTCTTTCAGCTTCGCTACTTTTTTCTTTCTTCCAATTCTTTCTAGTTTGATACTCTATTTTGGTATTTTCTTTCTTTCTGTCTTTATTTCACTCCGTCTTTCTTTTTTTTTCTACTTTCCTTCGTTTTTTTTTTTTGTTTTTTTTTTTTCGCATTTTATTTCTTGCATATCTTCCTGTTCTTTTAATTCTTTGCTACTTTCTTTCTTTCTTTTCACTATCCAATCAGAAAGAATTTAATCTCAATGGCGGCTAATTTCCCTTTTCCCCCAACCAACCAATCCAATGCTATAACCGCCGTCAGCAGTGCCTTCCGAGATATTGGCCTTCGATTCGAACGTTTTAAGCTGATTGTTTGCAAATTCTCACTCGTGTTAAACAGGAAATAAAAAACAGCATCACAGAAGAAAGTTATGGAAAAATATAAGACAATTTTCACTTGGCAAAGGGGGGGCGGCTTTTTCTTTAATGACGAAAAACAACTAATTGATAAGTTTATGTTCTGGAAAAAAAAGATTCGATTAACAAAGGAATTTGTTCTACTTGTGTGTCATGCGCGAGAAAAGATATTGAGCAGAATGGCACACACGCACGGGTTTTGATTTCACTTTTATACACACAAGCATAACTACATTATCAAACACACACACACACACACATACACACATATATATATATATATATATATATACACACACACACACACAAGTTAATTTTAGTGGATACTCATGTTTGAAGTAGCCGTCCTGTTTATTTTTTAATAGACTTAATACGTCTATCGGTCTGCGCACCCAAGAAAACTAAATAAAGAAAATGTGCTCTCGTCAGATTTCGAACCAGCGTATTACTCTGTAACAAATATCCCCGTCTGATATTTAAAATCGTCTTGGTTTAACACCGGTATCCATTAAAATATTGTTTGCAGTAATAAAAATTTGTCATTAAAAATAAATCCATTAATTCTCTCTCTATCTATCTATCTCTCTCTCTCTCTCTATCTATCTCTCTCTTTCGCTCTCTCTCTCTCTCTCTCTCTCTCTCTCTCTCTCTATATATATATATATATATATATATATATATATATATATATATATATATATATATATATATATATATATATATCCCTCCTTTTCTCGTCTGTTACCCCTCTCTTTAATTCTAATATTCGTCCCACACTCTCATACTTACACTCTCTCTAAATTCTGTTTTTTATTTCCGGAGTTGTTGTTTCTGTTTTCTTTTTGAATTTGTAGGTCTGATGAATTAGATCGTATTTACGATTCCAATGGAATAAATTATGACCATGGAGTATTAGTGTTTAAGCCTTTTTATTATATATATATATATATATATATATATATATATATATATATATATATATATATATATATATATATATATATATATATACACTACAGTTCAAAAATTTTAGGTGACCGACAGTAATTTCCTAAATTAGTCCAAAAATAGTTGTTTTGTACTTTAAATAAGAGAAAATTATTATTTATAGTTTTAAAAAAAGTGAGACATGATTTTTTATTAGAAAATTTGTTATGACAAGAAGATAAAAAATCATTTTATTATTAAATGTTGCTCTCGTTAAAATATCCTCCTTTAGCCTTGATTACTGTACCGCAGATTTTTGGCATTCGTTGCAAAAGTTTCTGAAAGTGTAAGTTTGATAATTGATTCCATTCTTTTTTCAATGACTCTAAGAGATCTTTTTAATTTTTTTTTTTTCAATCTTCTGGTAAGTTCATCCCATGCTAATTCTGGAGGTTGCTTCTAACTTTTGAACTGTGGTATATATATATATATATATATATATATATATATATATATATATATATATATATATATATATGTGTGTGTGTGTGTGTGTATATATATATATATATATATATGAACTTCAATTAAGTAATAAAGAATATCTGAAGAAAACAAAAAACAAAAATGTGAGTAAAATTAAGCATAGGATGGAAAAAGTCAAATATTTCTGAAAAAGAGGAAAGGCAAATATTTACGTAAGAAGATACTAAGAAATTTCTGGAAAAGAAAGAAAGAAAGAAAGAAAAAAAAAGAATATATTTCCGTAAAAGAAAAAAGAATGAACGAAAGTGAGTGAGAGAGAACGAATGAATGAAACTTTGTGAAAAACTGAGTAAGGCATTTTATTAAAAGAAGGACTAAATGAAATAAAGTGGAAAAGAGTAGAAAAGAAAGACGGTATTTGAAAATAAAAAAAGAAAGAAAATATTGCCGAAAGAAGAAAGACATTTCAGAATGCAAAAGGGAAAGAAGTCTTTTCAGAAAGAAAAAACGAAAAAAATTAACAAACCTTTTCAAGAAAAAAAAAAGAAATATGATATTTCAGTCAAAAAGAGATAAAATGAGAGAGAGAGAGAGAGAGAGAGAGCTAAATAGAGAAAGAAATCAAATAAAGAAGTAAAAGAAAAATAAATGACATTTTCGTAAAAAAAAAAAAAAAAAATGAAAAGTAATAAATAAATTAATCTTTTAAACAAATGTGAGAGAGAAAGAAATGCATTATTTCGGTGAAAGAAAGAAAGGAAAAACCCGAAAAAGTGTGAAACCATGTCATAAGAACGAAACAAGAAAGAAAAAGGGCGTTTCGTTTAAAAAGAGTGCATATGACAGAGGTGAATAGAACGCAAAAAAACGCATAAAGAAAGGAATTCTGGGCTGTTATTAGAGATATGTTGACTTTCATGCAAGTCCACACATAAAATGTAAGTAGAAAGCTTTCATTCGAAGCTTGTGTACTCTAATAAACAGGGCAACGTAGAAGTTTAGACGCATAGTTAAATCTACATGGCTATATCGCAAAACGAATTATTTCTTCGCTAATCATAATTTAGAGTTGCGTGTTGACATATTCGACCAAGCATTGAATATTGCTGCCACATCTGGTTTGGGGCTTCTGCTATTTATTTAGAGATTATAGATAAAATCCAAAGAAGAATTTGCAATGTTATTTATGCTGATCTGGCATCTCGGCTTCAGTCCTTTTCCCAAAGCCTTAACTTCACTTCCATGTACCTTTTACGAAAATATATTTTCATGGTAATTGTATATAAAGTTTTAATCATTGTAAATATCCATCTATTGCTATTTTTATTCCCTACCCCATAGTCAAATTGTACATATTGGAACTCGTTAGGACTTCATACAAGCTTGAAGCATTATTGCCTCTATAGTAAGAATGTGTTGTTTTGGTGTAAGGAATATTGTGGTATGTTTGGACCAGTAATCGTGGCTAGCAAAGTTGAAGATACAACAGACTAAAAATCAGCCACCCTTATCCCCAAAATTTGGCCTTGTGTGACATTTTGTATTTTCAAAATAAATATTACTTTCCTCTTTCGTACCTAGATTTTATAAATTTAAGTGCAGTGGATTTGTAAACAACACCGAAGTTGTAGAGAAAATGGAAACTACAAGAACATTTATACTCAACATCAGAAAGATACAATTGAAAATTCTCGGCGCAAAAAGAGGGGCTTTGAAAATCTGATATTCACAGAAGATATGAAAAGCAAGAAGGACAGAGGGAAAACAACGAATAACATAATGAGCTTGAGTAAATGTATGGCGGGACAGGGTTTAGGACAGATCACACAAAGAGAAAATTTATTAAAAGTTACAAGGGATTGGAAATTGTGGAGAGCCATGATCGCCAACGTCCTGAATGAACACAGCACATACAAAAGTAGAAGAGCCAACTTGAGTAAATGGATGGCGGAACAAAGTTTAGGAGAGATAACAAAAAGAGAAAATGTATTAAGAGCTACAAAGTGCAGGACATGGTGGAGTGCCATGATCGCCGACGTTCTGAAGAGAAACGACACACAAAAAGTAGAAGGACGAGCTTGAGTAAATGGATGGCGGAACAAGGTTTAGGAGAAATAACAAAAAGACAGGATTTATTAAGAGCTACAAAGGGCAGGACATAGTGGAGAGCCATGATCGCCAACATCCTGAAGAGACACGGCACATACAAAAAGTAGAAGAACCAACTTGAGTAAATGGATGGCGGAACAAGGTTTAGGAGAGATAACAAAAAGGGAAAAAAATTATTAAATGAATTATGGAGAGGCGTGATCGTCAGCATCCTGAAGGGACACAACACTTAAGAAAGAGGACTAAATTGGGGGAACTTCTCATGTTTTAACAGCAGGAATTGCTAGATGTAACCGTAAGTTCTATGTTAACAGTTTCTTCTTTCGCGTTTCTCGCTTATGGAACTCCTTGCTGTCTTCTTCATTCTCAGTCTATTTTGATATTCAAAAATTTAAATAAAATGTCAATCGTTATCTTCTGTCTTCTTAATTCCTGTTCTTTATTGTCTTCTCTCCCTAATAATGTTTTTCTTTTGGTTATATTCTCTCACATTTAGTAATCCCTTGCGCCTTAGTGGCTTTATCGCCATTCTTGTGGTGAAATAATTAATGTGTGTGTGTGTGTGTGTACAGGGTGCAATAGATGAATAGTCGTCTAAATTATGCAAATAATAATAATAATAATAATAATAATAATAATAATAATAATAATAATAAATAAATAAATAAATAAACACTGATATCTCATTTTAAAAGAAATGTTTACCAAAATTGAACAAAAATATCTTTAAATACTAAACACTAAATTTATTCAAGAAAAACGCTATTGGTTTCAACCACGGTCTCCAGGCGACTTCGACATCTCCTGCCTCTCTTCTGGACGGTCTCCTTTATTAAGTTGATGAATGCTGCCATCCTCCTTGCCTTCGGTTCATCTTTGGTGTTACAAGTTTTTATTTTTATTTATTTATTTTGCCTCTCACTCAACTGCGCCTCCTACATAATCATCAAAGGGGTTGCAGTCTGGGGAGTTTGATGTCCAAATGAAAGGGGTGATGTGGTCGTAGAAATTGTCATAACTGGGTTCTCCTATTCATGTGCCATGGTACAGAGTTCTCTTGCCAGACATAGGGCCTTCCAACAGCCACCCTTTTAATCCAGGGCAGCACTACCTACTTAAGGCACTTGGTGTAGGCCTCCGTATTGAATCTAAAGCCCTATGGAAAGATGAGTGGAGGCATTACGTAGCTATCACTAGTTATTACTCAAAACACCTTCGTAATCAGCATTAGACTCATTCAACCCCTTCATAATCCTCTACACTCTTCTCAGATAGACACCCAAATACTCTGAAATATACGTATTGGAGCCTCCGGCGTGTATGCAAGGAGAAAAGTATGTCGTTTCCAAATTTCTGGTGGAATGAATTCGCGTAATGGTGTTCTTTTCCCCCACAGACCTAACAGACCACACTATGTTGTACATTCGACAAAATTAAAAACAAAGTGCATGCTTGAAATTAAAAATAAAACATAGCGACAGATTACCCATGGCAACATATACACAGACACACACACACACACACACACACACACACACACATATATATATATATATATATATATATATAAATATAAAAGTGAACATAGAAGTCAACACTTAGAGGCGACAGTCTGTTTCATGCTAGATGCAATCGTCAGGCCTGACGATTGCATATAGCATGAAACAGACTGTCGCCTCTAAGTGTTGACTTCTATGTTGACTTTTATATTTACAAACGTTCTATCTCTGATATTGAGCGCTTTATTCCATAAATATAGCACACCTTAAGACTATATTTCTTTATATATATATATATATATATATATATATATATATATATATAATTATTTATTTAAACATTATAACATAAATAGCTTGTAAAATCACTACAAAAATAGCCATTTTGTTTCAACACCTCTGGTGTCTTATCAAGTGATGATGTTGAATGTAGATTGTAGAATAAAGGTTTTAAAAGGTTCAAATTAATTAACCACCCCTCGTAAGGGGAAACACTGTCACATGAGCTGAAATGACCAATCAAAATACAAGTATACGAGAATTCAAAAAACTTGACAACGAAGTAAGGTTATAATAACTATTAAATGCTTTAAAGTTGGGTTTATACTAAAATAGAAATTATTCTAACTAATAAGTATTTAAATGTACGATAAAATTTGAAATTAAAATTAAAAACTACCCATTTCAAAGATGTAAATTTAATCTATATTAAGTTTAAAATTTTAAAATAAATACTTATGACATCTTGCGAAAGACAATACAAACACAATCAGATTATAATACATAAAATAACGAGAGAGGAAATATTTGCACGAACTTTTACAAAAAAATAAATAAAATAAAATTATTTAAACCACATACATAAACACGGAAATGTGCATGCAATTTACTATACACAGACACCAGAAAAGATATGTACATATACCCACATACATTGACATAGACACTCTGATATAACACTCAATAAATTTTCAAGATTGAAGGTATTATTAAACGAATTCTAACCACATATTAAAATATAATTTATATGGGCCAATATACATAGATAAAAATGGTCTAATAGAACACACTCTACTCTGTATTGAGCACTCTTTTAAGAATAGTAATTGTTGGTGATTGGAATTTATTCCGTATACACCAATCATACACTTGGGTATATATATATATATATATATATATATATATATATATATATATATATAAGAAAGAATAAATATTATAAATTAACTGATTGAAAATATGTTTTTTCTCGCTACACAGTAATAACCATGTTTCAAAAATGGAAGCTAAAAACTTTAAATTTAATTATATAATTAAATTAAAAGCATTAGTTCCGTTTCATCTTCAAGGAAATTTTGGAATAACTTATTAAATTTACTGAGATTTAGACGCTCATACAAATTCATAACTTACTGTTTCCAAGGACACAGAGAAATCCAATCATTCAGACAGGGGCGGTAGCGTGTTCATTTTTATTAACTATTTTTGTATCAATTATGAGTTATGTTCGAAAAAGAGGTTAAGGTTAGGGAGGGTAGGTATGTATTTTCCAACGAATTCTGACATCCGTTAAATGCATGTCGTCTGTTTTGTTTTTTTTTATTAGCGGCAAAATGTTTTTCGGCATTTTTTCTTACTTGTATAATTAAAGATTCTTTTTAGGTGTGTTTGTGTTAGAATACGTTTTATCTAACTACTATTTAAAAATATTTTTACTTTTAATTACTACTAGACTATATTTCTTTTTAAAAACAAAGTAAATGTAATAGAATTACTTGCATTATTTAAAATTATTTTTTCATGTCAAATATAAGTATGTATTTTACCAGCTCCCAATTTTCAATTTTATTTTTAAATATTATTTAAGGAATTTTTTTATAATGACGGCAAAAAATAGCTAATCTATTTCTCTGATTCAGTAAATTTTTATAGATGAGAAACTATATATTACTAAGTTTCTAAAAAATAAAAATGTTTTTTCATATGCTTTCACGCTCAGTAATTCAATGTGTCTTAGTGGCTTTATTACCTTATTCTTAGTGGTTTTATTGCTTTGCTTGTGTTGAAAGGATTAAAATATACTAAGAATAATGCGCTCACAAAAAGTTTCTTCGTTACTGCTTTGTTGCAGACTTCTTTATAATATAAATACTCTGTGAAAGATTTTATTATTCGAGTCAATGATTCGGGATAAAACTTATATTAAACAACAAACATTCGCAAAATTCTCAGACTATACGAGCAATAAATTCTATGAGTATTTTATTGGTGAGTATCAGGTTTCATTATACAAAGTTAACAAAGTGCAAAGTAAAATTTTAATTATAAATAAATCCTAAGCACATAGGGTGCATGCACAAATACACATTTGTACATACGCATATATATATATATATATATATATATATATATATATATATATATATATATAAGTGAATATAGAAGTCAGCACATAAAGGCGACAGTCTGTTTCATGCTATATGCAATCGTTAGGCCATGAGTGTTGTTGTTTTTCTCGGATATTGATATATATACGGGTCAGTGGTGCATTGTGGGTAGTCTATTTTGGCGGTTATTTTACCGGAATTCGTTTATTTGTTTATTTATTTATTTTAGTTAAATTATTTTCCTTGTTTCTTATTTATTTTTATTTTTTATTTTTATTTTTATTTTTTTATTTCTTATCATATTTATTTATTATTTTTATTTTAATTGGTGTTTTGATTAACGTAATAAAAATTTGTTTATATCGCTTATTTAATAGTTTTTGGTTTGTGAAGATAATTAAAGGTATTTATTCAATTTTGTGGTTGATTGTTGGAGTTTATTCTATTATTTTGGCGGGAACAGTTTTTAATTTGCTTATTATTTCATGTATTTATTTGGATTGATTATCTTTATTTGTTTTTTCCAACGGTTAGTTTATCGGGATCAGTTTGTTAGTTTATTTATTTATTTGGATGAATTTAAGTCAATTTATTTTACTTGTTATTTATTTGTTATACTGTATATTTTCTCTTTTCGGTTTTCGATTTTATATATATACATATATATATATATATATATATATATATATATATATATATATATATATATATATATATATTGTTATAGGTTACTTATATAGACACAAATATTTAAGTAAATGCTGTGTTTATAATAAACAATACTAACAACATTTATCGGCCTGAATATCCGAAAAAAAATCATAAAAAGCAAGCGTCCTCCGACAGGAATTGAACCTGTATCCTACACCGTACCATCATAAAGCCTCACGTGTTATACCAGTTTACGTCCGAAGGAGCGTCGGAGAAATTTGTAGTTTAAAGTAGTAAAATCGACCTTACAGGTTCGATTCCTGTCGGAAGACACATATTTTCTATGAAAATTCTCTGACGTTCACGCCGGTAAATGTAGTTAATACTTTTTTTTATTATAAACAGAGCATTTACTTAAATATTTGTGTTAATATAAATAATGTATAACAATAAAATATATCAAAATAATTGTCGGACTTAGTCCATTTTGTAGTATATAGATAGATAGTTAGATAGTTAGATAGATAGATAGTATCACCAGTAACCTTTTTGAGGCCATAATCAATAAGAAGGCCGTCGAGCCCTACAAAAGAACAAACTCTTCAGCAACGAGCATTATGGTTTTCGGACGGTCCGATTCACTGCCAACGTCATAGAATCACAGAATCAGTGATGCTAGAAACACCTGGATATATCAAAAGTCTTCGATAAGGTGGGACAGAAAGGTTTACTACACAAGCTCTCCAGTAATGGAATCACTGGAACGGTCTTCTCAGTCATAAAATCCTTCCTAACAGGAAGGTAGTTATCGATGGCCATTTCTCCGGAGCCCTAGAGGTCAACGCAGGCGGACACTCCTCGGGTCAACCCTCTTTTTGATCTACAAAAATGACCTGCCTAAGAATATACTCAGATCATTTGTAAACGATGATACGATGATATACGGGTGCACCGCTCGATGGTCAGATATTTGGCGAGTGAACTCTCTTCCGATCTTGCACTAACTACCCAATGGGGTGAAAACTGGCTGATTACATTCAATACCTCGAAGACCAAGCTAGTTACATTCCCATGATCGATCTGACCCCGAACTACCACCAACCTGGATGAACGGATCTCTCCTCGAGGATGTCCCGTGCCTTCAGAAGATAACTTACACCCGACCTCAAGTTCTGTCTAGATTTCTGAGATGAGATATCATGTACACTATTTACATTATTCGGATTATTGTCCTCATCTTTGTCGCCATATTTATTACAACGTTTCGGCCTTTCAGTATATGTCTATATTTCTGAGATGAGGTATTATGTACACTATTTACATTATTCGGACTATTGTCCTCATCTTTCTCGCCATATATATTACAACGTTTCGGTCATTCAGTATCTGTCTATATTTCTGAGATGAGTTATTATGTACACTATTTACATTATTCGGACTATTGTCTTCATCTTTGTAGCCATATTTCTTACAATCCCAAGGACACATGGCACAGTGGATAAAGGCGTTAGTTAGATTCAGTGACAGGACTCAAAGAGTGTGAGTTCAATACCCGGTTAAGGCAGTGGAGAACTTTCAGAGGGAAATTAACAGGGGATAATTGATAATTGGCATCCATTAAACGTGGAACTAGAAGAGTCTACCCCAGTGAGCGAAATAAAGGGATCAGTTCGACATTACAAACACCTGAAGAAGGCCGGAGCATACAATGGCCGTAATGTTGAAATAAATATGGCGACAGAGGTCAATAATCCGAATAATGTACAGATATTTTGTGCATAATTTTTTTCTTTCAGGGAAAACATGTTTTTTTTTTACATATACTCTGTAGATAATGAAATGTATTGCATTTTATTATATTTTATTATAAAATGTATTATAAGTAATTTTACTATAAAAATGTATTGTTGGTCATTTTGCATGAAAATGTATTGCTGCTCCTGTTGATTTGGTTTGGTTTGGTTTCTTTAGTGGCATATCAACACCTCGAAATTTAATTTTCTTAGTAGCTTTGGTTTTTTGTTTTCAAAAATATATTGCTTGTAATTTTTCTCTTCCTTTTCCAATAATGTATTGCTGGCATTTTTTTTTTTTTTTTTTGACTTTGAAAAAATATTCCTGGTATTCATACTCCAAACATGTATTTATACTTTCATAATAATTTGATCCCAGTTTGGGGTTCATTGTTTGTCCATAGATGGAGCCCTAACATGTGTTACCATCACAGGTCAGAGTGGACCTAGGAACAACAGCAATTAAGAGATGTTTCCATACCCCGACCCAAAACAACACAATCAGAGGATTTGCTGTAGCATGTAGTTTATCGCCATACCCAGGACGACAGGTCAATTTGCTATAAAATATATTCTTGGTCTTTTTACTAAGAAAATGTATTATTGTTGACAAATATTTTTATAACAAAATATATTGGTGTTAATTTCACTACAAAATATATTATTGGTAAATGTTTTTATTAAAATGCATTGGTGGTTACTTGCATTATTTGTGAATATGGCAATCGCGATGAGGATAACTGTTCCAATAATGTAAATAATGCAAGTAATCATAATATCTCATCTCACAGATATAGAGGCCGAAACGTTGTGAATATGGCAATGAAGATGAGGATAACAGTCCTAATAATATAAATAACGCAAGTAATCATAATACTTCGTTTCAGAGATGTAGAGGCCTAAATATTGTGAATATGGCAGTGAAGATCAGGATAACAGTCCGAATAATGTAAATAATGAAATTAATCATAATACCTCATCTCGGAGGTATACAGGCCGAAACGCTGTGAATATGGCAATGAAGATGAGGGTAATAGTCCGAATAATGTAAATAACGCAAGTAATCATAATGCTTCATCTCAGAGATATAGAGGCCGAAACGCTGTGAATATGGCAATGAAGATGACGGTAATAGTCCGAATAATGTCAATAATGCAAGTAATCATAATGCTTCATCTCAGAGATATAGAGGCCGAAACGCTGTGAATATGGCAATGAAGATGAGGGTAATAGTCCGAATAATGTCAATAATGCAAGTAATCATAATGCTTCATCTCAGAGATATAGAGGCCGAAACGTTGTGAATATGACAATGACGATGAGGGTAATAGTCCGAATAATGTAAATAATGCAAGTAATCATAATGCTTCATCTCAGAGATATAGAGGCCGAAACGCTGTGAATATGGCAATGAAGATGAGGGTAATAGTCCGAATAATGTCAATAATGCAAGTAATCATAATGCTTCATCTCAGAGATATAGAGGCCGAAACGTTGTGAATATGTCAATGAAGATGAGGGTAATAGTCCGAATAATGTAAATAATGCAAGTAATCATAATGCTTCATCTCAGAGATATAGAGGCCGAAACGTTGTGAATATGGCAATGAAGATGAGGGTAATAGTCCGAATAATGTAAATAATGCAAGTAATCATAATGCTTCATCTCAGAGATATAGAGGCCGAAACGTTGTGAATATGGCAATGAAGATGAGGGTAATAGTCCGAATAATGTAAATAATGCAAGTAATCATAATGCTTCATCTCAGAGATATAGAGGCCGAAACGTTGTGAATATGGCAATGAAGATAAGGGTAATAGTCTGAATAATGTAAATAATGCAAGTGATCATAATACCTCATCTCGGAGATATAAGCAATTACTGGAGGATCGGCACGAGAATTGGTGGTATTTTTACCACAAAAAATGTTTTGTTTCTTGTTTATTGCTTCACTATTTTCCCTGTAGCTTAGTAGATACTACCAAGTAAGAATTCAGTCAATTTAGAAGTCCTTCCATATTTCTCAAAAACTCCAATTTCATGATCTTACTGCTTGGTAATTTAAAAGAAATGAAATCGTATTATGAAGTAAATACATATTTGTGAGAAATGATTTTTTATTCAATAGGCTACAGACTTATTGATATACCTACCTTGTTAATATAATGTTTCGTTTTGCTTTCTCTAAGATATTGGATTCTATTTTATTGCAAAATGACTTCGCACGCCAACACACGGACTTACACGCCATCACACCACCAATACCAGGAGAATGATCTATGCTTTCTATCACAATTACTTTTAGATACAATAAGGAACCACATTAAACATATCATTCATATCAGAGCTGGGAAAAATGGTTCCATGCACCCAGTGTCGAGCTTGGTTTCTGGATAACGTCCCACTATCAAATAGAAAGATGGCGGATCTGACGCCATTTGTTGAACAATAACAAAAGAGAACCCGCTTTACTTGGCGAGAATGCTGCAGCGAACATCAATCGATACCTACATCGGCCATATTGAATTCGGTTCCGACACTGAGAAGCGATATCATTTCTTGGCTCTTCTCTCAGTTCCACCGTCTCCATCGCCCCACCCACCGAGGGCAACACAGCCGTTCATCGCATTAATCACATTCAGGCGCACACTCAAAGGCCGGATCATTTTGATATATGATAAAATATGCATTGTCCCATGTGCATCACTTCACTTAGTAGATATTTATCATAACGCAAATTTATAATATATATATATATATATATATATATATATATATATATATATATATATATATATATATACAGTGGAGACATAAGAATAAACAATTCATGGTGACTATCAGTTTTAATTGACAATGCGATCTTCAGAGTCACTATTCAGTGTAACTCTCCCTCCATCTCTCTCTCGCTCTCTCTCTCTCTCTCTCTCTCTCTCTCTCTCTCTATATATATATATATATATATATATATATATATATATATATATATATATATATATATATATGAATGCTTACCTGCATAAGCAACTACGAATGAATTAATGTATTTATTTTTAATCCAATAATTTCTTAATTATGATTTTAAAGTGTGCAGACCGATATAAATAATGCACATAGTTTAAAATAAACATATTCTCCGCCTATTTCAAATACGTGTATCCACTAAAAGATCGGTTAAATTAATATATATATATATATATATATATATATATATATATATATATATATATATTTCTCCGTCTGTTAATATTTATCAGTTGAAGATAGACAGATATGTACAGACTGAGATATTAACACACACACACATACACACACACACACATACGCACGCACACATACACACGCACACAAACACACACATACGACGGATAACACTCGACTCTCTAAAAACTTTTCTTTATCATTCTCACGCTCATTCAACCAATAAAAATCGACTTCTTTTGTTGTGTCTTTTATCTGACCTTAAAGGTCAAATTGCGGAAATCAGAGCAAAATACACTTCTCTAAAAAATAATAGTGTGCTAAGCTATTGTTTAACATATATAGCTTTTATTGTTCAGTAGTCCTTAAATTAATCAAATTACATGCATGTAAATAATTTTAATATATTTAGATTATGAAAATTTACTAATTCCTTAGCGTTTGGATAATTTTTAATTAGTCTGGCTCTGAAAATACTGTTTTCTTCTGCCTGTAAAAAGAAATTAATACCATTTCAATTCTGTAAAAGTTAAATTATATATGATTGCCTTTGCAACAACTTACCTAGTAGAATCATGATTTAGCAGAGTGTCTCTATTATTATCAAAAGCTATAAACCGCTGAAAAATCATACGAAAAGATCTGCGTCTGTCTTTGACAAGCATGGATCCTCATATAAAAAAAAACTTGCAAAGATGCATCATGCACAAGGATGAATAAATGTATTTGAAAGCAATTTTATTTCTTATATTTTTGTGACGTACGGGGGCCGTTAATAATTAAGTAATTAACCATTTCAGTGAATATCTTGTTAGTAGCGCGGCTCGGCTTAACGTCCGGTAAGTTCAAAATCAATACCCAAATCATTGACGCACAATAATTCACACTAATTCGACTGGATAGTTCCACTCAATAGTCACACAATAATCGCTCCAGTCCAGACACCGCTATTTATACACCTGGATGAAAACATATATTCATAAATCCAGAGTGTCACGTTCTAACCTGGGCGTCGGTAATTACTCATTTTCGTCTTATATAACATATAGTTATTCTTATTTTGAAATTGGTTTTATATTTCGAAGCTAAAAAATTGTTTCTTTAAGTATTCATCATTTTTCCTTGTGAATTTTTTTTTGTTTTGTGCCATATAGAAGAAAAATTGTAAAAATAAATATTGATAATAAATGGTCATTTCATTGTAGATACGGAATATTTTAGATGCTTGTAAAATTGTGTGTGGATCCAACAAATAGACATAGTTGTATCTTTATTGAATATATTCTATGTAAAATGGAAGTAATTTTTTAAAACTATAATGATTTCATGGGCCACAGAAAAAGTCTGGGCTAAGGGAGCCATGAACTAAAAGAGGTTGGGAACCATTGCACTAGATGCTTCAAAAATAAAGAACTTTTTAACATTTGAAAACAAAAGTTAATATTAAAATAATTAACTATGCATCTTTTTAGAAAAATATATATCAATAAATAAGTAATGTTTCAAAATTAAAAAACAATGTTTATTGAACGAATCTTGAATAAATATCTTATCAAAAGTAATTTGTTTTTAATAATAAAAAAAGAATTGAACCATTTAAAGAAAGAAAATTTGGTTTTGGAAATGATCTCCAACGTCCAACAACAGCAGATAAACAAGAACAATATCTTTAAAGAAGATATCTTACTTTCTTTGTTGGGACGTGTTGCCTCGATGCGATACGAAAATTGATTCCACCATTTAAGAGGATGATTCCAAACGCGCCTAACTTGGAGAATATTAAAGCGTGGCAACCAACGCTTCTAGCTGAAGATGAATGTTGTCATAGCAACGTCGAATTCACTTAGAGCTGTGTGTTGGTCTTAACTGCAGAGAAGCATTTGCACACACTTATACAAAGATATACCGTCAGACATCTAATCTCGTTTACGATATGTTCAGGGGACACAATCCAAATCTCTTATCAACGCGAGATGAAGATTTCTTGAATATATATATATATATATATATATATATATATATATATATATATATATATATATTCAAGAAATGCAAGAAATATATATTCAAGAAATCTGCATCTCATTTATGTTTAGAAAGATATATAGATATTATAGTATGTGCGATCATGATTACATGCATATAAATATATGTGCGTATGACTGTGTAATCTTTATTATATATGTGTTTGTGTGTGCATTCTTATACAGTGCTTCTTTTAGACAACTGAATATATATATATATATATATATATATATATATATATATATATATATATATATATATATATATATATACATATATATATATATATATATATATATACAAACACACACACACACATGGGTAAATTGTTGCTATTTTATATTTTTAAATTCGCGTATGCGCGTTTTTTTTATTTTGATTTTGTCGACTGGACAGTATATTAGGGTCAGTTGTGTACCGTGTGTGAGCAAAAATGCACCATGATGCAATCCACTCCGCCAGAAATTTGGAAACGGTATGGTGTACTGCTTGGCATTCTCACCGGAAGCTCCAACACAATCATTTTAGGGTGTGGGGTGTCCATATCAGGACAGTGCAGAGGATTCGGAAAGAGTTGGAGAAAGCTCACCTTGATCGTTCTGATAAGAAAAGAAATCTCGAATTTGATGGTGACTCAACACGAAGTCCTACATCAAGTGCCTCGAGGAGTTAGTGCTGCTCTTGGCCAAGAGAGTGATCGCTGGAAAATCATATGTCTGACAACAGGACTCTGCACCATGTCACATTAGACAAGAGAACACAGTTATGGCCGTCAGACAATTTATATGACCACATTACACCTTAGATCTGGTCATCTAACTCCGCAGACTGTAACTTCCTTGACTCATTTGAGACAGAGAACAGCAAATCTCCTTGTAACACCAAAGATGAAGGCAACGATTATGGCAGAATCCATCAACAGTAAAGTAGCAGATGATTCCGAAATCGTCTGGAGGCGGTGCCGTCACGAAATCCAATGGCGATTTTATTGAATAAATTGACTCTTTAATATTACCAGCAATTTTTTTCTGTAAGTTTGGTAAATATATCTGTTAAAATGAGATGTCAGTGTCATTTTTACGTAATTTAGACGACAATTTATCCATCGCATATATATATATATATATATATATATATATATATATATATATATATATATATATATATATATATAAATGAACATTCAGGCCACGTACTATGCCACAGTTCTCTGTATTAGGCGCTTCCATTAAAGTGTGGTTGGTTCTGCATAATCCTTCACCACAAGAATCAAATGTGCTAGTCGTCTGGCTGTTGTTTTTTAAGAACAGAGCTTCTTCACCCTCATGCGTCGAAAACAACGGGAGAGACCAATATATATATATATATATATATATATATGTGTGTGTGTGTGTGTGTGTGTGTGGACGAATAAATAAAATAAGCATTAACTAAATATAGAGAAAATGACACCAGGTAACTCCCTGATGCAAACCAAAATTAACAGAGCTTTACCTTATTCTATCATGAACAGCTGCGCACTCATTATAAACAGGACGAAAAAGCAATTAAAATCACACTTCACCGATACGTATCACTCCAGAATCTTAATAAATACCAAAGATTTATCATCTACGACAAAAAAAATGTTTTTAAACATTTAATCTAATTATTACCACCAACATTGGTCCTTATAAATCTCCTATGTAAAAATAATGTTGTCTATGATTTCTCATGCCCCACTGGGTGATTTCATATCCAATGCTAATAATCAAAAAGCAACAATAAATATTTACATTGGGCTCACATGCACCACACTTTCTCGCAGATTAACTTGTCACCTGTGGAAACTCAGTTCAATACGTGCACATATCAACCAACACATCAAGAATGACCAAAATATAACTATCAACATCAGAATAATACTAGAAGAAAACTTTACAATCGCCAATGGAAGGAAAGACTCGAAAATCTAAAAGCTATTCTTATACAAAATAAGCAGCACACATTAAACAAAATATTCACCACAGGAGAAAGTATCTTGAAGTGCATATGATATATTTACTGCGCATATATATATATATATATATATATGTGTGTGTGTGTGTGTGTGTGTGTGTGTGTGTGTGTGTTGGACTCTCCCGTCGTATTCGTCGTATGAGGGTCAAGCAGCACAGTTCCTAGGAACTGAGAGGCAGACACCAGCACATATGATTTGCTTGTCGTGGTGAAGGTTTCGTGCGGGACGATCCACACTTTTTGAAGGGCCGAATTTCAGAGACCTGATGCACTAAGTGCCAAAAGGTCCCCAAACGACCCTCCGCGGGTCTTGAATTCAGAGCTGTCCTTCTCCTATACCAGTTGCCATCCAAGGCTATAGAACCCAGTCTGTCCTGCTATTTACCCATAGCTGGAGGGGGAAGAAGAGGATTCATACCTTTCTAGAGTGTATTAGCACGTAATTGAATGTAATGGATTCGACTGGAGATAGATAGATAGATAGATAGATAGATAGATAGATAGATAGATAGATAGATAGATAGATAGTAAAAAAATCAATAAAAAAGAAAGAAAGATTATCATAAAGGGGGAAAAGAAAGAAGAAAAGCAGAATAAAATAAGGATAAAGAAAAAGAATGAAGAAGAATAAAACGAACAAAAGAATGAAAAAAAGAAAACGAAAGACAGAAGAGGAAAGATAAAGTAAAAACGAAGCGAAGGAAAGAAAAGAAAAGAAGAGAAATCAAAGAAAGAGTTAAGAGTGAAAGATAAACTGAAAGATGAAACCTAACTGCCAATCGAGTAGTACGTGTAAATTCATGCAGTCAATGTACCAAGGAGGAAAGCCTATTAGAATAACTGTCATAAAAATATTTACAGAAAAGTCAGTGAAATACCGCGTCACTGAGATAAAAACTAAAGTCATGATCTTTAAAATTTTGTCCAGAATCTCGAAATAATTACAAAACACCAGATCGATCAGATTGTGGCAATAAAATATTAAATGGATGGACGTAAAGTAAATTTGGATGCGCAAGATAAATTGTGGATATAAGAGAAGTCAGTGAACAGTGTTCAAATATCTGTTTCGTTGACTTCCCTCTGATATTATCTCTAAAGGCACGAATACATCTTTTTTCCGCATGTTTTTAAGGGATAATTTCTACATAAACTTTCCTCTATGGTATATAGACTTTATGAATTTAAGCGTATTACTAGATTGGTGGCAAGATCTCATCATTTTACGGTTAAAATGGCTAAATTTAACAGTAAGTCAAGACGAAATTTATGGTACTCTCTTCCAGCTTCTTGTTTTCCCAGTCAAATTTGATCGTTGCGTCTTAGTGGCTTTATTGCTTTTCAATTTCAAAAATGTAAATGAAATGTCAATCGTTATTTTCTATCTTCTTAATGACTGTTCTTTTATTGTCCTCTCTCCTTAATCAGAGTTTGTCTCGTATTCTCTAAGAGTCAGTAAAACGTGGCTTTATTGCCTTTGATCTTCAAAAATGTAAAAGCAATATCAATTGTCACCTTCTGTCTTCTTAGTTCCTGTTCTTTTATTGTTCCCTCTCCTTAACAATAGTTTGTCTCATATTCTCTAAGAGTCAGTTAACGCCTTGCGTCTTAGTTGCTTTATTGCCTCTGATCTTCGAAAATGTAAATGCAATATCAATCGCTCTTTTGTCCTCTTAAATCCTGATAATTTATTCTCTCACATTCATAGTGTTTTTTCTCACATTCTCTAGGACTCAGTAACCCCTCCTTAGTGACTTTATTGCCTTGCTTGAGGAGAAATTATATATATATATATATATATATATATATATATATATATATATATATATATATCGCAGGCCCAATTTAGGTATATGTATATTTATTAATATATATATGTCAGCTCTGTCTAACCACATCGAACACTGTTATGTTTACACCAAAAAGTAAATTTAGTAAATATTTATTTCCTTAGCTGTATATGCACGCTAGCGGGCATATACATTTGTTATTATCACGTTATTTAATTTACCCACCTCTATACCTATATATATATATATATATATATATATATATATGTGTGTGTGTGTGTGTGTGCGCGCGCGCGTGTGTATCGAAAACCGAAAAGAGTAAATACAAATACACAGTTTAATAAATAAATAATAAAAAACAAGTAAAATAAATTAATCTGAATTAATCTACATGAATAAATAGAATAAATAAACCGGTCCCAATAAATTAACCGTAAGAAAAAACAAGATAATCAATCCAAATAAATAAATGAAGTAATAAACAAATTAAAAACTGCCCCCGCCGAAATAATAGTTAGAATAAACTACAACAATTAACCCCAAAATTGAATAAATAGCTTTAATTATTTTCCAAAAGCAAAACAAAATATTAAATAAGCGATATAAACAAATTTTTAATACGTTGATAAAACACAGATTAAAATAAAAATAAATAAATATATAAGATAAGAAATAAAAATAATAAATAAATGTGAAAAATAAAAATAAATAAAAACAAGCAAAATAATTTAACCCAAATATATAAATAAATTAACAAACGACTTCCGGCAAAATAACCGCCAAAATACACTACCCACAATGCACCACTGACCCGTATATATAAATAACCGAGAAAAAAAATAACACGCGTTGTGTGACGATTGTGTCTAGTATGAAACAGCCTGACACCTCTAAGTGTTGACTTTAATGTTCACTTTATATATATATATATATATATATATATATTCTTCAGGACGTAGGTAATCAAGACCCGTCATCTGTAAAATACCACCGCTTTTTGGGAAAAATAGTAGAATAGTTCGACGTTGTCTTCGCCACAGATTTCCTTAATCTATTATCTGTGAATTGCTTTGAATTCTTGGCAAAGAGAGTGCAGTGGTTTCCCGTTGCCTTGTCCATCAATTCTTTTCCTTTTTATCTCTTAATTATCCTGACTTGTTGGAAAGATAGTCGAGTAGTTCCCCGTTGCTGCAGTATTTAATGCCACCCCAAACTTACAGAGTCCATTCTACCCCAGTATTTAACTCGAAAATTATAAACGTTACATTTTATGTGAAATTAGCCTGCCCCGGAAGTCTTATTAATGATAATATAAATCTCGATAGGGATCGAACCTGCATCTCGTTTAACCTAGGCAAAGACTTTTTAAGCGAGGCCTGCTTTACCACTATGCTACAAGAAGGATTCGCAGCAAGCAGCTCTCAATTAACCAACTTTAGAAATGCACATCTCAGCTCGAAGTCTATACCAGGAATCTTAATTACGTAACCGAAATATGATGAAGTGATTTGGGGCACCTCGACGTGGTATAATTGTTTAGCAAGCTTGTCTCGCTAGAACAATTAAGTGTGAGTAGTAAGTTCGATCCTCACTAGGGGCACCATAATCTGGGCCTTGTGTCCCATCGAAGTTACGCTTAGAAAATCATTTGTTGGGCACCTCGACGCAGTGTAATTGTTAGCAAGTTTGTCTCGATAAAACAATTACCACTGAATACTGAGTTCGATCATCGCTGTGCGCTCATTGCTTTCGGCCTTGTGTCACATCTAATCTATTCTTAGAAAATCATTTGTTGGTTACCTGGACGTGGTGTAATGTTTAGCAAGCTTGTCTCGCAAGAGCAATTGCGACTGAGTATTGAGTTCGATCCTCACTGGGTGCCTCATACTTTTGGCCTTGTGATACATTGCATGGAGTTCTGCTGACATATATGGTCTGGTGCCCCCGCTATTCGTCTTATGGTCCTCGACAAAATCCAGAGACGGATATGCAATGTGATTGACCCTGATCTGGCATCTCGTCTGCAGTCGATCTTTCACAAACGTGCCATCGCCTTCCTCTGTATTTTTCTACAAATACTTTCACGGTAACTGCAATCAGACTGCATGAATTTAAACGTGCTATTAGGCAGTCATCTCGGTCCCACCTTTTCACTGTCGAAATGGCCGTCTCTTCTACTCCAGTAACTTTATGTCTCGCACTTCTCGCCTGTGGAACTCCATCCCCTTTTCTCGTTTCCCTGATAGGTATAATCTCTAACTATTCAAATGTAATGTCAATCGACGTCTCCAGATGCCTTGATCTATCCCCTATCCTTCTCTTCATCCTTTCCTCTATCACTCCTCTTTGCTTTCGCTCCCACTCTCTGTAACCCCTTGCGTGCTAGTGGCATCCTACTTGGGGTGAAAGGCTTAAAAAAACCCATTTAAGCCAAGTTTAGAAAATCGACACCAAAGCAAAGTTATTTTTAAACAATTAATGTATTTCTTATTATTTCAAATTACTATAATATTTATACTTATTCGGTAGACGTATTTGAGTTGATATCACTCCTTAACATGCACTTAATTTTTATTAAAGATGTACCACTCGAAAGAAATACAGTGAATCCCTGCCTATTCGCGTTTCTTCTCACATTCGCGGATTTTTCTTTAGAATGTACTTGTTATTCGCTGCAAAGGCCGGATTAGGCAGTTCCAGTCCCGATATACCAGCAATGCTCCATTTTAATGAGTTCTCCTATGAAAGGGTTGCAGCCGGCATATTTTACAGACATCCATGTCGATTCAAGATTATGAGTATCTTAGGCGAAAAATCACTAACGAAATACAAGAAAATTTGAAATAAATTTATTCTATCACAAATTAATGTCTCTAGCACTTTTCATTTGTGAAAAACTCTAATGGGTTCCCGCATTGCTATCAATTCAGTTAAGAGCCTCTACTTGATATACGCTTGTTGCCATCATGTATCTTTCGATTAACGACTTACTCGGCAGGAGATTTTCCTCCAGTCGACTGCTGTTTCTTGCTACAATAGACTGATTGCCAACCAAGGCTATAGGACCCCCGGCTGTTCTGCACTGGGGAAAGAAGAGATAGATTCATACCTTTTCAAGTAATATTTACGCCTACATGAATATAATGAACTCGATTGTTATTTGAACACAGATCTCCGATTTCTCATTCAGAGCCGTTATCCATTACGACCACTTGGCAAACCCCTGCTAACAACTACAATCTTCAAAAATTTAAATGCAATATTGTCATCTTCCGTCTCCTTGAAACCTGTTCTTTTATTGTCCTACTTTTTTTCTTTTACTTTCAGTAGGCCTTTATATCTTAGTGACTATACTGACTTGCTTTGGGTGTAGTAGTTAAAATGCCTCTCGTGGCACAACCAGTAAGGATCGAACACGTGAAACCAGAAAATCGTTCTAAGAGTTGTTAACACACCCAAGTTTTACTATTATATCAAAAGAACTTCCGTTATTTCCATTGGCGCCATAATATCCAGACTAGATTCCAAGTATGAGCCTGATGTCTTTTCCTCGCGTTTATATCATTGGCTTCAAAGTAGCGTCGTTTTTTGTCGTCTGTTTTATAGCATAAGTTCTCGTCTGTTTTCTCGTATAATTTCTCGTCTGTTTTCTCTTATACTTTCTTTACTGCTGAATATAAATATTTGATGATGATTAATTCTCTGTCACAGTTTTTGTAAATTTATTTCCGCTATTATCCTTTAATAAATTTTACTCTTTTTTTACTCAAATACACTCTATACTGTAACCATATTTTATTAATTATATTATCTTTGTTTTTACTTTCTTTATTGCCTTCTGTTTTCCTTCTTTGTTTTTTCTTTTCTTTCTAATTAATCAATTATATTCTTTCTCCTTCACTTTTTTCTTTCTCTCATTTCTTCTTACATTTCCTTTCTTCTTTTCATTTTTTCCTTCTTTTTTATTTTTCATTTCTTTCTTTTTTATTTTCGTCTTTTTTATTTTTTTTAATGAATATTCTCATTTACGTTTGTTTCTTTTGTTTTTCCTTTTTCTTGTTTTCTTTATTTTTCACTCTTTTTTCATAATCTCTTTAATTTTATTATTATTATTATTATTATTATTATTATTATTATTATTATTATTATTATTTACGTTCTTCGTTTTTCTTCCTTTGTTCCTTCATTTATTTCTCTATTTTTAATGAATTGTATTCGCCTTTTCTCTCTCTTTCTTTGTTCAGTTCTTTCTTTCGTTTTCCTTGTAACGACTTGCATACTTTCCTTCTTTCTTAACATCTTTCTTTTTAGCTCCTTTCTCATTTTATTTTCTAATTTCTGTTTTTATCAATCGTTTTCTTTCTTTATTTCTTTCTTTCTTTCTTTTGTTTATCAATTTGTTTATTTATTTACTTCGTTCGCCAAATAAAAACGACGTCTGGTACAGTCGTGTAATGATTAAAGTTCTACAATCTTCTATCTCCCTCTGACAATATGCCCGTCTCATTAGCTGACAATTGCCTTGAAGACATTAATTCACAACACACGCATTCCCAATATATATATATATATATATATGTGTGTGTGTGTGTGTGTAAATGGGTATATACGCACAAATTCAAATAACTGTATTTGCTTATCTTAGAAAATGAATTGCATCGAGATTTGCATAAATGTACAGAGAAATATGATTAAATTAGCATCAAACATTACGTATTTTTTAAATAAAATCATATCTCCGTAAGAATATATAAGAGTGTGTGTGTGTGTGTGCCCTTAGCGATATGATTTTATACAAAAATACGTATGTCTGTAATGTAATATATATATATATATATATATATATATATATATATATATATATATATATATATATATATATATATATACATATACATATGCATATACGTGTATGTAAACAGAGATGAGAATGTATGATAGGATAAGTAACAAACAGGAAACGTTTATAAATTTAACATGTTTCGGTTTTATTTAAGAATATATGTTTATAGATGTGTAAATGTGTGTGGGTACGTGTGGGTACGAGTGGGTGCGTTGGTGGGTGCGTTGGTGGGTGCGTTGGTGGGTGGGTGGTTGTGAAACCTTTCCACGTTTTAAAGATTTCCAAGACGTCACGAATTGGCAGCCAGAGCACTTAGATAATTCCGACTATATTGATTTTTATTCAGACGATTACATACATACATACATACATACATACACATATATATATATATATATATATATTATATATATATATATATATATATATATGCGTGTGCATGTGTGTGTGCGCGTGTGTGTGCGTGTGTGTGTATATACACTACTTTTTGACCTATCTATGCAACATTCTGTTTGCATTTACTGACAAGTTCATTTTAGTTACTACCTTTCTCCCTCTTTCTGCTTTATCCTCTCTCTTTCTCTGTCTGTCTCTCACTCTCTCTCTCTATCTCTCCATCTTCTGGACGATTTCAATAATCCTAATAAAGACATGACTTCATTTCATTCATTCATAAACATATCCGAATATATATATACATACATACATATATATATATATATATATATATATATATATATATATATATATATATATATATATATATATATATATATATATATATGTATATTTATATATTATGTTTATACGTTCCTTTTTAAAATGTCTTGAAATAATTGTCGGACTTTGTCCATTTCATAATAGGTTATATATATATATATATATATATATATATATATATATATATGTGTGCGTGTGTGTATTTGTCAGTGTTTGTGAGGGGGGGGTGAATATACGATAGGATAAGGAACAAATAGGAAATGGTTGTTTCACTTTTATTTAAGAATATATATATCCCTTATATATGCGTAGATGTGTGTGCGTGTGCGTGTGCGTGTACGTGTGAAATGGTCAATTATTTTACATCTTTATAGATACAAATATTTAAGTAAAGGTTCTGTGAATAAACAGTATTGTCAACATTTACCGGTCTGAATGTCCGAGAAATTTTATAAAAGTATGTGTCCTCCGACAGGAATCGAACCCGTATGCTACCCAGAACCGTCATATGGCCTGACATGTTATGCATTTACCTACAGAGGAAGCGTCTCGTTCGTAAGTAAAGGAAATTAAAGGCGAATATGCTAACCAGACATTCCCTCTGTAGTTAAATGGTATAGCATATCAGGCTATATGACGGTTCCATATAGGATGCAGGTTCAATTCCTGTAGGAGGACACATATTTTCTATGCAATTTCTCGGACATTTAGGCCGCTAAATGATGCTAATACTGTATATTAATATCAGAGAATTTACTTAAATATTTGTATCTATGAAAATAACGTATAAACAATATATATATATATATGTGTGTGTGTGTGTGTGTGTGTGTGTGTGTGTGTGTGTGTGTGTGTGTGTGTGTGTGTATTAGGTTCAAACACTAATATTCCATGGTTATAATTTATTACATAGGAATCGTAATCACGATCCAAATCATCAGACCTACAAATTGAGCTCTATCTGGATTCTATCCTCTTGGAAACTTATACATACACACAGACACACACACACACATATATATATCTATATATATATATATAGAGAGAGAGAGAGAGAGACCACTAATATTATCAATATGTGTGTGTGTGTGTGTGTGTTGGTAGAGAAAGAGAGAGAATGAGAAAGGGAAATGAAATGAGTATGTGTATTCGAGAATATGAGCGGTTGAAACTGATAGAGAATTCGGATGAGACAGAGAGAAAGAAAGAAAGAAAGAAAGAAAGAAAGAAAGAAAGAAAGAAGTTGAGAGAGTAAGCGTGAGGAAATTTGGTAATTAGAAAGGGAGAGAAAGTATGCGAGAGTGTACGCGAGGTTGACAGTGAGACAATAACGCTGGAGAGAAAGAGAGATGAGCGAGAAACATGTGTGTGCAAGAGGAAAAAACATTGAGACCGAGAGGGAATGCATGCGTGTATGTGTGTCTGCGAAAGTGAGAATGGTTTAGAGAGAGAGAGAGAGAATAAGAGTGAGAGAGAAGAAGAGAGAGAGGAAGCAGCTGAGAAAGCAGAGATAATGTGCAAGAGAGTGGGGAAGGAGGAAGAGAGTGCGTGTGGGAGAGCGGGAGTGAGAGAGAACTGTGTGAAAGCGGGAGTTGGATAACTGTATAGAAACAATTTATATATATATGTTGCTACGTCAGTAATCAATAAAATCCGTTGCCTTATGAGGAAGAAAGCATTTATTTTACACGGCAAATATTTAGTTTTCAATATAACCACTTTCCTTGTCAATGCTCGTAACACCACACTTCTTTACTGTAGATCTCATATAGCAGATAATATTGCATTTAATATCAGACAGCGAAACTATTAATTCATTCCTGAAGAGACAGATAAACACACACACATATCTGTAAAAAAAAAAAAAAGGCAGAAAGGAAAACTTACCTTAGCCGACGCGTTTCGACCACTGACAGATTTTACAAGGCAAATCTCTTGCTGTTTTCATACTGTTATTTTACAGATATACTATATCTGAAATTTTTACACACACATATATATTTAAATATATATATATATATATATATATATATATATATATATATATATATATATATAGAGAGAGAGAGAGAGAGAGAGAGAAAGAGAGTTAATAATCCGTAAGGAGAAAGGATAATCCAAGTGGGTCTTTTTAATATAAAATATTAAAAAGTTAGAGCCATAAAGAGAGATCAATGCATAGAACACAAAGTAATATGATATGCATCAAGGAAAAGCTTAACATATCTCAAAACACAATTATATGTTTTCCTTTATATATATATATATATATATATATATATATATATATAAGCAGTATGACATATATACTTACGAAGCAGTATGACATATATATATATATGTCATACTGCTTCGCTGTATTACAGCTCTTCAGTGCGGCTAGACATTCGTATGCCTCAAGCCAGGATTGAAACCCTACCGATTTGGTGTCAACCAGAGTTTCCACCACTTAGCTATCTTCACTCGACAGAATGAGGCAACTAAATCTAGCGTATTGCTTTTACACACACACGCAGAACCGACCCACACTTTTTAGAAGAGCCGAATACAGAGGACTATTGCACAGCGTGCCACAAGAACTAGAAATGCCCTTTCCCAGGTTTTGAATTCAGAGTTGCCCTTCTCCAAGGCCTCTTACCAACCAAGACTATAGGACCCAGTAGAGCTAGCGAAGGAGAAGAAGAGAGATGCTTTCATAAGTCAATGTAAGTTAATGAAATAAACTTGACTGGAATTTGCTATCCATTACTCCACTATGATCAAATCATATGTACCAGTAGTCTGGCTGTTTTTTTCGAAGAACTGAGCTGCCGGGCGCTCGTACTTGGTCAACAATCCGGTGTGTACGGCAAGATACAGTGATGATTCGTTAACCGTCCTGTGTAGAGCTCGGTCCGCTCAGCATTTGCTCCTATTAGAAGCGGTCCATATCAAATTACATCAACCGTCTCTGTACAGAGAGAAAGAGCATTTTGTTCGCTTACTGTTTTTTACCAGGTATGTGAGTGAAGTTTTTGCATATTATACTCACTAGAAATTTTTAACATTGGCTCTTTTGCGAGTATACTTCTTTTTAACCCCACCTCATTTTTATTAATGGATATGTAATTGGGTGTGGTTCCTGTTTTTCTCCCTATATTTAATGTTTTTCTGGTTTTTTAAATATATATATATATATATATATATATATATATATCAGTGTGTGTGGGTGTGCGTATGTGTGAGTGTTTGTGTGATCGTTTACGGCTTGAAACTGACATAAACCCTGAAATGTCTGTGCCAGCACTGATCATACTGCTGTTACCGCGAAATCTCATGCCATGAAGGCGTTGAGCCCACGAGAGCCACCTTGTCCCTCCCGCTCTCGGAACTTCCTCCAGCGCCAGAGATAGCTGCTCGAGGTACTGATGGACGGTGTCCTTCCAGCAAAGGTCGTCTCCAGCCTGCAGATGGCGGATCGAACTGGTAGATGATTCTGATGGGGGTGGTCCCCAAGTCGTCGCAGGACGTGACCGAACCAGCTAGAACGGCGTTGAGCGATGGTGTGGTGGATGCTCAGCAGGCCGGTCCTCTGGCGGAGATCTTCATGGACACAAGTTCGGCCAGTGGACTCCCCGATGGTTCTGAGGGCGCGGGACTCGTAGCCATGGACGCGGCAGGCAAGGGTCTTGCAGAGTGGCATATATGCATTATCACTGTCAGTTTCATGCTTTAGTCAACCTTCATACAAGTACATGGAATTTTAACTATACATACAAGATATATATATATATATATATATATACACCGTATTTTCCGCACTATAGTCCACATCTGTATATAACCCGCAGTCCTATAAATTCAACTCTCTTGATATAACTGGTTCGACGCTGGCGACCGGTTTTCATGAAGCTATGTTCCCTTAACCCTAACCCCGTCCGCTTGAGGTTCGATGATACAATTCATATATAACCCGCACCGTGATATAACCCGCACCCTATATATTTCGAGGAAATATCGCGGGTTATAGTCCGGAAAATACGGTATATATGGCCGAGTCGTAAGAATGTTCGCTTTCTGAGACCCGGGTTCTAATCTCACCATTGTCTATTTGGAAGAGGCGATCCCAACGTGCGGCAACTTTGGAATACGCCTGAAAATCATACCACTGGCTGACCAAAGCCTTGTTAGTGACATTGGGTCGACGGAGCCATTGGTGACAGTCGATGGCTGTGGTAGGACGAAGTCTGCAATAGCGATTGGCTAGCAGCCCTAGTAGATGGGGTATCCTCAATAACTAGTGGCCACCTATATATATATATATATATATATATATATATATATGGGGGGGGGGGTGAATAAGAGAATTTTTAACGAGTGCTGTTGCTTTAGTTCATCTGCCTTTTTAAAAATTGAGCGCTATGGCGGCCGGTATGGCGCTTATACAGCACGTATATATTACGTTAAACATTCTCTTTCCCTGCGGTGCGTCGATAGCCTCGGCGTAAATCTCTGACCGATGTCAAATTAGCGGAATTTCGATGCTAGTTTGAAGCAATCGGATGTCTACCCACACTGATGATCTGTGATACAGCGAAACGTGCTGTCAATGCATGATTATATATATATATATATATATATATATATATATATATGTATATATGGGGGGCAGCGTTCCCTTGTTTATACAAGTTTCATTAAAGTCGACCGGAAAGTTACTGCGATTAAGCTTTTTACTCAGTTTTTATTCTGTACGTATAATTGTTTGTTTTCTGGAAAATAAAGTCTGTAAAAACTGTGCAGATGTTCTGTATATAAGTGCGCTTTCGGCTATTCTGTTAGGCATTATTAAGGATGAAGTTTTATTTTAAACAGAATGGCTAGATTTTTGTATATGTGCCCATAGAATGATGTGAACTTATTTTTAATATCCCTAATTTGTGTCAGCACGTTGTGCGGGCGCCCATTCATTTGTTTCACACAGTTTATGTCCAGAAAAGAAAACACAAGAAACAAATGGAATAAAAAACTTAATCGAGGCATCATTTCAATGACACTTTTATAAAAGTGGGATAGGCACCCAAATATGCAATCATATATATATATATATATATATATATATATATATATATATATATATATATATATATATATATAAGTTCCAAAGAAACTGTAATTGCTATTAACGTCTAAAATTTAATCTGTATATAGTTCAGGTGTACTTAGATGTATTGAAATACACCAACTATTAATATATATATATATATATATATATATATATATATATATATACTTACATATATGTATTGAGATTTGATTAAGTTTCGCTGTTTCTCTTCATCCTATAAAGCATTCGTTTATATGTTTGAATTTTATCGTCTCTGAAATAATCCGAAATAATTATTTTATGCGTCCGTATGCAAGAAGAAGCTCATATGTGAATCGATTTGCGTCCGCGTATCTCTTTCTATTCATCTACCGTCAAACAACTCAGTTTATACATGAATAAGTCAATGAAATACATATATATATATATATATATATATATATATATATATATATATATATATGGAAAGATTTACTTACATATATCTACTTTGAAATGCTGCTTGTAAATGACATGGGAATATGCAATCGCTATTTGATTATCTCATTTGACACGCCGTTGCATGTCGAGAAAGAAAACTGGATGAATTTGCTGAGTCAGCCTTTATTACCGCCGACTGTGAGCTTAGTGTCAAGCCACTTTAGCTGTTCAGCTTGGCGGTCGGTTCAAATGCTATGTATTTCTCTCATCCAGCTGGAGGCTGGCAGATCTCCGTCTATCACAACCATGCCAAACATCGATGTACGACCCCACCAGCAGCAAGGTCTAAAAGCATTACTGAGTATTTTCTCATTTTGTCATTATAGTGAAACAGATATAGATTCATGTCAGAAAAATTTTGACAGATCACCAATTACGGTATTTTCACCTTTTTCTCCATCAATCAGTGAGCACAGCGTTTTATGTTTTTATCGAGCGCAGATTTTTATGTGGTTTACGATAAGCCCTCTCTACCTATGGATATATATTTATATATATATAATTATTTGTTCGAAAATTATAATATGAATATGTTTTAAATGACTACAAAAATAGCCATTTTGTTTAAACTCTTCTGGTGTCTTATCAACATCAACACTTGATAAGACACCAGAAGAGTTGAAACAAAATGGCTATTTTCGTAGTGATTTTATAACATATTTATGCTATAATTTTCGAATAAATAATTATATTTGCTCTACTCTGTATTGAGCACTCTTTTAAGAATAGTTTTTTTTTGGTTATTGGAATTTATTCCGTATACACCAATCCTATACTTGGGTATATATATATATATATATATATATATATATATATATATATATATATATATGACAAAAAAATATAGTTTTGAGGTATGCTATATTTATCTGTTAAAGTACTCAATATCAGGACTAGAGCGTATGTATGAACGTGAACACTGAGTTTAATATTCAACGGCAACCATATAGAAAGCGTAACTGCGAACCACTTTACATACACACATCCACTCGTCATCAGTAACCAATCAGATGCCACAATCAATTAACCACAGGTTATTTGACAACTCTTCCAGTGAAACCATTTTCAACGAAGCCAAAAGAGATGATGAAACGGCCTTAAAAGATAGCGGATTATTGACAACATTCACATACACACTACACAACACAAAACAGTTGGCAGATAATTGTTTTCATGGTGCTTCAGGTAATCCTATGTACATTTTTTTATCCGATTTTGCTGATTTTACAGTTGCTTGGTATATTACATTGTTCTGACAGCAATTGCCATTTAGGGGACATTCGTTCTTTGCTCTGTAGTTATAGGTGTGTTTGATTTGTACGAGCAGTTTGTTGGCCGTTTTTCTCTTGTATTATTTGTGTTGTCATCTCGGGGCAACTGTAGCTGATTTTTACTGTATTTCTATTGAATATCTTCAGAAGAGTGCTTGATGGGAGAAGATTTGTAGAGTGGATTGAACCATATCATATTTCTTTTCCTGTTTTGTGTTGTATTATAATTTTATCATACATACAAAACCATTTTAGTCACTACAAAGATGCAACTTCGTTTTAGTGCATTTCAACTGCACTTCGACGGATGAGAATCGAAAAGATTATATATATTATCATTTTCCATTCTCACCCGTTGAAATGCAGTTGAAATTCACTGAAACAAAGTTGCATCTTTATAGTGAGTAAAATGGTTTTGTCTATGTGATAAAATTATAATAAATATATAATTATCGCTCTACTATCGGTATCGAGCCCTCTTTTGGATTAATGCCGTGAACGTTGGAATTTATATATTACTTTCGTTCTCATTACATCGGATATATATATATATATATATATATATATATATATATATATATATATATATATATATATATATATATATATATTATGTAAGGTAAATACTATTAAAAACAACAGAAATTTTTGATGATCAATCTTCCTAAGTTATGAATATTCCTTTTCAGACAAAGAGGAAATTCCGCCAAAATTTGTCCAAAGTTTGTTTTGGAACAAAAGTAAGAGATATAGTTGAAGTTTCGACTTTCGCGTGTCATCATCAGAGTAGGGACAGACAATTGATGACCGTCGCAAAATTTTGACATGATGTAACGATGCTATTTTATTAAAATGAACTGTGGTGAGTTTGTGATAAGCAATTTCTGATGAAATTTCCTCGTTATCTGTAAAGGATTATTCCTAACTTGGAAACGACTTTCATTAAAATTAATCGGCATTATCGACACAAAAAAGCCTGTAACGATATTTGCCATAAAGACCATTTGTTGCTTAAATACACAGAATATGTATATGTATGTATTTCAAAGGAATTAATGGATCTATTTTTAATTTGACATTTTTATTATTTCAAATAATATCAAAACTATTTAAAGTATTTGAAGTAAAAATAATGATAGATTAAAGGAATAAATCCATTAATTCTTTAGAATCTGCTCTGAGCAGATATTGAAAAAGTAATTTTGGTAAAGAGCGCTTTCCTTGAAAGGGAAAATACACATCGTTTAAAGTAAAAATCTAAATGTGTCGTCTATTTCAAATGCGATCATCCACTATAATAACGATTGAAGTAATATATACATACATACATATATATATATATATATATATATATATATATATATATATATATATATATATATATATATATATATATATGTTTGTGTGTTTTTGTGCGTGTGTATGTGTGTGTGTTAATATCTCAGTCTGTACATATCTATCTATCTTCAACTGATAAATATTAACAGACGGAGAATATATATATATATATATATATATATATATATATATATATATATATATATATATATATATATATATAGTAATAATAGGTGGCCACTCGTATTCGAGGATACACTTCTACTAGGGCAGCTAGCCAATCCCTATTGCAGACTCTCGCTCAGGCACATTTGTGTTTGTTCAACACTCACAGAGCCCACCTGTGGTTTATACTGCAACTATGTTGAGCAGACCTTAGTTACAGTTTCTGGCACACAGCGTGTTATCTATCAGGTTATCCCATAAGTTCTGTCCGAATTTTAAATTTTTGTTAAAATGAACGAAATTTAAAGAGTATTTTATAATGGAGCTGAAGATTATTTTTATGTTTAGATGCATTTAAATTGATTAACTTTTATTTCTGAGAACAATAAAATTAAATTTTGTTTGATTAATACCCTGCTAACATGGAAGTACCCACGAATTATTTGAGGCACATAATGCTTTATGAATTCAAGAAAGGAAACTCAGCAGTCGAGGCGGCTAGAAATATTCACTCAGTTTATGGAAAGGAACGTGTGAATGAAAGAACTTACAGAAGATGGTTTTCAAAATTCAGAGGTGGAGATTTCACCCTTGAAGATGAAGATCGAACCGGACGTCCAGTTGAGTTTGATGAAAAGCTTCTTGAAGCAGCCCTTGAAGAAAATCCTGCTTTATCAGTTGAGGAATTGGCAGTGGTTCTCAGTTCAAACCATACAACTGTTCATTGTCATCTTCAACAACTTGGAAAAGTTCCTAAACTTGGAAAATGAGTCTGAAAACAACCTCAAATCCCGAGTTGACATCTGCTCTTCTCTCCATTCTCACCAACTTGTTTCACCTTTTTTGGATAGACTTGTGACTGGCGAGGAAAAATGGATCTTTTATCGAAATGTTAAGCGTCGTAGACAGTGGTTTGGTAAAGGGGAAGGACCCCAGTCACAGCCGAGAAAGAAACTTCATGGGCAAAATGTTCTTCTTTCAATCTGGTGGGATCGCCAAGGAATAATCCACTTTAAATTTTTACCACCTAATGCAACAATTAATGCTCAAATATACTCTCAGCAATTAGAGCGTTTGAACCAACCTTTGAGGGAAAAAAGACCTGCTCTAGTGAATCGAAAAGAGGTGATGTTTCATCAGGATAATGCGCGACCCCACACAGCAAGAATCCCGTCACAAAAGATCGAAGAACTTGGTTGGGAGAAAATTCCTCATCCACCTTATTCTCCCGATCTTGCTCCTGCAGACTACCATTTGTTTCGTATCTTTCAGAATCATTTCGAAGAAACAGCTTTTGTAACACAGGAAGAGGTTAAAACTGACATTTGTGAGTTCTTCGAATCAAAGCCAAAAGAATTTTACAGTAATAGAATGAGTAAGCTTATTAATAGATGGAAGGAAGTCATAGATAATCATGGAAAATACATTGTTGATTGAATCTGTATTAACATTTGGTCACTTGTTTTCTTTATTCAAAATTCGGACAGAACTTATGGGATGACCTGATAGCATGATCAAAAATTTGGACAAGGCCAGCACGCTCACGACCTCGGCCACGATATATATATGTATAGTTATTTTCTAAGCGTAGATTAGATGTGGCACAAGGCCGAAAGTATGGGACACCTAGTGAGGATCGAACTCACTTTTCAGTCGTAACTGATCTAGCGAGACAAGCTTGCTAACCATTACATCACCCCGAGGTGCCAAAGATATATATATATATATATATATATATATATATATATATATATATATATATATATATATATATATATATATATATAAAATGAAAAACAGACCTCTTTAAGGTACCATTACATATAAATATTAGCTCTGGATTCACATTGAGCTCTCAGGATTTCATCCTCCTTGGAATTACCCATACGGTTAACCAAGTTCTCCGTAACTTAAATATATATATATATATATATATATATATATATATATATATATATATATATATATATTTCTCAGTTTTTCGCTGAGAAAGATTAAGATCGTTGGAGCAATTGTTGCGTAAAAGATGGCCTTAGGTAATGGAACAAAATGGGTAAATAATAAAGTTAATATTCGAAAAAATTTTTAATCTTGTCAGAGAAGTTACCATGAAAATACAGAGCGAAGTCACGTCACGTTGGTGAGAAAAAGACTGAACTCGAGATGCCAAGTCAGGATCGATTACATTATCTATTAGGTTGGTGCAAAAATAATGTCGTTTTCTCACATACGTTACTATGTGAGAAAACGACATTATTTTTGCACCAACCTAATAATACGCAGGAGGTTACAGGGAGTGAAAGTGAAAGAGAAGACTGAGAATAGGGAGGATTGAGGAAAGGACAAAAGACGAACTGGATTCAAAAAGACGGAAAATGGCGACTGAAATTTTTGTAAATTTTAGTTTTCAAGGAAGCAAGTAAACGGAAGGGAATTCCACTGAAGGGGGAACTCTGATAAAAGAGACTGTTGGAGTACAAGTGACGGTTGCATTTTGTTATTTCAACAGTAAATGAGTGGGGACTAGATGTGAATCTAGTAGCACGCTTAAATTCATGCAGCCAGAACACCAAGGAAAAAAGATCATCAGAGCAGTAGCCATGAAAATATTTGTAGAAAAGACAGAAGGAATCCATGTCACGTTGGTGAGAAAAAGACTGAAGGCGAGATGCCAAGTCAGCATCGATTCCATTATTTATATAGTGAGATTATATTAAGTCTGCTATTAAAGACACTTTTCAAGGAATCAAATGATTGATTTACACAAGTAATGTTTTCACTTATTCTAATCAAACGCAGTAATCAATGGGCAATCAATGGTATAATATTTCATCCGAAGGACACAAGACTCCATATTTATTTATGACCAATAGCTATGTTTTACATTGTGGCTGGAAACTTTTAATTTTATGTCGCATTGGACAGACATAGCACTTTTCAATTCCTCTTTATTCCATCTTTCTCAAAATTCTCTGAATTAACAAAAAAAAAAAAAAAAAATGAATAAAGAAATCAATTCTCCAGAAGTCTGGGAGAACACCAAAAACAGTTTTTCGCTGAGAAAGATTAAAGATTGTTGAGGAATTATGAAGTTGCCTAAACAAGGCTTTATATCAGTGATTAGCAATGTGGAACGCATGCTCCACAGGTGGAGCATTGTAATATTTTGGTGGGGCATGCGTAGGATGTGCCCCCTTTGGTTTATTATAACAACAGAATAAGGGGGCAATTCGAGAATAAGTTATTAACAGTGAATTGTTTTAGTAACTCTGAGTGAGAGTGTTAATGTGTGTTAATACAAACGATGTATATACAGTGCACATACATAAACATATTTTGTATGTGTGTACGTACATATGTTATCGGCAAGAAGTAAATATTACAGTGTTGGGGGGTACCAGAATTTTAGAAATGCCAAGGTGGGCCATGACCCAGAATTTGTTGGGAATCACTGCCTTAGATAATGGAACAAAACTGGTAAGTAGACTGTTTAATAAAATTAATATTGGAAAAAAATTTAAATCTTTATTGGTACTAGATAAAACGAACAAAAATTCCGATCAAACCAAAACCTTGCTGAAATGAAAGATGGCTGAAATGAAAGATGGCTGAAATGAAAGATGGCTGAAATGGAAGATGGCTGAAATGAAAGATGGCTGAAATGAAAGATGGCTGAAGATGAAAGATGGCTGAAATGAAAGATGGCTGGAGATGGAAGATGGCTGAAATGAAAGATGGCTGAAATGAAAGATGGCTGAAGATGGAAGAAATAGTAGTTAAGTGGTTCAATTTAGTAATGGAAATAAAATGCTATTTAATATTTTATTACGGTGCGCGTTATAGGCGTGGATGTTTTATACGATTAAACAGGACATTCGAAAAATCTTAATAAAGAAAATGTTCACGCTTGTGTCCGCCTTTGTATGAGAAGCCACAGTTTGATTGGGACCTGATTTAAGTGTCTACGATATTAATATTTGAAGTAATAAAAATTCCTGTTTGAAGGAATAAATCCATTAATTCTTTAGAAATTGCTTTTTTACGTTTCGGATAAGGAAACGTGAGGATATGGCCTCTCAAGAAAGGATAAGGATTGATGAGAATGTACTTTCCTTAAAAACGGAAAATATAACCTTGCTTAACTCTGACGTCCTTCGTGGCCGAACAATAAAGCGCATCTGATATAACAATTTTTCCCCTATAAAGGAGAACGCAGGTTTTATTCCGGCCAGAAAACATTATTAAGATTTCTCGAATGCGCAATACACACAGTTTTAAAAAAATAGAGCATCTATTTCAAATGCAAGTATCCACTATACTAATAATTTGAAATAATATATATATATATATATATATATATATATATATAATATGTTAATTCTTGGACTTGAAAGTATTAAAACTAATAAAATACACTCAATACGTTTTAATTATTTAATCTAATAAGCTTGAATGAAAATATACTGCCTAAATATATATATATATATGTATATATATATCGATGTATGTATATAGATATATATATATATACATATATATATATATATATATATATATATATATATATATATTATTACTATTGTTATTTATTTTATTTTTATTATAAGAGATTATAATAAAAACATGTTGAAATCTCTACACAAAAGCTTTCATGTTTCACACTTCAGGCGATGTTAAATAACTAGTGATTAAATGTTTTTTAAGAAAATTTAAAAACAAAATGTTACCTCTTTTCCGAAAATTAAAGGTGGGGAAAAACATAAAGTCAGAATTAAAATTAGACTTGTGGGTATGTCTTGATTAACCAAATAAATGTCAGATCTCCGCTAAATAGAAAAGTAAGTTCAGAGGGTGGAGATGGTTGAGTTCTTTTATGCCATGATAAACCGGAACATAGACAGGTCATCATTGACAATTGCGGAAAATATATCAGCGACAAATGTGTCGTGATTATATATATATATATATATATATATATATAACCATTAAATTTAAAAAATAATTTTTTTTAAAGTGCTCAATGTTTAGTATATATATATATATATATATATATATATATATATATATGGGGAGAGAGGTGGGAGGTCTGTGTTCTCTGGCTAAAAGGTTCGATTTTGAGACCTGCGTTCGAACCTATGGCCGACTTGTCTCGGTGATGACCTCTTGGGCTGTGTGCGTCACCTTATCAAAGTGGTTGAAAACGATACCAAACTGGTCTCTCCGATTAACAATTTCGAGCCGTTATCCATTAAACTACAAACATATTATTCAAGTTTACAGTACCTGACATTCCCAAGCGGTCACCCATCTTGGTACTAACAAGACTCGACTTTGCTTAACGAGAACCGGTGTTTCAACGTGATATGACCGTAAGCGCTGAACGAATTTGAAATATAAATACATTTCACGCTTTTTAAAGTTTTTTTTCTTTTCTAAGGCCGGGGAGGATATAATTCAAGCAACTCGATAGGTTAATACATTTTGATGTATGTTTCTTTTATTAAATTTAACACGAAAATTCAATTTTTCCATTCGGATATTTTTCTTAAACAAAAGCGACTTATTCTTTTTTTTAATTCTCAACTGTTTTCATTTCTTCCTTAAATTCAATAACGATAAAAAAAAAACAATTATTATTTGGCATAACAAATCGAGTAACTTAATTTATTATTTCTATGAACAAAACTTTAAAAAATAAATTAGTTGGATTTTCGATATATCTATTTTTTATGGTTGTCGTAAGCTATAATACGGTAGAAGTATCCACTACTATTCCTCAATAAGTTTATTCTACAAGGTCAGGATTAGTGGTATCTACCAGTTCGCCAACTGGATGTGACACTAAGGTCAAGGTTTAAAGTTCGTCTACTGGCCGGACCACACAGAAATTCTCAAGCCCCACTCAGCACTTCCATTTTTGGGGAAGCCTCAGGCGCCGGGCAATAAAACCATCCCTCACCAGAGGGAGAGGTACTGTCTGATGGAAAATGTAGGATAGAGCTTTTTGTTCCGTGAAAAGAATAAATTATTTACCCTTTCAGGTAATGTCTTCATTCCCTGATTGCTTCGATGACCGCGTTACTTTCTTCATCTATTTGGGAGTAGCTTTCGTTCATTAGGAGTTTAAAGTTCTAGAATTCTAATGTTCAGAATTCAACATGCCTGCTTGATTTATCGTCGAAGCGAAGCTCATGTCGCTAGCATCAGTTTCAAATTCAAGAGTATGTACTACAACTCTTTCTAAGATTCACTGGTAAGTGGAATATAGTGTTATTTAGCGTGTGAATTTTTAGCGAATAGTTTGGAATCCAAAGTCTGCAGTAAAGGAATATTCCGACGATTCTTTTCTGATATCCTCCATATTGCTTGGAGGTGTGAGTTCTCGCAGAGGTCCTGTCCATTCAGGGTTTGGTCTAATGGTCTCTTTACTTACTTCATAGCCCAGAAATTAACCTTCCTTATTCTGTAGACACATTCATTCTCATTTAAGGTGAGACCGTATTTTGCGATCAATTCTTTGAATCTTGCAAAGTTAGTGCCATGTTCTATTTCATTAATATCACAAATGGTCACGTGATCTATATACGCGAATGTAACCTTTAGGCCTTACTTTTCGATTATTTCATCGAAAATTCTTTGAAACCCAACCACTCCATTTGTGATTCTGTTGTAGCATACCTACGCACAATAATGGGTATGTCCCCATTCATATAAAAGTAGGTCTGTAGTTGGAGATTCGTCTCCAACAGTGCTGGTCAAACCCAATGCTTACGAGCAGAGAGTATCCCCAGACGTGGTTTTGTCGAAGAGCAGAGTCTCGTTTTGGGAAACTGTTACCCGGCCCCGTTTTATCCGGGGAATTTTTGGCCGAGCCTACGGGCTCGGATACCCCACAATAAATTCGGCTTTGTAACACATCTGACCGCATTGGGTGGTTGGTAGATATCCTGCAGTTGGAGATTCGTCTCCAGCTTTGCTGGCAAACTCTCGAGCAGAGAGGATCCCTAGACGTGATTTTGTCGAAGGGCAGAGTCTCGCCTCGAGAAACAGCTACCCGACTCCGTTTTATACGCGAAATTTTAGGCCAAGCCTACTGGATCGGATACCCCACATTAAATTCGGCCTTGTGCCACATCTGACCGCTTGGGGCGGTTAGTAGATATCCTGCAGTTGGAGATCACTTGTAGAAATTGACTACTACTACTACTACACGCCGCTGTCGTATATTATATGTGTTGTTCTTGTCCTAAGTATTATCGTTCATTACCAACCTTCATTTGATTATTTTATTTAGTAACCTTCCCAAGGTTACAACAGATCTCAAATTGAATCCTTATAAAATTATACAATTTGCTACCGGCTTCAAAAGAGCTACCTGCTTTATGTAGGGGAACTTGATGATATCCACTTTTTAGGTCTATTTTAGAATACTTTCCATAACCATCTTTATGGTAGGTAGAGAATAGGCATCTTTAAAGTTGAAACGATTTATCGTTTGCGAGTATTATCTATGACTAACCTTCTTTCTTCCTGTTTTTTTTTTCGTTTCTCCTTAGTTATCGCTAGATGCGCTCACCTCGTACATCTACTGCGCCCAAATGATATCTGAATGTTACAGGCTTTTTATTTACTTCCTTATATATGCCACTTCTGCTGTAGGATTTCACAGATATAGGTCTACAGTAAGGCAACAGATTTACAGAGGAGAAGGTGGAATCCTTATGCTAGCTGGTCCAAATAGTTTTAGATTTGATCAGTCGCCATCATAATATTTCTATTTTTATGTGCAGGTCTTGCCAGAGGATCATATCTGAACATAAATTATTCATTAAGAATACATTAAATTTTTATTGTAAATTTCTGTACTCAACGTAAGATTCGCTTTTTCATTTTCCTATGGTTTTTAATAAAAAGTCAGACGAAGCCATGCTGACAGTAGATTTAGTAGGTCTAACGTCTAAATACATAGACTTATCTTACCGAATCTGCTAGCGCGGTATGTTTATTTTTTTCTTGTTCACGAGCACATTTTATGATGTCTTTCGAAACTTACTGTAGCCCAGTAGTTGCCGTGGCTGTGACAGTTAATGCGACAGAAGACTTATTACATTTCAAAAGACAGACTTTAACTAAATGACCTTCCTTCTTGCAATTGTAGCAACTCGTTCATCGAGATGGACATTTACTTAGAGAGTGCCCATTGCCTCCACAGAAAAAGCACTTTTCTTTTAAAAGAGATTTGCTAGAAGCGGATGTCCAAGAGTCCCTCCTTCTTTTGATTTTCATCTTGCTGAGAAGTTAAGATGTTATTCCGGGGTTCCGATACCGACGCCGCTTGGTAATTTGTTTGGGTATCAGTATAGGCCTCAGAATTTAGGATAGCCATTTCCACACACTGCGCTTGATTTCCAGCTTCTGTCAGGGTGAGAGTTTTGTTTTCAAGAAGTCTCTGTCAAAGAGTCGGTGCGAATAACCCAGAAATAAAGGCATCTGTAATAGCTTCTTCTTTGGAAACTTGAGCGGTAACATCTTTGAATTTACAATCCTTCGATAGAACGTGCAATGCTTGAAAATATTGATCCGAGGATTCTCCAGCCTGTTGTGTTCTGGTTGCAAGAACATGCCTGGCGTGTATCTTACTTTTTTTCTTGGACGAAAGCTCTGTTTAGAATGGTAATAGCTTCTTCAAAGTTTGTACATCCGCTAAACTGTTCGTATACATCAGACGACACGTAATTCATAACAATTACGAACTACTCCTCACTCAGTAGGCTTCAGGAAGTATAAAAATGTTTGGTACCAATGATTCCATATTTTCTCTGCTCGGGGGTCTTACGAACTACATCCAGAATTTTATGTTTTAGTACCCTATCCATATTGATATCCAAACCAAAAACTTACCAATGAACAGAATGTCATAAGCTATAATTAGCTGGAAGTATTCACTATTATTTGTCTGGTAGTTTAGTCTTAAAGTTCAGGATAAATGGATATATTTAGTTTTCAAATCCTCAAAGCCTCGATAGTAATTCCAAAAAAATAAAAATCGAATCGAAAACTCGAAAAAATCATTAGATTCACTCGCATCAAAAAACCCATTTGGTGCCGTGGCAACGTCAAAGAATTACTGCCGATCTTAATTTGCAACTGCCTCAGAAAAGAACTTTAATGACAACAGCCGCTGTTTGATTACTTTCTCTTTCTGAACGTATGTACATGAATAAACATCCCCTCTCTTTCACACATACTTACTGATGTAATGGAATAACCTGTCACCCTCATGAATGATTACACTATACGTAGTAAGTACCTATAAAGTCAACTGTCTACGAGAGACTGGTGGGAAGAGTGAGCGAGAGAATAGTGCTCTCTCTTGTTCTTCACTGTCGAACTCTTTGCCTTGAGCAGAGAGGAAATCGGACGAGGCTTTGCTGAAGGGGAAAGTTTCGCCTGGGGAGGTAGACAGACCCTGAACACGCTTATGCGGGTTCTAATGGAATATTTTTGGCCAAGCCTACCGGCTCGGAGAAACCACGACTAACTTGGCCTTGTGCCACATACATCCTTCGAGGGAGCTGTTAAATATTAATAGTGTGAACGAGAAGGCGCAAGCACGTCCTACCTTCCAATTAGTGGTACGCACTACTAGACTGACCTGTGTGTATAACTGTACTGGATTTCATATTGTACTGGTGTTAAGCATTATGTATGTATTCACTTAGCACAGAAGATAACACTTACAGAAATCTTTTGACGTAAAGCCCAATTTAAAACTTAATTCTAAATAACATTTCTTTAGTAACTTTTCATGCATTTTTTGTAAGTTTCTATTTGCGCACGAATTATCGCTACCCTCGTGTGTAAAATAAATGCTTCCCACCGTCACCACTCCGAAACTTATTATCATTTTTTCCTGTACACAGTTGCCTTACTTAATAGATTGCAGGAAATCAGTGCACTCTTTTTCTCCACGGTAGGTCCATGAAGGTCGCTGTGAATAGCCAGCTTTTTGACACCAATGGGATTGATACAAGCGTTCCACAAGACTCTCTACTCAATACTACCGAGTTTCCGCTTTTGACTAGACATCTGCCTAGGGATATTCTCAGATCATATGTAAACATCTATGCAGATTATTTGCATTATTTACATTTCACACGGTTGTCCTCATCTTTATTGTCATGTTCACGACAGTTCGGCTTTTTTACACTCCGGCATTCTTCAGGAACTGTCTATATTTCTGAGATGAAGCATTTTAACTAATTACAGTATTTACACTGTTCGAAATGTTTTCCTTATCTGTATAGTCATGTTCACGACGTTTCAGCTTTGTACACTCTGGCCTTCAACAGGATCTTTCTATATTTATGAGATGAGGTATTGTAACTTTTTACGCTATTTATGGTTTGGACTGTTGTTCTCATCATTACTGTCATGTTCATGACTTTTCGGCTTTTGTACACTCCGGCCTTCATCAGGATCTGTCTATATTTCTGAGATGAGGTATTGTAACTGTTTATACTATTTACATTTTTCGGATTGCTGTCCTCATCTTTATTCGGCATTTGTACTCTACGGCCTTCATCAGGATCTGTCTCTATTTCTCAGATGAGGTATTGTAACTATTTACCCTATTTACATTGTTCGGACTGTTGTCCTTATCTTTATTGTCATGTTCACGACGTTTCGGCACAGTGGATAAAACAGTTGGTTGGATCCAGTGACTTGACCCAATGAGTTGTGAGTTCAATACCTGGCTACTGCAGTAGTGAACAAAAGTTGAGTTAAAGGGAGATAACTGAGACACCCGGTAGAATCAAAATCAAGGGTTCAATTCGAAATTCGAATCAACTGAAGAAGGCCGGAGCGTACAATGGTCGAAACTTCGTGAACATGGCATTAAAGATAATGACAACAGTCCGAAAAATGTAAAAAATGTAAATAGTTGCAATACCTCATATCAGGAATATAGACAGGTAATAAAAGAATGATTGACATTGTATATAAATTTTTTTGAAGATCAGATTCAATTGGAAAAAAAAAGAAGCCGAAAAAGAATTCTACAAGCGAGAAGTGCGACAGAAGAAACTGTTAGCATAGAACTTACGGTTACATCTAGCCACTTTAACGGTAAAATGATGAGACCTAACCGCCAGTCTAGTCGTATTCTTAAATTCATAAAGACAAAGTACCAAAGAGGAAAACTCATCAGAACAATTTCCATGCAAGTATTTATAGAAAAGGCATAGAAAATCTACGTGGAAAATGGACTGAGGCCGAGATACCAGGTCAGGACCAATAATATTGTCGATTTTACTTTGTATATTATCGAGAATAGTCGTATGCATAAATTAGTATTCCTCGGTATGACGATAAACTACATCTGGCAGAAAGTCATCTTATTGGAATATTGAACTTTTTTTTTTTAACCTGGAAACCCCTCTTAATTGTTGTTGTTCCCAGGTCGACGCGGATCCGAGGTGGTAGCACCTGTTAGGGTCTGAGCTATGGGCAAATAGTGAAACCTAAACAAAAACGAAACGCTATGAAAGTATAAAAAATACATTCTTATCGTAAAATACCAGCAATACATTTTTATATATAAAAAATTACCAACAATACATTTTATAGTTGAATTACCAGTAATACATTTTATAGCAAAATGACTAACAATATCATTTTATCTGTAGGTGAAGGCAGACAATGGCGTTCAAAATATATTTAGTTGAAGCCATGTTCAAAATATTTAGATTTCGACATTAAATAACCCATAGAGGTGTTGATATGTCGCTAAACAAAATCAACCAACCAACTATACATATTTATAGTAAAATGACCACCAATACATTTTATCTGTACTTGAAGGCATTCAATTGCGTTCAAAATATATTTAGTTGAAGCCATAAAATTGTGTTCAAAATATTTAGATTTCGACATTAAATAACCCATACAGGTGTTGATATGCCGCCAATGTAAAATCAACCAATAAACCAACCTTATAAATCTAGGTAGTAAAGTGAAGAGATCAAGACAAAATGCCAACATCTGAGCACAAAGTTCAAATCTCGCTAATGCTCTATATGTGAGGCCTTATAATAAACGTATTTTACTAAGTAAATAAATAGTTGTTTTTTTTATTTTGTGGAATGTGTACTGATCGGAATCTGCCTCTTTACGCAAACAGAAAAAATGATTTCTGATACTTTCAGTCCTTTGTTCTAACCATTGATCTAGACAGCCAAGCAAGCTAATATTGTCATTGACAGCAATGATTCCTGTTTTAATTAATGATGTTGTGTTTTCCTCTTGCAATTTTAATCATTGCCCTTTGTTGTCACTCGCTTATTATCGGGTTTATTGTTACGCTTTCTGCTTTTGCCGGATTTAATTACATTTCTTGACTATTTCATTCGTCCTCCGATTGGCTTTTGCTCGACGTGAAAAGGATTTCAGGGTTTAATTTCAATTTAAAAACAAAAGCGAAACAAAGACAAAATGACATTGAAATTTAGAAATGCGTTCTTTATTATCAAATGAAAGTCGAATAAATGAAGTAAAACCCATTTTTGTCTTGTTTTGTTTTTTTTAATCAAAGGCGAAACTTAAGTTCACGATACGACAGATTTGAAAATAATGTCTTTCCTGATACATGAATTGTTAATTTCCCCCTCTCATACAATCTATCTATCTATCTATCTATCTATCTATCTCCTTCTGTCCATTATCTATCGATCAATCTCATTCTATCCATTACCTATCTTATTGTGTTTATTATCTATCTATATATACCTATATATCTATATATCTATCTTCATATATATATATGTGTGCGTATACATATATATACATGTCTGTATATATATATATATATATATATATATATATATATATATATATATATATATATATATATATATGAAGAAATATA
>OZ010603.1:1658700-1686200 GCA_963932145.1 Acanthosepion lycidas | reverse complement strand
TATTAATTTCTTAATGGACATTGTTTTCAATCCGACAGTATTTCTTATTTCTATAAATGTTATTTTTTAATCGTTATACTTGTTTGTGTTGCTATTTCTGTTTCGTTTTTTAATTAATTTTCTTAAAAAAGTGAAATTAATATCAACCGGCGTAGATTGACTAGATGGACTGTTTCAGATATGTAAAAAACTAATAATCTTTGATAAAAAAAAAATAAACATCCAACATGGTCACCAACAACGACACAACATGGGCATCAACACTTCAACAAATCAAGGTTGTCTATGTATTCGCTTGTCCACTTGGAGAATGCTTCTATAATAATAATAATAATAATAATAATAATACATAGATTGGTTTCACAACCACTTCATTATCACGCCGTTTAACGTGCATTTTTTATGATAGTTTAATTACTCCACATATCTCCAACCAATATAACAGAAAATCCAAGAAATCTGATAAATCCTCATCAATAGCACAAAAGCGATATATCACATAAAATGTAAAAAAAAAAAACAACACACACACACTAATCGATAGATTGATTGCAGAAACGAAATCTTTAGTCTGATGTACACAAAAGTACTACTCTACCCTAGCCTCAACTGTAGTTTTGGTCACTGCTGATGATGCACCAGTCATTTGTGAGAGAAGAGATTTCGTTAGGATTTGAAATCGATATTTCCTACTCCGTTTAAATTAAAATCTATACGCCCAATCTTGGGAAATTTTTGACCTTGGGATAGGGCGTTATAGATGCTGTTGCTTACCGCTTTTATGGATTTTGATTTCGGATAATTGAATTATTAAATGCTCTCAACCAGTTAAAGAAAAATGAAAAATAGTTAAATTAGATTTATTTCTTTTTAGTCAGAAAAATTCAGATTTCCAAGGATAAAAGACAGATTCAAGTATATATGACCGCATTGGAAAAATAGATAAACAGACGTCTATTAATCAATCGATGTATTGATCAAGAAACTAAGTTGTAATTTATTTTTAAAATTTATGGAAGTAATAGCACAATACCCATAAAAAATGACAAGAGTATTCAGAAATAAAAATATTAATTCAAAATCCCAAATTAAGACGTGCAAAATTAAATGAAACCTTACATTTAATATTTGATGACCGCTACCTTTGAGGTTACAATGTCAACCGGTCTTTTTCTACAATGTTTAAGACGTTTCTGGCAGCAGTGAGTCCGATGTTTGGCCATTCTTCTTGGTAAAACTCCCAGAATTGATAGATATTGACTGGGTTTCTTGCATGCACTGCCTTCTTTCACTAGAATCACAGATTTTTAATTGAGTTTAGATCAGGACTTTGATGAGGCCGTTCAAAGACTTGAAATTACTTTTTGCGAATCAGTTCCTGTGGATTTGTGTTGATGATTCAGATGATTGTCCTGTTGGAAATTCCGGCGCCGACTTTAGCCCATCTTTTGAACTGAGCAGAAGACACTTTCGTTCAAAATCGCATTGTATCTTACAGAGTCCACTGTGACGTCAATGGGTACTATTTTGTCTGTTCCAGCTGCAGCAAACCACCTCCAAATCATAATGCTGTCACCACCATGTTTAATGGTTGGTATCAAATTCTCCTCTCCAATTCTTCCTTCCCAAAAGCTCTAGTTTGGTCTCATTCAACTATAAAACCTTCTACTTGATTGTCTTTAGCTTATTAATATGAGCTTTGAACTAGTTGAGGTGAACATCATTGTTCTATTTCGTAATAAGTGGCTTTTTCTAGGCATTCTGTCATGAAGATTGGCATTGTTCAGATTTCGTCACAGTGTAGATTTATGCCCATTGATTCCGACATCGGCCATTGGGTATTGGAGAACCACAAGGGCCATGGCAGAATTTACCTGAGCATGCCGAAAAAGATGTCTACCTACTCTTTCTGTTATTTTCCACGGACGGTTACTTCATGATTGAGATACCGTCATACCAAAGGCCTTCCATTTAATAATCATTTATTACCCGATGGAGAATTGCATTTCAAATCGTTTTGAAAGCTTTTTGTAGCCTTCTCAATCTTTATACATTTCATTTATGCGATTTTTAAAGCTTCAGGAAATTCTTTTGATCTTTGCTTATTATATATTTTTTTAAATTTAGTCTCCGTCTGCAAACCTTTGTATACACAATGACTTATATTTTCTGACTGCAGTATACACAGCTTGCGAAAAAATGAACACGTGTCATTTTGATTTTTATATGTAAACAAAAAATTATTTGCACTGGCAACCATGTAAAACAAAAATACAGAGCGTAAATGTAAGGGTTCCCTTACTTTTGCAAATCTTAATTTTTAATTAATATTTTTATTCCACTTCATAAAAATATTTGAAAGTGGTTGTAATTCATTTATTAACGGTTTTTTTTAATGAATATAAAGTTTGATTAAGATATATAAATTCCCAAGAGGATAGAATCCAGGTAGAACTCAATGTCCAGGACAGAGTAAGAAAATAATATAAAAGGCTCAAACAATAATATTCCAGTATCCTTCCATCATCGTTGTTATTATCACATTGGGACAAGAGAAGACCTGCCAAGAATTGGGAAACGGTGCTTGCAAAAACCTACACATAAATTTACTGTAGATGAACTAGCGATTAAAGCAGTTTCTAGACATTTTCATCTGCAGTAAAGTATTTTCTCTTTTAATCAAAGTAGCATTCCTTATGTCAAAAGTGTGGTCAGTTACGTTAAACAACCAATGCGTTTTTTGTCTTGTTTTTAAAATGTCTCTTGTGTGTTCATATATCATATTCTCCGATATATTCTTTTTGCCAATCCTTGCCGGTGATAGAGAAAATTCTCCCTTCAAGTTTTTGATTTTTGTTTTGTTTTGTATTGATTAAATAAAAAATTATTAAAAAAAAATTGGAAACTACCAGCATCTTCTATTCAAGTGTAGTAGTCACAACAACGTCAACAAACCCAATGCAATGAAATCCTAACTGATGAAATACGTCACAAAACCTTTTTCTAGTTTGTCACATATATATATATATATATATATATATATATATATATATATATATATATATATATATATGAGTGTGTAGGTGGGTGGGTTTGTGTGTGTGTGTGTATGTGTGTTTGTGTATTAGTGTGACGTCACTGCGGCGGCCTCTCTCGCGCCCGTGCTATCCTGTGACGAACAATGTTACTTGGTATTGGTCGCGGCGCCAAATGTGACGTTCTAACCCTTGGCTGATTCGGATGGGAATCTGGTTAGATTCGGTATCAGCTTTGTCGTTCCCAGCTCGCCTCCAATGTCTGGTTTCCAAAGTAACTGCTTTGACTTCTAGTCTAACCTACCCACGTTGTGATTTGATCTTAGGTAGACGAAATCAATTTAGTCGCCGGGCCGTTATGCAAGCCGAATTCGAGCAAAGGTGATATCGCACAAGTATATGTAAAAGAAAATAAAGCAACAACTCGAAAGGTTCAAATGTGTTAAAAAAAGAATAACAACTATTTTTATATATGGTTGCTGAATACAGGACTGCGTCTTTCTTCCAACCCGCTTCTATGGATTCGTGACACTTTGTGTTTGTTAGGCGAGTCTTAATATCTTAAGTTGTTTTTTTGATAACTTTTTTTTGTGTGTATTTTCAGGTGATATTCGTAAAACTTGTTTTGGTGGTGTGAGTCTAAGTCGTTCTTCAAAAATAAATTGTTTTTGGTTTGAAGTTTAAGTCGGAATGCGTGGATCTTCAGTCAGCTTCCTGCGAGGTTGGTCTCAGAGCTCACAGCTCAACTCTGTCTGCGTCTCTCTCTCCAACTCCAACTCCCCAACTGTCGTCTACTCGCTGCCACTCTGTTTATATGGACGCCGACCAAAACTGGGTGTATGCCTGTCGTGGTTGGGGTTCCTCGATAATTCTAAATCCACAATAAGGTATTTGTTTTTGGACAGGAAAATTTATCACTTTCCATTTTTGGAAGTCCATTACTTTCTGCTCCAGCGGGGTTCTTAATGGATTCGTCCTCCCAAATTCCTCCTTTCTCATATTGGTATCTCACACCAATCCCCTCAGAGGGCGTCAACAGGTTTCCCTTCTTTCTCATAGTGGTATCTCACACCAATACCCTCAGAGGCGTCAACAGGCCTCCCCTCCTTCTCATATGTTTACCTTCGCCCACCGCTCATGCCACCACTCAGCCAATTATCGCTCAAAGGAAAAAAATAGCTTCCTTTTTTTTTTTTTCCTTTCTTCTTTTTTTTTTCACCAAACTCCAACGACTCGTAGTGTGGTCCTTAATCTCTATTTTAACCGAATGTCATCTGGAATTTATCAACGAGATTTTCGCCAAGCGTTACATGGGTGGTCAACTGGACGTCTTCGCACTCTGTCGCCAATTATCTGTCCCCGTAACAAACTTTTATCATGTCCAGGTCTGAACATAAAACAGGTGTCTCTTTCCAAAACCAAATGATACCTCCGAAAGATAGTTAATGGTTTATTCTTCCCCTTTTTTTCTTTCCCTTCCTTTTTCTTTGGGGATGGTCTAAGCTGATGCCATTCTCGGTCAGTGCCTGACCTGATTACGATTATCTTCCAGCATTCTATTTTGTAGGCCACTTGACCAATTTGAAATTTTCATTATTGCCATGGGCAGATGGCTATCTTTTATTCGCCGCCTCGTAGCATAAATTAATTCCGACAGATCCAAGATCTTACGAATTTCCTATCTTCTGCGAAAAACAAATCCTTTCCTTCGCAAATGAAAATAAAATCTTTACCACTTTTCTTTTGTTAAAAAAAAAATAACATCGCTCAGTATGTCTTTTCGTGATAGCTTCTTATCGCCTTAATTATTTCAGCTTCTTCTCGCCTTAATTATTTCTCGCTTTTAATTTTCACGCGACTGCTAAATAGTGTCACATTAGAATAAGGAATTTAATAAATGTTCCTCATTTTAATTGGGAACTAACTTAATTTCTTGAATAAATAACTTCTACTTCGATCTTCACCAAAATAAAGAATTGATTATTATTAGAATCATTCTCATAGAATTTCTCGCTGCTAAATCTAACCTCCATTTGACATTCATTCAACTTTTTGTGCACTTCGTGTCGACAAGAATGTGTTGTTTACATGAATTTGAAACGCAAAATTGACACACAAGAGAAATGTTAACATAAAAAAACACACACAAGAAGCTTGCGGCAAAAATAAACTCACATTGACAGAAACAAAATTATAAACAGACTTCCATTCCAATGGCCAGTGGCTATTTTCGCTTGGTAGTTGCGTAAAACAGATTTTGACATTACTACAAGTTTTTTTTTTTTTAATTCTATTTTAGAAAAAAAAAAAAAAAATTTGGCGACAACGACAACGACATCGAAGATGAAGACGACATCTACTCCACTAACAGCGCAGGTGAATCTATCATGACGTCTGTCTTTTACACAAACACATACGATGCAGACGGAAAAATGCTTAATATGAATTTATCAAATTTTGTGAAATATTTCTCTCTCAACGCTTAACTTTGAGTCTTCTCTCGCTCGCATTGTCATTCAGTCTTTCTCTCAAATATATATATATATATATATATATATATATATATATATATATATATATATATATAAGTGAATATAGAAGTCAACACTTAGAGGCGACAGTCTGTTTCATCAAACATGACTGTCGCCTCAGGAAACAGACTGGCGCCGATAAGTGTATATATATATATTGTGTATATTTAGGCAGCAATTTTTCATTAATGCATGCTTCATTAAATATTGTCTATTTATTTGAAGTAAGTTCCTTTCATATTGTCTGATAAGCTTAATCACATTATCATTGAAAGACGAAAGAAAATCACCATATTGATACATGTTTAAATCCAATCTAAGCTTTCGGCTTACATAAGCCATTGTTAAAGCGTATAATTACTTTTCAATATATTAGGTTGGTGCAAAAATAATGTCGTTTTCTCACATAGTAACATATGTGAGAAAACGACATTATTTTTGCACCAACCTAATATCAACCAATACACGGACGAAACGATAACACACGAGTTAGTCGTTGCTTGCGTTGAAATTTTTCATGCAACAAAAACAGACTATCATTAGTTTTTCTCTTTTTTAATCACGAAAAGTAAAATAAGTCCAACCTTTTTCATTGCTATATATATATATATATATATATATATATATATATATATATATATATATATGTGTGTGTGAACAAAAAAATCAACACTCAGAGGCGACAGGCTGTTTCATGCTGGACACAACAGGCTGTTGTCTCTGAGTATTGACTTCAATGTTCCCTTTTATATTTATATTTACATACGCTCTGTCTCTGAGATTGAGCACTTTATCCCATAAATATAGCACACCTTAAAACTATATTCCTTCATATATATATATATATATATATATATATATATATATATATATATAGGTATTTCCAATGATTCGCTAAAAAACGAACATACATTATAAAAAAAATATCCCCAAACTTAATAAAACAAACGTCTTACCGTCAATATTTTAATATCATTATTAAGAGGAAAGAGCAAATAAATTTTTGATAATGAAATTATATTTTAAAATTCTTTTTAGAACTTTCAAAAATTTCGTTAAACACATTGCAATTTAGCGTTAGAGTAAATTACTATTTACTAATTAGTAAATTAGTTGGGAAATATTATCGTTTGTGTGTGTGTGTGTGTGTGTGTTGAAAAACACATTGATTCGGAAATTCTGCAAAAATCAAATAATCGTCGGAACTTAATGATATTTTCATGAATTATTCACAGATGATAGGAATTATTTTCGAAATGTTTGTATTTTAGAAAACCATAACAATATATATATATATATATATATATATATATATATATATATATATATATATATATATATATATTTACATAAATGTAGAAAAATGTATCGGATTTTCATAAAATTAATTAAATGGTGTGTAAGACCCGAGTTAATTCATTTTATGAAAATCCGAGAAATTCAACTAGATATTTTTAATGACTAACATTAAGTTAATAGCAAAAGTCCTTGCAGAATTTAAATGACATTTTTTTTGGGGGGGGGGCAAAATCGGATCTTTTTACATCTGTCACCCCCATATTTAATTTTATGAAATTTCGATAAATTCATTTTTTTAGAGCTTAATGTTTATATTTGTAATAAGCACAATCCCGTCGGCAATTTAAATCAATTTACTTTTGCATAACAGGACCCCCAGTTACCGAAAATCTGCTCTCTTCGAAAATTAAAAATGCAGTAAAACTAAGCTATTATTTAATGAGAAAATCTTTTAATTGCTTTTTATGAATATGGTATATTAAGTTCACTATTGTCTCAAGAAATTTTTTCGATGAATAATTATTTTTTACAAAAGTTGTTTTCGTTTTTTTTGTTTTTTTTTTCATATTAATTAGAATACTTTATAAAGTTTTAAATCTTTTAAAATTATGTATTAAATTGAAAAGTTTACTTTAATTCAATAACCCCAATATTTTAAAAAGAATTTTGAATTATTTTGTCTATGTATAAACGTACATACTTTTTATAAATACGGATGTCCATACACAACATTATCAGAAAATAAGAGCGATAACTATTGTAAATTTCAAGCCAAATGCCTAAAATTGAATAAAACGTTAAATTACTTAAATATTTACCTAAATTTTTAAAGATTAATGAGTTGTTAAAATTATATAAAAAATGTGCTCACGTTATATTCCTTAAGTAATTTTTACAGATAAAGACACCCGTAACTAAAAATTGAATAAACTTCCAAGGCTCAGTCAAGCTGTTACCAAATTAACATCCGTGTTAGAAAAATCATTTCTGCGATATTTTGAAATATAATAGTGCAATGTTTCTTTCAAATCAGATTGATTAAACGTTAGATCAGCTAATATCCTTGATTAAAGTTTCAGAAAAGTAGATTGTATTTTTTAAAGATTTTAAACAAAGAGAATTACGTTGTGCTGAGACAGATTTTTAGCGATTAAAAAGTATTCCGGTTAATTTAAATTAGTTTTGAAAGAGGGTGAAGTATTTTGCTTATAATGAAATGGTATCGCATTTTTGCGGAGATACCTATATATATATATATATATATATATATATATATATATATATATATATATATATATATATATATATATATATATGTATGTGTGTGTGTGTGTGTGTGTGTGTATATATATATACATACATATATATATATGTATGTATGTATATATATATATATATATATATATATATACATATATATATATATATATGTGTATATATGTATATATATGTATGTATGTTTGTATATATATATATATATATATATATATATATATATATATATATATAAAAGGAAGAGTTTATAGTAGTTTCAACGATAGAAAACTGTGTATATTAAAAAGAAGAGAGAAACCGCAAACGTTTTTAGTTGTTATTTGGATTTTTTCTTAAATATATTATTTTCCATACTTTTATATATATATATGCTTTATTACATATTATGTTTTTTATTTATTTACGTATTAAGCTTTATTTTCCATAATTAGATAGATAGATAGATAGATAGATAGATAGATAGATAGATAGATAGATAGATATTAAGACAGCAGGATAGATAGATAGATAGATAGATAGATAGATAGATAGATAGATAGATAGATAGATAGATAGATAGATTTCCGTCTATATCTCTGCGATGAGTTATTATGATTACTTGTATTATTTACATTACCCGGACCGTTATCCTCATCTTCATTGCCTATTCACAACTTTTGACACATGGCCCAGTGGATAAAGTCGTTGGGTTAGATCCAGTGACTAGACCCAAACACTTGTGATTTTAATACCAGTCTACAGCAGTGGCAAAACAAAACTTGGAGAGGTGAGTTAAATAGAAATAACTGAGACATCCGGAAGAGGCATGGCACGTGGAACTAGAACAATCTACCCCGATGGACTAAATAAAAGTTTCGATTCAAAATTCCAATCACCTTAAGAAGGCCGGAACTTACAACGACCGAAACGTTGTGAATATGGCAATGAAGATGAGGATACTGGTCCGTGTAATGTAAATAATAAAAGTAATATATGGATTTGTATATTTGGATTAAAATTATCATTTTATATAGTATCACTCTATTTCGCTCGTTCTGAGTATGACAATAAACTACATCTGCGTCCTGGGTAAGACGATGAACTACGTCCAACAGCAAGGCCTCTGATCAGGAGGTTTTGAGGAGCGTGGGACCTCCTTTTAATTGCTGGTGTTCCCAAGTCCACGCTGACCCGGGGTGGTAGCAACTGTTAGGGTCCCAGCTATGGGCAAATAGTTAACACCCAAACTTGTGTAAAAATAGGTTTTAATACCAGAAATGCTTTATAATAAAAAAAATATTACTGTGACACTATTTAGGTCGCAAGAAAGAAAGAAGAAAAAAGAAAGTCGAGAATTAAATTTAGGTGGTATGAAGCCATCACGAAAAGGACACTAAGCGATGTTATTCTTTTTAGCAAAGAAAAATGCTAAAGGTTTTATGCTCATTAGCGAGGGAAGTAAAGTCGCGGATGTTTCGGATTTAATCTGACTTATGTTACGGGGCGGCGAGGAAGATATATCCAATCTGCCCATGACAATGGTAAAAATTTCAAGTTGGACAAGCGACCTCCCGCAGAATTCTAAAGAGATAAAAATAAGCACGCACTGACCGAAAAACAAAATGCCCGCTGGACCTCCCGCAGGGTGCTGAGAGATAAAAATTAATTAGGCCAAGCTTGACCGAAACCAAAATGTCCGTGGAACCACCTCCATGTCATTTGGGAAAAACACCCGTTTATTGTCAGGGCTGGCTATGATAGCGAAATTATTTTATCAGAACGAATAATTGGCACCAAGGTGCGATACGTCCAATTGACCACCCACTTGATAATTGGCGAAAATCTCGTTGATGAATTCGATATGATAAAGTCCAAGTGACATTTGGCTAAAATAAGAGTCCAAGGGTTTGTTGTCGGGTAGAAGGAAAGAAAGAGAAAGAAAAGAAAAAGAAAAAAAAAGAATGAAGATATATTTTTTTTCTTTGAGCAATTGAAACAGGCTAGTGTAGGAACCAAAGGACTTTGGTTGGCTATAACCATACGGTTCCAGACACTCTAGTACGACAACCCAGAACCTGAGAAGAACGAGCTGGAAATCGTCTGTCAGGTAGGACACTTTATTTTCGGTTGAATCCCAATTTCGATTGTTGCTGCTCTGATTGTTTTTCTTTTGCTGTGTTAAATATGTCTGACTACGATTCAGATAGGGTAGACATAGAGGAAGAGGAAGTTGAACAAGGATTGCCAGCAGACCTGAGAAAATTATTGGGTGGACCGAGGATCCCGGCGTTTGACGGTAATAAAAGGGATTTTAAAAACTGGCTGGCAGTCCTGGATAAGAGCCGCGTAATATATGGACTCTCAGATCAAGAAACCCTTTATTTGGCGTATGATGCCACCAGGGGGAAAGCGTCTGAGTTTATAAAAGTACTCTTAGTCAGTGAGCCCCACTTGACAGGGGAAAGGTTGGAAGAATTATTAACTCGGGAGTTCGCTGACGAGGGGACGGCGATAGAGGCCATGAAAGCCCTCCTGAAGATGACGCAGCTGAGGGACGAAACCCCTGGAGAATTGGGGACCCGAGCGGAGAAACTGTCGTCATTAGCTTTCCCAGAGGTAGTGAGAAATAATTCGGTCATGCAAACCCAGTTGGCTGGTCTGTATGTGGAAGCGCTCAGTGACGAGCGTGTTCGTCACGATGTTTTGAAGGAAGGACCGCTAAGGTTATGGGCAGCAGTGGCGCTGGCCAAAGAGAGCCAGGGAGTTTGGGAGAAAGTAAAAAGGAGAAGCAAGAGCTAAGTCGCGAGGTCGAAGAAGTGGGGAAGGAGGGAGAGCCCCCACGTGGACTCGGAAGGTCAAGCTAGAGGTGGATGAGCCTGAGGTGTGGGAAGGGGATCCCACAAGAAAGGCTTGGTCTGCTGGACATGTGGGCATGAGGACCACAGAGCAGCGGAATGTCCGACGAAGTGGGGATTGCCCCCAGACTTCGAACAGGATAAATGTACTAGGTGTGGAAAGAAAGGACACCTAGCCAAGCGGTGCGGGTTAAGAAAAGGTGCCCCACCGATATCGTTAAAGAAGGCCGAGCCCAAGAGACAAAACCAGGGAAAAGCCAGCGCACCCCCACCAGAATTAAGAGGGAGGGTGGCCCAGTTAAAAAACAGGAAAGTAAAACGTTGGACAGGTGGCCAGGAGAGTCACAGGTAGAGGGTAGGTCCCCCCAGGAATAAGGAAGAGGGTGGCCTAGTTGAAGAGAGGAAGAGTAAAATGTTGGATATGTGTTCAGGTGGGCAACTTTGCGGTAAACTGTCCAACAAGAAGGTGCTGGTTTTGTAGGAGGCCAGGGCACTTGAAGAGGAACTGTATTCTTAGGAACAGCCGCAAGAAACTGGGAGAGGTCCAGCCGGGACCGCCCAGGTGCAGAAAACGCAGAACTCCCCCATATGAGAAGAATGAAAGGAATTTGTTGCTGCCGGCGCCTATGGCTGGGATGAACCAAGGGTGAGAACCCAGGAAAAGAAAAGCCCAAGTATTCTCTTCGCTGACGCAAGAGAAGGAGCTATAGAGATAGTAGGTAGGGCAATGAAAGCCAAGATAGACACAGGAGTGTCTGTTTCATTGCTGAGAGAGGAAGCATACAGGCGGGTGAAACAGAAGAATGGGTTGCAGGAAGCGGACATAGAGGTCACGCATGCAGATGGAGCCCCCTGGAGATAAAAGGGATGGCGAGGCTCCCTGTGAGGATTGGGAAATTAAGAAGCACCCAGAACTTCTACGTAACCCCCAACCTGTGTACGGCAGCAATCTTGGGAGAAGATTGGCTTCAGAGCCAGAGGGCTAGGATAGAGTTCAACCCCACTGTTCTGGTAGTGAATGGCGAGAGAACGCCATTGGGATACCCACCGGAAGAAGATATAACAATAGTGGTGGAGGAAGATGTAAAGCTACCCCCCAGAACGGCGGTGTCGGGAAAGGGTAGGCTAATGTCAGGGAAGAAAATAGGAAAAGGAACCTTGCAATTGGTCCCTGTAGAAGGAAAGGGCCTAGAAGAAAATGAGGTAACTCTGTGTGAGGCAGTAGTGGAGGCAGCTGAATTAGTGCCCATTATGATGGTGAACCAGGCCCAAAAAACGATAAAGTTTAAGAGAGGGGAAGAGATAGGAAAAGCACTACCCCTACGAACTCTGAATCGAGTGTGATTCGAGGAGAAACGAGGAAAACTTGTAGAACAAACAGAAGGAATAGTAGACGAAAAAATATTAGAACCTGATCAATTTAGGGCCAGAGTGGGATAATAGAGATGTGGTGGCCCAATCAGATAAAGAATTGGGCCAGACCCACACAGTAAAAATGAAAATCGACATCGGCGATCACCCCCCCTGTGAAATTGAAGCCCTACCGAACACCTATTCATAAGAGACCCCTTGTGGAAGAGGCAGTAGAAGAGATGTTGGAAGCTGTGATGATCGAAAGATCGATCTCCCCTTGGAGCTTTCCAATCGTGATAGTAGGCAAGAAAGATGGCGGGCACCGTTTTTGTGTAGATTTTAGGAAACTGAATTCTATATCGAAGCCGTTGGCGGTGCCATTACCACTAATCGATGACATATTGGCATTATTAGGGGAGGCAAAGTACTTCTCTACATTGGACTTGAGGTCCGGGTATTGGCAGGTAGCCCTTGATGAGGCTGACAAGGAAAAGGCCGCATTTGCGTGTCACCTGGGACTATTTCAGTTCAGGGTGATACCATTCGGTTTAGCCAATGCCCCGGGAATCTTCCAACAGCTGATGTCAATAGTGTTAGGAGGATGCGAGAGTTTTTCCATGGCATATTTAGATGATATTTTAATATTTTCAGAAACAGTAGATCAACATTTTTTCCATCTAAAACAAGTGTTGGGAAGACTAAGAAAGCACGGCTTAAAATTGAAATTGTCGAAGTGTCAGTTTCTGAAGGAGGAGACTAGATATTTGGGCTTTGTTATAAATGGAGACGGTATTAAACCCGACATGGATAAAGTGAAAGTCATAAGGGAAATGCCAGAACCTAAGACAGTGAGACAAGTAAGAGGCTTTATAGGAGCTATAGGGTACTACCGACGATTCGTCCCGGCATTCTCGAGAATTTTCATACCCTTAGTAGCCCTGACGAAGAAATACGCTAGGTTCAAGTGGACAGAAGACTGTCAATGGGCATTTGATACCTTCTAAGAACATTTGACAGCCGTCCCACTGCTGACGTACCCAAAGCCCATGGTACTATACACTGATGCCAGTGAGCAGTGTGTAGGAGCAGTTCTTACCCAGCCGTGTCCCGATAAAGAAGGACCAGTGCCAGGCATACCAGAGGAGGTACTAATATACTTTCTCTCTCATAAGCTCTCAGAGACATAACAGAGATGGCCAGTAATAGAAAGAGAAGCATATGCTATCATGTATGCTCTCCAAAAACTGGACTACTACTTGAATGGTGTGGTCTTTACTATAAAGACAGACCACAAGCCTCTGCAGTACCTACTGCAGGCAGAATGGACAAATAATAAGAAGATTCAACAGTGGGCGCTAAAGTTAAGTGGCTACCACTGTAAGATAGTGTATTTGGCAGGGAAGGAAAACACGTGTGCAGATTTACTCTCAAGAATACCGAAACAACTGGAAGAAAGATCTGTAAAAGTAGAGCAGGGAGTAGATGATAAAGCCTATAGAATCGGAGTAATTAACTCTAATAAGCTAAAAGATCGCCCTATGTTAGAATCGGACGAGGAAGGGGACGTACAGATAATAACCGATCCTTACTGGACAGAAGGAATTGAGAAGGAGCAGGCAAACAGTGAAATAGCTGCCATTAGAGAAAAGGTGGAGGCAGGAGAGACCACCAAGTATGCAGTAATAGAGGAAAGGCTGTATTATCTCTCAGGTAGGGATGAAGAAGTCAAGCCCAAGTTGTATGTGCCCAAAAGTTTGGGGACATCACATTACCAGCAATAATTTTTGAAGGAAAAATTATTATCAGCAATACTTTAAAAAAATACCAGCAATACACACAGCTATACATTCTTTGGAAACAAATATGACCAGCTATAGATTTCTTCAAGGAAAAATATTCCCAGATATAGATTTTTGAAGAAACATTACCAGCAATAAAAATTTTGTCGGCATTACCCATTGAGGTTGATATGCCGTTAAACAAAATAACAAAATAAACCAAACCAATCTAAACCAAAGAATACATATTCTATTTATACGAATCTATCCTAAAAATGTTGTCGGCATTAAATAACCCGTTGAGGTTGATATGCCGTAAAACAAAATAAACCAAACCAATCTAAACCAAAGAATACATATTCTATCCATACGAATCTATCCTAAAAATGTTGTCGGCATTAAATAACCCATTGAGGTTAATATGCCGTAAAACAAAATAAACCAAACCAATCTAAACCAAAGAATACATATTCTATTTATACGAATCTATCCTAAAAATGTTGTCGGCATTAAATAACCCGTTGAGGTTGATATGCCGTAAAACAAAATAAACCAAACCAATCTAAACCAAAGAATACATATTCTATCCATACGAATCTATCCTAAAAATGTTGTCGGCATTAAATAACCCGTTGAGGTTGATATGCCGTTAAACAAAATAAACCAAAGCAATCTAAAGCAAATAATACATATTCTATTCATACGAATCTATCCTAAAAATGTTGTCGGCATTAAATAACCCATTGAGGTTGATATGCCGTTAAACAAAATAAGCCAAAAATAAGCCAAAAAACAAGCATTCCCTTTCTCTAGGTGGCTGGATTTAATGTAAGGGTTGACACCTTTTGGTGACTGATATATATATATGGTGTGAATGAACGGATTCTTATTTTTGACGAAGAATCCCCCCTCCCAAAAGAAAAAAAAATAGAAAAATAGTAAAATAATAGATATCCCTCACTACACAGACACCTCTTCCCATCCCAGCGATCTCTCTCTCTCTCTCTCTCTCCCTTAAAACAAGGTAATTCATTTCTATCCTCGCCAACAGATTTCACCAAAAGAATCTGTCTCAGACCACGAGAACGGCAAGTTTCAATTTTTGAGAATGACTAACGAATGATTCTACACTAAAACTGAAAAGTAATTTGCACCTTTTCTGTCTATTTAGCAGCTTTCTCGTTATAATTAACTGGCTTATTTCTAAATTCCAGAAGATAAGGTTTATAAGGTAAGCAGTTTTAGTAATTTTCACAGATGAACAGTGGAGACAACAGGAATGTGGTTGCTGTAACTACAATGGACAGAGCGGATAAGCAAGACACCTTAAAGAAAAAAAGGACACTTCTACACAGAATCAGAAAGCGGCAGCCGACATTGCTTGGAAAAAATAAAGAGGAAGGGGTGCTTGGAGAATTTGATACTCAAAGGGGGCTATAAAAGGCAAAAGAGACGGAATGAGGATGCGGCGGGTCACCTATCTGATTAATACGAATACATTCAACAGCTAAGTGAACAAATTTATTTTATTTATCGTCTATGCAACGCGCGTTCTAAAGCATATGTTATTCTGGCATTACTTAGTATCGTAACTATATAATATTTTCATTTTTATATAGAAATATGTGCCAGGCTGTGTAATGACTTTCAAAATGCTGGGAACTTTTGCATAAGAAAAATATAGAACTTATGGAAAACATGGACCTTTGTGCCCGCCAAAATATAAAAAATAAAACGGAGTTTCAAAAGGACTTTTCCCACCCCCATGACACCATTTTCTTTTTATATACTTTCCCTTTTCAGCAATGCTTATTAAAAAGCGATGGTTAGAATTGTAATAAAACTTAAACCTATGTACGAAAATTGATTTATACATGTAAGAAAAAAGAGAGCAAGAGTAAGTTTAAAGAAGTTTTATTCTGCTAAGAATAATTGATACCAGCATAGTTGACTTTATTGTCCTCTACAAACGAAAGAGTTCTCTAAAGGGATGTAATCATAAAGCAATGGATATTACTGCCGATTATTTTATCACAATACATTTTCTTTGTTCTTGAGAATTGACAACAAAAATATTCAAACTTTATTTATTAAATTATTCATTTACACAGTTTATTTATTACATTACTTACTGAAATAGTTGCCAAAGTATCGTCTAATTTGCAAATCGATTCAAACATTATAAAATAAAAAATAATAATGTTTTCCCTATAATTGGTTCATATATTTTAATAATTTATTAAATGTTTATAAAATTAAGAATAAAAATTATTTTCCTAATTATTTTTAAAAAATTGGTAAATGATAAACATTACATTGCAATAGTTTTAATAGAATGGTATTAGTTTATAGAATGTTGTTAATATAAAATTATTCTTTTAAATAAACAATCTAATAAATAAATAGTGTTTAATATTTTTTGTAAATACTCAAAGACACTAAAACACACTCTTCTATTACATGCTTACGTTTTATTAAAATTCTAATCAACGATGTTTAAAAGAATAAAAATTGTCAAGGTAGCTAAAATAAAAGCGATGTCTGTCATGGGAAAATTTGTCTTTTGATACTCCGTCTTAATTGTGGATACGTAAGTGCATGTTTGCCGGACATATATTTCTATGATATGAAAGTCTGTTTGAAAAAGATACAAATAGCCCACGACTGAAGGTTCCTCTTCTGGATTTTCAGGCTATTTTGTATTCAATATATACTGTTGTTGTCCATCGGCACCTCCAGGCAGTATAATGGTTAGCAATCTTGTCTCGATAGAACAATTATTACTGAGTAGTGAGTACGATCTTCACTGGGTACCCGCTACTTTCGGCCTTTGCTACGCTTGGAAAATCACTATACTGTTGTCGTCCAAATTCCTATAGCAAAAAAAAAAAAGCAGCAGATTTTTATTTAGGTTTTTGTCACTGGATGGGGCTTATTTTACCTTTAATTTTCAATTCCCAATGCATTCAGCGGCCTTTTTTTTAATCAGCTGGTCAATTTCGGAATAAGATTTGCCCTGTAATTGATTTGAGCGATTTTTTATAATCATTCACTCAAAACGTGACGATAAAGCGCCTAAGATGAAAGAGGTTATTGTAAGTGAAGCAAATTGAGGAAAACTTACTGAAGAGAAAGAAAGGACAATGATAATAGGTTTCAAGGAGATAGATGACGATTGACGTTGCATTTAGATTTGAATATTTTATTTACTTAATTTTAAATGCGTGTGTGTGTGTGGGGGAGAGAGAGAGAGAGAGATAGTATATTCGTCAAAACATTCGATTTCAGAAGCAGAGAAGCCTAAGGCAACTTCTTCAAACCAGCCCAGTGAGTCCAATAACCCTCGTGAACAGCTCCTGTCTTTTACAACCTTTGTTTATGCAGAAATATAGCTATCGGAATATACGGTTTCGTGCTAAGGAGGGAAATCCAGTCTATGTATTTATGTGTACAAAAAAAAAAAAAAAAAAAAACAGATAAAGAGAAAGAGAGAAAGAAAAAAAAAAGAAAAAAAGCGAGAAAATAACTCAAATTGCTTCAACTGAAGCAAATGTAAGCCTCTATGCCGACGCATTAGCTTTTCTAACCAATCCGCTTCTCATCTCTCATACTTTGTTCAAGATGTCCGATATTACTGTGATGTCACAGTTTTATTTGACTTTTTTTCTTTTTTTTTATCCCTTTTTGTTTATGGAAACGACAACCAAATCGGCTACGGCGTCAGAAAGATGACAGAAGGTAGTACAATACTTGATACCAAGCCGTAACGGTGAGACACTCTTCGTAATCAATAAGAGCTTTTTGAAATACAAATTAATATATATATATATATATATATATATATATATATATATATATATATATATATATATATATATCGTTCGACGACTGAGCACCGTGGGGAAAGGGAGTTTTTAAAAAAACAGTGGCTGCTCCTGTTTATAACGCATCGCTCTTCACTTGCGAATTGAGCGCTCTGGCTGCTGATTTGGCGTTTATATATATCACGTATATAATACGTTAAAAGATTCCTTTTCTCTGCCGTGCGACGATAGCTTAGTGATAGAGTCCATGACTGATGGCAAATCAGTTGAGTTTCGATTCCAGCTTGAAGCAATCGGATGTCTAACCACGCTGATGAGATGTGATACAGCGAAACGGGCTTATATATATATATATATATATATATATATATATATATATATACACACACACACATATATATATATATTTATATATATATATATATATATATATATATATATATATATATATATATACATACATATTTATATATATATATATATATATATATATATATATATATATATATATATATATATATACACTATTAACATTATTCGGACTATTATCCACATCTTTGTTGCCATGTTTATCACAACTTTTCGGCTGTTGTACACTCCGGCATTCTTCAGGTGGTTGGAATGTTGAACTGAACCAACACCAATATCAAGATACACCTACCTCACCTCACCTGTGATAGCCATAATATAATCTATTATTTATTCTGCACCTTATGTCCTAATAGTGGACATATTGGTGAATCTGGAAATAATTTTAGATTTCGCTTCAACAATCATAAACAAACCATACGTCAAAACAATCCTTATTCCCCCATAGCTAAACACTTTAATCAATCAGGACACTCATTAGAAAACTGTAAATGTTTATTGAAAGATTCCGATTTCAGTTCCACATACACACGCAGAAAAAAAGAAAAATACTGGATTTTAAAATTAAATACATATAAACTAGGGTTAAATAAAGACTTGGGTATTTTAAATCTTTATAAATATTTCAATAGTTAAACATTTTTTTCAATATAGTTAAAAGAATATTTATTTTTTTAAACAACATCTAAAATATTATTACAGTTAGATTTACATTAGGAATATTCAAACACAGTGGCGTTCCATATCACGTGACGTCCGCGTCTCGCGAAGGACGCTACTTGTAAACAAACAGTAATTTTAATTTATTTGTAACAAACAGTTATTCCTGAAGAAAGATTGGGGACAATCTGAAATATCAAATATATAAATACTTTCATAAAAAACATTATTATTTTTTTTAATTTTCAACTTTTTCTATATATTAAGAAAGTATACGTGGCTTCTCATTATGCCATATATATATATATATATATATATATATATATATATATATATATATATATATATAAGGACTCATTGTATATTCCTGTATAAACTTATGCAGTGTAATAGATTCAACAACTAGTTTGCGCAGGCGCATTTAACAAAATACTACTGCGGCTGCTGGTGCTGCTTCTGTTGGGATGCGGCTAATTCCTTCCTACTGAAGTGACATTCCCCATAAATAAAAACGACACAAACGCTTTTGAATGAAAGTCGATGTGTCTGTTTGCTACAACTGATACGTTCGGCCGATCACCTTCCCGACGGGCCCATTTACAAGATTTAAGATTACATCACTTCCGGCCAGCTAGCTACTCACAAAGAGGAGCGTGGTCTTGTTTTATCGCCTTTTTCTTTATTTCTATCAATTCTTTTTTTCTTTTCTTTTGACAGAGAATTCTTCTTCTTCTTCTTCTTCTTCTTCTTCTTCTTCTTCTTATTGTTATTATTATTATTATTATTATTATTATTATTATTTCTTAGCGTCTTTGTAGACCGCCACTCAAGTTTCTTCTCTGCTCAAGTAGTAATCTTTTCTTCATTATTCAACTGATGGCGTTCCAGTAGTCTGTTTATTTTAACATTCGTCAGTGCCATTTTGATATCTTCTATGCAGTATTAGAATAAAAATAACCAAGATGAGGATATTTGATTGAAAGAATCATTGTCTATCAGCATCGTGGTATACACCGCAATATAGTATTATAATAAAAATAACCAAGATGAGGATATTCGATTGAAATAATCATTAGATAATAATATCTAGGTCTACATCTGAATGCAGTATTAGGATAAAAATAGCTAAGATCAGGATACTCTGTGTAATATCTCTATTTTTTTCTGATTAACAACTTTGCAGTTTAATCCACCATAACTACCCTATCAGCCTGGCTTGTAACAAGAAAAACTCCTACCCCTTTTGTCAATGTTGACAATAAGATGAAATTGAAATATATAAACCTAATTGAATATTGTCAATGTTGTCTTTTCCTTTGTAAAACACCATGTCGTGTACATAGTTATTAACTCTTCTGGTTTACAGATCTCGAGATTTGCAAAAGCTGAGAGAGGTACTTACTTTATACTTCACAGTTTGAGAAGGCAATTTTGATTTTTTCAAGGGAGAGTAAGCCCTATCCAGTTGAAAGGGTTACAGGACTCTCTTCCCCACACTACATGGCCACAGTTAGTCTTGTTCATGGCAGACATCCTTCTACAAACAATAGATATATATGTACACCAAAACTCAATAAAATAGACGAGTCAGAGAAAAATGAAAAAGGGGAAGGGCACAAAAATCGTATTCCTATTTTATGAAATTACAGAAAGAAAAAAAAAATTCCTGTGATGGTTTGTCGCAATGCTAGATAGAGAAGAATGACTTTACAGGCCGTTGGTCAAAGGTCGAACGCAGTAACCCGCTTCGACCTATGTAGACTATCAACTCGCCTGTGTCTCCCTCACTAATATCTCCGCCCACCAAAATAAATAAATAAATGCAAAATAAAAAATAAATAAATAAGACATGAAGGAGAAATTTTTTTTTTAAAAAATCATCAAAGGGAGATAACTGTTATTGGACTATTTCTTTGCTTGTTGGGTTTCGATTTGAGAGCTTTTCGCTGCCTCGTTATGCTTCCTTGATTTTCACATCTGATGGCCGCTTATAACAACTAATACAACAATTGGTGAAGATAAGAGGCGAACAGAAGAAAGACGAACGAAAGAATAAAACCACATGACTGTCACCGAAAATGCTGATTCGATTTGAACTGAATCGTTAAAATTATTATTATTAGTAGTAGTAGTAGCAATAGTAGTTGCCTATTATTACGTTTCTTTCATTTCACTACGTACAACAAACTGATAGAAAAATTTCGCAATATAATAGCGAAGAAAACAAGAGTAACAACAATAAAAAGCTTATGATTCAGCACCCTCCCCCCTTCCAGAAAAAATGCTTTCAAGGTTTTTGTTTGTTCGTCATTTTTATTAATATTAACATTACGTTTACTGTTTAGTACAATCCCGGGTGATGTCGTAAGGCAAGGTCATAAACAGATGCATTCTGTTCGCAGAAATTTCGATGTTAAGTGCTACTTAATATCTACAGTGTGTCTCTACATTGATAATACGCTCCTGGGTAGATAAGAACTGCAATGACAAAGTAAGCAGGTGTAGGCTTTACAAAAAAGTTATTCAACTGAGAATACAAGGTTCGCGTATAGTGTTCATCTATAGTCCCACTAAACATAGCTCTCTCAAAGAGGAAAGTAACGAAACAAGGGGAGATCACTCTTGATTATTCATAACAAGCAGTTCTACACCATTTAATCATTTTTTAATCTTTTCGAAACAAAGGTTGCCAAGGATCATGCGAATGTACTTGTCTCCACCTTTCATCATATCCAAGGCTCCATCTATTATTATTATTATTATTATTATTATTATTATTATTTGTGTGTGTGTTATGTTCCCTGCTTTGTATACTGTAGAGCCGGGAGCTGTCGTCAGGCAAGGTGCATTCTATATTCCTTAGGGCTTATAGAAGGATTGTCATTTAATCGATAGCATTTTTCTTAGTGTATGGGATGATCCTACAGTATCTGTCTATATTCTTGAGATGAGGTCTTATGTATACTATTTACATTATTCGGATTATTGTCTGCATCTTTGTCGCCAGTAAGCGAAATAAAGAGTTCAGTTCGACATCCCAACCACCTGAAGAAGGCCGGAGCGTACAACGGCCAAAACGTTGTAATAAATATGGCGACAAAGATGAGCACAATAGTCCGAGTAATGTAAATAGGTATGATCCCAGTAGGACGATCTTCTAGGCAACCTGTATGTTGATGTTACCAGTGACAGTGTTAGTAAAATTGTCCATTCCTTTTCTCACGGGGCCCAGTGCTCCGGTTACTATTGGCACAGACTCAGTCTTAATTCACCACATCCTGATAATCTCGATCCCCAGGTCCTTGCATTTGGACAATTTCTCGATAATTTGTCTTTTATGATAAAATCAGGTCTGTTGGCTTTTATTTCCCTGTCATTTTGAATAGTCATATCCCAGAGGATAGTTACATCGTTATTTTGGGTAGCTGTGTCTGGTTGGTCCCCATTCAATCTCTCAGTGGTTTCGATTTTGTGCTTCTTGCATATCTTCCAGTGCACATATGTCACTATGTCTGTGGATATATTCATTTTTTGCTAGTTCCGGATATCCTGACATAATATACGACAGTTTCATCATATTTTCCGCAGATCCTGCATTTCGGGTTAGTCCCATCATTGATTATGTGACAGTGATAGGATCTGATTGCGAGACTTTGGTCCTGAGCTGCAGTAATTAGGCCTTCTGACACAGCTCACAACCCGGTGCTCCTCAGCCACTGGAGTGTTTTCTGTTGGTCCACATTTGCTTCTTTCTTTCTTTTTATGCAACGCCTTGTCCTCCCATTTTTTTTGTGTTTTTTTTTCTTTTTTGTATTTTCATTTGGCCAAGTTGTTTTGCTTTCTGTTTTACTCGTTTGGCGGAGATGGTATTTGCTTCATTCTTTGTTGGTAGGATTTTTGGTTTATTAGTTTGTTTTCTGAAGAGTTCAGCTTCTTTGATGATTGAGTGGATTTGGTATTTTACTATTTGTAGAAGAGGGTCATTGGATTTTGTGAGGTATGCTTTCAATCCGATTGTTGTAGATTTTAGTGCTAGTTCAAGTTATTATTATCTTTATTTTATTTCTTTTGATTTATGATGTGTACGCATTTCTTTCTGGGTCCCACCCAGGGACCTAAGCTTAGAAATGGCATCATGACATTTTCCACTGGAAAAAAAAATTACATAGACAAAACCCTTCGTAAGGAGTGGGCTGTACTCGTGAGAATATTATTATTATTATTATCATTATTATTATTATTATTATTATCTTTCATTTCTATTGTATACTCCTTGTATACTATAAATTTTCTTTATGACATTTTCCGTCTATCATTTTTATAAAAATAAACTAAGTTCACACACATTTTACATAAGGTGCTAGCTGTCCTTGTGAATACAATATTTTGTATTTCATTAAGGCTTGGGCTAACAGGAATCCATTTAATGAGTCTATCGGAACGTTTGCCAATCAGTTCGAGGGCTCCAACTACAACTGGATTTGTTGATGTCCTCATTTGCCACATTTTTTTTTTTAGATTTCCACTTCAAGGTCCTTGTATTTTGATAGTTTTTCTGAAGATCTTCAAAGATACATAATATTCTGTATGGACTACCATGTCAATAAGAAGGCATATTCTGTTCTTGTGGTCTTTGATCACGATATGCGGGCGATTAGCTTTCATTGTTCTGTTTGTGTACATTGTAAAGTGCCATAAGATTGTTACGAGCCATAACTCCGTAATCGGGTCTGGGGTGGTGGTCATATCAATTTCTTGCTCTTTCCTTTCCGTAAAAGTTGCAGATTTTCCAATGCAGATATTGGCCCACTCCGTCATGCCGTGTTTTACATCCAGTGGGTGCCAATACCGTGCAAAAATCCACAGAAGTATCAACAATATTATCGGTCCTGATCTGGCGGCGCAACTTCACTTACTTTCCCTCCGCCGAAGGTTGCTTCTCTGTGTTTTTAATTACTTTCATCGTAATTGTTCAGATGACATCTTCGCTATGGTAACTAGGCTTTTTGAATTTAAGCGCAGTGCTCGACTGGCGTCTAGATCTCATCAGTTTACAGTTGAGCTGACTAGATGTAACCATAAGTTCTATGCTAACAGTTTCTTTTCTCACATTTCTCTCTTGTGGAACTCCCTTCCGGATCCATGTTTTCCAGACAACTTTAATCGGTAAAAATTTAAATGTAATATCAATCGCTATCTACTGTCCTCCCGATTACTCTTTTCTCTTCCCGCTCATTATTAATGTTTATGTTCCTAATTCTTCCACACCCTGTAATCGCTTGTATTTTAGTGGCTTTACGGCCTTGCAAAAATTTAAATGCAATATCAATCATTATCTACTGTCTTCCTGATTACTCTTTACTCTTCCCGCTCATTATTAAAGTTTCTGTTCCTAATTCTTTCACACCCTGTAACTCCTTGTGTCTTAGTGGCTTTAATCCTTTGCATGGGATTTTTTTTTAAAAAAAAGCTGTTTTTTAAGGTGACACATATTTTCAATTAATTAATTACTCATACACTTTTCAGATTGAAAATTATTCTATATTTGTATTGCCTTTACATAATAAAAAATAACGGGCGGGAAACGAATATTGGAATGGATAAGGGGGAGAATGAGAAGATACAGGAAAGTGTTAGGAGAAGAACGGAAATATGAGATAATGGATATTTGTTGGTAGACATAATGGTGAGATAAATCGTTTCCTTATAAGGAAACATTCGGCATTCATTGACTAAACAGCATTACTGTCGGTTGAAATTTATATAATCTACCTTTTAAAATAGTTTTTCAGAAAATCAGATTTTTCAAGTCCTCTAAATCTGATAGCTCTTTCGAATATTAATTCTTATAGTAAAACGATTGCCAATGTATTTTTATACTAAAATATTTTGAAAATATATATGCCTATTGGTAATGGTAATCGTAATTGGTAATGGTAAGAATAATTGTTTCCATAGAGAAAAGATTTTTCATTCATTGACCAAACAGTCAGCGTAATTTGTAAAATATTTTTCATAAAAATTTTTTCAAGAAATTAAACTTCTCACGCCAACTCACTTTTATTGCTTTTTAAGTACTGATGGCAATTTCCTTCCAAACCTGTTGCTTAAGATAGAGTGGAAATCGAACATTATTGTTATATTATTATTTTACCTTCTAATTATATGTGCTATCGATTTTAGTTGTTGCTGCTGTTGGAAGTCTCAAGTGATGCGTTTTTGTTATTTGGCAATGTTTATAAATATGTAGTGCCAGTCATTAGGTTGCCACGAAAATTTCAGCAAGTTTCATATTGTAAAGAAATATAGACAACCCCCTAAACTGAGAGTGAAGCTTTATTCAATGCAATTTAACTACTGACCGTAAGGGAGATTCGATCATTTCTTTTATAGTGGAGTACTTCAAGGTGGAGATACTTATGGTTGCCTTCCCTTCGCACATATCAATATATATGTAATTGACTATTCATATCACTAGGGTTTTTCGGGATTATTTCATAATTCTCGGATAATTACGGATACAGTATTTCACCCAAGACTCGACAAAGTTCAAACTGTAATTGTTTTTCTAATGGTAGCTTACATGTGGCACAAGGCCGAAAGCATGGCGAAACCAGTGAGGATCGAACTCATCACTCTGTTCTAGCGTTAATCATCAGACCACGCCGAGGTGCCCATGTTCAGATTTTTGTTCCGAGTAGAAATTATTTTTACGTCACCATTGCATATCAGTATAGATGTTACACACGAATTTTATACAAGTTTATTTCCTAATAAAATGTTTAATTTCGAACATTACGATAGGATTATAACCACCTTTGTCAAATTGGTAGTCTGGCATTGCCTAACGGGCGATGAATGCATCGCATATGAATTGAAATACACAGAGTCGTATCATATCAGCAAATATACAGTCCTAAAGATATGCCGAGGCGATAATTTGCTTCTACACGCATGCGTATGCACTGCAGCAAACAGCTGATTGGTTAACAATAAAATTTGTGAAACGCGCATGCGTAGAGATTTGTCCTGGAAACATGAAAGCCGACGCTTGCAAAAATGTATAACAAAAGCATACAAGTAAAATATAAGAATAAGGATAAATAAGGAAATAAAAGAATGAAATTAAAAATGACATCAGAAGATAATCTAAAGGCAAAAAGGTGGGGGGGGTGGCGTGAGAGCAAACGATAGAATAAATAAAGAAATACAGAAAAAGATGAAATAATGAAAAAAACTTGCTCATATGAGTAAAGTTGGAAAAGAATTCATAAAATAAACAATAAATAATACAAAACTAACAGCAAAAATTTATAAATCGTTCCGAAAGTATTGTCGCATTTTTAGACGGTTTGTTTTGTTTTGATATTGTTTAGCGACATATCAACACCTCTATGGGTTATATAATGCCGAAATCTAATTATTTTCAACACAATTTTATGCCTTCAACTACAGATAAAATCTATTGTTGGTCATTTTACTATAAATATGTATTGTTGGTTGGCTGATTTTGTTTAGCGGCATGTCAACACCTCTATGGGTTATTTAATGCCGAAATCTAAATATTTTGAACACAATTTTATGGCTACAACTAAATATATTTTAAACGCAATTCTATGCCTTCAACTACAGATAAAATGAATTGTTGGTCATTTTACTAAAAATATGTATTGTTGGTTGATTGGTTTTGTGTAGTGGCATATCAAAACCTCTATGGGTTTTTTAATGCCGAAAACTAAATATTTTGTACATAATTTTATACTTTCAAGACTAAAGTATTTTTTATTTTAGATATATAGTTTGTAGATCATAAAATTTGTTAGTAATCTCTATCTATAAAAGGCGGGGCGTGTGTGTGTGTGTAACGAATGCATGGCCGCAATTTTCGACGGATTTGCACCAGAATTTACATGCACATGCTCCAAGTTAGTAGAAAGGCCAAGACCGACTTTGCATTTCCCAACTCCCATCGATAGTGGAAATAATCGATTTTTTTCATTCTTCTTTCTTCTACTGCAGTTTTCATGTAATTTGAGGCCATTTTTTACTGGCCAGAGTGAGAGCCTATAGCTGGCTGTCACGAATAGACAGGAAGATTCTATTGGCCAGCGTGAGAGCCAACAGCTGACTGACACGAATGTTAACTAGCATGCCAGCATGCAAAAAAAAAATCGATAGCTGCATTCGTCACAAGTGGGAAAATTTTAAATCTGCATGGCACTTTACTCCAATTGGCTCATTCGCTTGCTTAAACTCAACGTTGATTCTGATTTCGCAGAACTGGGTTGGGTGTGAAAAAGTATTTGTTGTTAACATCCTTTTTTCATTCGGTTTTTCCAGGTACGAGTCCTTTTTTAAAGCTGGTCGTTTTGTGTTCATTTTGTTTAGTTCTTTTTTCGTAACAGATTTAATGTTTGGTATAGAGCTTAGAAAAAAATCGCAGTGTGAGATAGGCAAGAAGTAAGGCATGTAACAACATCAGCACAGTAAAGAGCACTCCTTTAAAGGCAAGGAAGGGCAAAAATATTTTAAGTAATGTGAT
>OZ010603.1:1636200-1653700 GCA_963932145.1 Acanthosepion lycidas | reverse complement strand
TCGACCGGAAAACTTGTCCATTACTGTGGAGAATTTGACTGTTTAGGCGGGAGAAAGGCAATGTACATACCAGTGGTGTTGTTTCTTACTACCTAAAAGTGTTTTTTTTTTTACTAATGTCACATGACTTTATTACCATATGATCCCTGAAGTAGTTACAAGGGAATTTTTTTTTTTTTACTTTTTTTATTTTTATATTTACTTAGTTCATTATTTACATTATTTGGACTATTGTCCTCATCTGTTACCACGTTTCGGCCATTGTACGCTCCGGCCTTCTTCAGGCGGTTGGAATGTCGAACTTAACCCATTATTTCGCTGGGGTGCCATGTTTAATTTCAGTTATCAGTTATCTGAAAATTCTCCATTGAACTCACACTGTTCGGGTCCTGTCACTGGATCTAACACCTTTATCCATTGTGCCATGTCTGCTTGAGTATGAACTTCTGGCTACTATAAACCTAATGTCTTCAGCAACCATTTTTACCAGTGCTCATATTGCAATTTTTGCTGTTATCATTACATGTTTTTACCAAAGCTCATATTGCAACTTTTGCAGTTACAATTGCTTTTCTCTGGCACTCCTTATTACTGGTTCCCGTACTGTATTCATTTCTATGCTTGGTCGGCTCAAGAGATTTCTGCGGCCTTGCATATGTGCTGATTCCTTAAGTTTAAGAATTTTCCAACGGTGTTCCTTGTCTATGATCTCAACTGGATCTCTCAGAGGGCAGTGATATCCCTTCTCTCTCCATAAGTGGTCAGCCACGCCTGATTTTTCCACTTCACCTCGTGTTACAGCATTCTGGTGTTCTTGAAGCCTTACCTTAAAGGGGGGGGGGCAGCCTGTCTCCCCTTTATATTTCTTTCCGCAAAGATGAGGACAATAGTCCGAATAATGTAAATAGTGTACATAATACCTCATCTCAGAAATATAGACAGGTGCAAATTATTAGACGGTCACGTTACGTCACGGAAAGGAATCTTATTTCGTAACTTAAGGTAAATGCCTTTGCTTCTTTTACTCGGCCTGAACCGTTTCTAGATTTTGTGGGGATTGAGAGTTTCCCGATATTATTAAAGAACTCTAAAAGAAAGAAAAAAAAAACATTAAATGAAAGAATACAACTGGAAAGCAATAGAATTTTCTACGAATAAATTTAAAGACGAACGAGTGGAAAACTAAATCAATGAATAAAAGTCCGATGTCGGCTCTAGAACACACAGGAGCCCCTAATATCAGCTAAGCTAACACTTTATCCAAGTATATGCGATATTAAGTAAACTGTGATTCTTTGGTCGATAATTATTAGATTTATATCTACGCTCTATATCAACTGGATTTCTTTATAAATAAATATTTTTTCTATTAGTATATGTATATAATAAAACCTTCCACACCCAACATAGATGTATATCTGTAACGATACATATTATAAGCTGAAACTAACATGATAAATATATTTATATTATATATATATATATATATATATATATATATATATATATATATATATATATATATCCTGAAATATTACCAACATCTGGTGATTATTACCAATTTCGTTACGAAAAAGTCAATTTTGTTTTGCGCATATATATATATATATATATATATATATATATATATATATATATATATATATTCTCTAAATTTCTGGCGGAGTGAATTGCGTCATGGTTCTCTTTTTCTGACACACGGTGCCCAACTGACCCTATTATATTGTGCAATTGACAAAATCCAAAGCAAACAACGCGCATGCGCGAAATTAAAAAATATAAAATGGCGACAATTTACCCAAAGCTCCTGTATTTCCCTCCCTAAAGTGCGCTTTATAATTTTCCCTATCATTTCATCTTCATTGGACTTTTGGACAAGCTTTGCTTCTTTTAGGCTCTTCGAACCGATTCTACTTATAAATATTTTTTTTCTTTTATGACTATCTTCAACACTTTTCATTCTAAACAATCTTTCACGAAAAAAAAGAAAAACTTTCGACACGACGTCTTCTTTTTACACCCTTTTTTCCAAACTTGCATCAAACAGCCTTTCACTTGATACTTCAAAACCCCACTCGTCTTACCATGCGTACCGTCTCGTTTTATTTCGACATTTCTATCGGATTTCCTTTTCCCCAAAATGAACACCGCATATTGGCCATACCACTTGAACGCACTTATTCAGGCATTTCATCATATATAATTCCTGAAATTGACAGCAACAACTTTCTTCTTTCTTGAGGAGTAATTCACCAAATCTATCTACGATATAAACTAATATAATTATTTACTAAGGTTAACCTAGTCTGACACAAGGCTATATTTATGAGGTGTTATGAAAGCCTACCTCTGTATTAGAGAATCAGTTTGCAAGCTGACTAATTATCTTAGTGTCAGGGATCTATAAATTAAGGTGGACGGAAATTATATAAAAACAATGCAAGTTAAATTCATATATATATATATATATATATATATATATATATATATATATAATTTATCAAAAATACGAGCTCAAATGAGGAATCTTTACAACGGAGAATCTCTGAAGGGACAGCAGGTTGAACTTTGAAATATGTAAGCTACAGCAGCTGAAGTACACACCGATTGCCAGATATATCGGGGAGAACAAAAAACTGAGGCTACAATACGCTAATGATGCTGTTCTACGAGGGATTTTCACGGACAAATATCTCTTCGATTTAAAAGGAACGGCCAGGAAAAGAAGCGCAAATCCTCCCTTGTTGATTAAGGAAGTGGAAGGAGAATAGTTAAACTAGTCCATGCTCATGGGGAGTTAACAGTAGCTCAACTAACAACTTTTTGCAACGGAGATATCAGAAAAGAGAAACATCTCTGAATGCGCCGCAGGTCAAACATTGAAGCATTTAAGCTACAGCAGCAGAAGCCGGTGTGCAGTGAACTTCTGTCAAATATGAACAAAAAAATGAGGCTACTATTCGCTAATGATCACAAAAGTTAGACAATAGAGGATAAAAAAGTTGACTAGGTTGATGAATCTCAATCTATGCAGCGAAAATAGGATGATAAGTTCAGAATTAGCTAACACCATGAAAGTATAAATCCTTTCTGCCTCGAATCAATGGTTTAGCTTAGTGGTGGTGGTGCTGGTGGTGCTGGTGGTGAGTTGATTCTGATGTGCTGGCATCGGGAATATTCATTTGGCATATATTGCGATTTTGACACGAATAAACGATCTTTTAAATGCAACATTCTTACCTGAGTACATGCTTCAAAATATTACTGCGTTTCACCCATATTCTGGTGGCCACTTTCAGTAGGACAACGTACAACTCTCTACATCTAGGCATCGTAGGTAATTACGTACCTCAGTTTACGTTTCGCAAATCTTATGGTAACCTCTTTCAGCAGAACAACACACATCTCCCTACATCTAGGTATCGTAGGTAATACCTGCTTCAATTTATTACTGCGTTTCACCCATATGCTGTTGGCCACTTTCTGCAGGACAACGCACGTCTCCCTACATCTAGGCATCGTAGGTGATTACGTACCTCAATTTACGTTTCACAAATCTTATGGTAGCCTATTTCAGCAGAACAACGCACGTCTGCCTACATCTAGGCATCGTAGATGATTACGTGCCTCAATTTATTACTGCGTTTCACCCATATTCTGGTGGCCACTTTCAGCCGGATAAAGCGTTTCTTCTTAAGTCTATCGTAGCTTGATCCCATATCGAAATTAGTAGCGAATTAGTGGCGAATTAGTAGAGAATTTCTCTGTGTGATCATGTCCCTCCACATTATCCGAATCTAAATCTCATAAATCAACCATGGCGTGGGGTGGAAAGACAGCATCTAATCTTGGATGTGTGGCCAACCAATTCTCTCTTTTTATCTCCTCAATTTTCCTCCCCTTCTCTCTCTCTCTCTATCTCTCTCTCTATCTCTCTCTCTCTCTCTGTTTCCGTCTTTCACTTCCCGACACTCGTTCTCTCTCTTTCCGTCTCTTTACAGCTTTTGTCTTTCTCTCACCTCTCTCTTTATCTTTCTTTCTTTATCTTCATTCTTCTCTTCAATCAATTAAAGAAGCCATGTTGGAAAGAGATTAAAATCTTCGATGTGCGACCAACCTCTCCCCTCTCTTTATTTCCGCTAATTTCCTATCTCTCTGTCTCTCCGTCTCTCTCTCTTTCTCTCTCTCTCTCTCTCTCACTGACTCCTCTTTCACTCCACCCGTCTCTTTCCTGATTTTCTTTTTTTCTCTAACATGTTACTTTGTCTTTCTTTCTTTATCGTCTTTGCCATCTCTCTTTCTCCTTTCTCTTTCTGTTTTACCACACTTCTCTCTCTCTCACTCTCACTCTCTCTTTTGTAACACAGAAAATATTACTGAATGAGGAATGACCAAAACGGAGGTTAAAAATGAAATGGTAATCTTTATAACATCAACAAAATACAATACTCGCCAGCGGCGTGAAATAGGTAAACCACTGCTGATGGTGGACTACATAGACAGCATAGTGTCAACGAATTTGTGAGGATTGGGACATTAGTGTTCATAGGTACGCTATATAACTCTCTCTCTCTCTCTTTATCTCTCTCTCTCTCTCTTTCTCTCTCTGACATTTTCATCTTTTAGCATCTAACATGGATAGAAAACAGTCATTGAATTATCGCCAAAATATTCAGGGTTTCACAAAAGGAATAAAATCATTTTCAAAGACTCGACTTGAATGCGTAAATACGTAAATTTTCGATTCTGTTTTAAAGAAATCTCAGTTCTTCCCCGAAAAACATTTGAAACTCTATTTTCAACTTCATGTTCTTTTTATTTTTATGTCGCTATTTTTTAAATGGATACTCATATTTGAGTAGATACTCTGTTTTTATTTATTTATTTATTAAACAGTATATTTATTTATTTTATATCTTACCGACCTGAATATTCGGGCTATCTTATTAGAAAATATACGTCATCTGGCATAACTCGAACCTGCGTCCTCCAGCGGCAACCATAATTAGATCTGTGGTGTCTTACATCAACTCCGCCACGTAGGACCTCCTGGTCAAACAAAGCTCGAATAGTACTTTTCAATACACATCTTCCTCCCGATTTTGTATCCTGACATGAAAAAGACATTGTTTTTTTTATATGAAATAGATTAAATCCAACAGATTATTTATTTGTTAAAACGTTATATTTGGTCTAAGACGCGTTAGATCCAATGATGGTTTCCGCCAGAGGACGCAGGTTCGAGCCCTGCCTGGAAGACGCATATTCTTTAACAAGATTCTTCGAATATTCAGGTTGGTAAAATGTTAATAATTAAATGTACTGTTTAATAAATAAATCTACTCAAATACGAGTATCCATTTCAAAAATAAAGTTTAAACAAATAGATTTTAGATTTTATTTTTTATTTTTATATATATATATATATATATATATATATATATATATATATATATATATATATATATATATATATATATATATATATATATATATGTCATTCACAGGCAGACTGTTTCGCAGCTCATCCGGGATCGAAACCCGACTGATTTGGTATTACGGATGAAGGTGAATTTAAATGTATTTATTTTTAGACAAACACGACAATGACTGGGAGAACTCGATTCGTTTTAACGAAGAGTCTTGCACCACCAGCAGCAATATTCACTGTTTACAAATTCATTTTTCTCCCCGAGAGATCATCAGGAATATTTTTTCAGGAGTATGTATATACTGTCATCCATATACAGACTGTTTCGCTGTTTCACAGTTGATCAGTGTGGCTAGAAATCCGATTGCCTCAAGCCGGGTTCGAAACTCGATTGATTTGATATCTGTCGGAGAATCTACCCCTAAGTCATTGGTGCATTGTAATCTATGAAAATCTAGCTCTTAATGCATTTGTGTTTCTTATTCTAACAGCATTCTGATTATATATATATATATATATATATATATGTGTGTGTGTGTGTGTGTGTGTGTGTGTGTGCTGTCAGGGTGAGCACAAATGCATTAAGAGCTAGATTTTTATAGATTACACAAAACGAGACAAAATCTATTTGAGATGACGAGAAAATATTACTTATTTCACAAAGATATGAGAATAATCTGCAATATTTACTGAGAACAAACTGTCTGCAGGTGGATATAAAAGATATTGAGCAAGTACACAGAAATCGCTGAATAGTATTAAACAAAGATGTTTTTTTTTTTTCGCATCGGATTTCCTTAAGCGAGACAAAACCAAGATTATCGGCAGACATACACTTAACAATATAAGAGAGCTGAATGAGATTGTGTTGATTGAAAACTCTCTCTCTCTCTCTCTCTCTCTCTCTCTCTCTCTCTCTCTCTCTCTCTCTTCCCGTCTCTTTCCTTTTTTTCTGTTTTTTCTCTTTCTTTAACATCTTTCTTTCTCTTTCGTTCCTTATCCTCTTTGCCATCACTCTTTCTCTCCTGTCTCTTTCTGATTTATCACTCTTCTCTCTCTCTCACTTGTAATACAGAAAAGGTTACTGATTGAGGAATAGCCAGAAGTGAGACTGGAAATAAAATGATAATCTATAACATCAATAAAATAAAATACTCGCCAGCGGCGTGAAGTAGGTAAACCACTGTTAGTGGTGGACTATTAGAGAGCATAGTGTCCAACGAATTTATGAGGATTGGGACATACCCATTAGTGTTCATAGGAACGCTATATAACTCTCTCTCTCTCTCTCTCTCTCTCTCTCTGCATCAAACATGGATAGAAAACTGTCATTGAATAATTGCCAAAATATTCAGGGTTTCACAAAAGGAATAAAATCATTTTCATTGACTCGACTTCAATGCGTAAATACGTAAATTCTTGATCCTATGTTTAATGAAATCTGTTTTACCCCGAAAAAGTTTGAAACGCTATTTTCAACTTCATCTTTCTGAATGCACAACCATTAACGAAATATTCTAGTTGTCGAAAAAAAATGAAAATCTGTAGACGCTAAATCCGGAGCATGTAAAAGAACCACCCTTACTAAGGATCTTATTTTTTGTTGTGTTGATTCTGCAGAAGGTTCTTTGAATTGTTATGATGAAGAATAACCCCTTTTTTCTGTTGACGAAGGCACGTCACTTTCGAGGTAATGCTTCGTTTATCCAACCAAATTACCGGTAATAAACGTCTGCAGTGATGATTCTTCCATATTCTTCTTCTTCCATATGTCGCGTCACTTCAGGACATGGATGATCATGGCTCTCTACAACTTCCTATCCATTGTTACCTTTAGTAAATTTTTTCTCCATTGCCAAGCCTCTCTCTCGCCGCTGCCTTCCCCTATCTCTCAATTTCTCCTGTGAGGTTTAAGTTTTTCAATCCTTCCTTCCCCATTATAAGTTCTGAACGAAGAGGTTCTTCCCGAGGCTTCAGCTATGGGTTAAATAGTAAGACTTAGATTTGGAATAAATCATTATTCTCAAAAAATTATTAATGCATTATTCAAAAGGAAAAACAAAAAACAAGATTATACTTAAAATCCCTAATAGGTTTAGGCTTTAAATAAGCCACAAAGTTTTGATAAGCCGTCAAACCTTTAAGACATTCGCTCAACCTCTCATTTGACTATGTGCCGTATTTAGCTAAGTAGTATATTAACAAGAAACGCATTCGTTAATTCCATTTCTAAAAATTGAAATTAATGAACCTAGTCCCAAGCTCTACTCACTTCCTGGCTCGTGGATAATGGTGGGTAATGAATTATTTCACATCCTACAGTCCTTTTCTTGGCTTACGATTCATTGCTTGCGTCTCGCTACTCTATCGCTATTTCCATGGCAAATGTTCAGGTTAGCTGCATTCTTTGGTTACAAAAGTTCAGATCTTTATATTAAGGACTCCACATGCCAAATACACAGGGTCGAATCATGCTCGTCCTCTTGTTATTTCATTCGTAGCGAACAAGTTCCGAACAAAGTGCTTCTTCCTGATGCTCCAGCTATGGATTAAATAGTAGGACTTTGATCTGGAATAAATCATTTTTATTTCCCAAAACTTGTTAATGCGATATTAACTAGCAAAAAAGAGAAAAATATTCTTAAAATCTCTAATACGTTTCCGTTTTAATTAACCCACAAAGAGTTGATAAACGGTAAAAAAAGAACAAATCAATCACTCAACTTCTCATCAGGCCATGTGCCGTATTTAGCTAAGTAGTATCCTAACAAGAAACGCTTTCGTTAATCCCATTTCTTTTAAATTAAATCAATATACTTAATAAAAACCATTTTTAGAATTATCAAAATAGAATTGTACTTCGAAACTAAACAAAGAGAACAAGAATGAATTGACGATGAACGAAGAAAGGTTAAGACGAGCCGATCTTCGGACAATTTAATTTCGAAACCTTGAAATATTCTTTTGACCTTCTCTGACGCAAGTCCCAAACTGCTGCTGGCATTATCACATGATTGAAAATATTTAAGAGCCGAAAATAACGAAAGAAAACTTGGACCGGCAAAACAAATTGGAAAATGAAAATTGCTGGTTGACCTTTTACAGACGAGCCCAACGATCGGCATATTTGTTCACTAGTTTTTGTTTTTGTTTATATCGTCTGATTTGGTTATCCATGGATTCCGTTCTTCCGAAAAAAAAGATTTATCCAGAAGCAGTTCTGGAGATTTCTCAGGATTTGATAAATTAAGAAAAAGTTTTATATTTACGTTTATCTTTTTCTGTATTCTCATGCGGGTAGTATAGGGATCTTCTCTTGCTTTTACTTCCTATCACTATTTCTCCCTTCCTTCCTTAATTATTCACTTACATCAGACATCTTTTCAGTCCACTGTAAGACACAGGCCTTCTACAAATCTGTCGGCCATGGGGAGTAATGATATTACGTTGACTCCAGGTATGTTGGCAGGGGTTCGAATTCAGAGTTATTCTTCTCTGAGATAGGCAACTTGAGGCGGTGTAATGGTTAGCAAGCTTGTCTCGCTAGAACAATTACAACTGAGTAGTGAGTTTGATCCTTCCTGAGTTCCCCCTACTTTTGGCCTTGTGCTACATCTATGCTACGCTTGGAAAATCACTATTCTTCTCGTAGATTAATTATAACGTCAAAAATAATTATAATAAAATAATTACAACAATTACAATTAAGTCACTCATTCTAAATCAATGAATATCGACCACACTTTTCTTCTCTACACATACACAAACACATGACATTCTCACTATCGGACAAGCAATTCACACGGACAGGTCGTTAACACGCGCGTCAACAAAAATTTCGTCTCTTTTTCCTTTTCAGGCCATAATAGTAACATTTAACTTTGGCACTAAAAAATTCGAAGTAAGAAAACTCCGGACACTACTTGCGTTTTTCCAACTCAGTTATCTGGACACTTATTATACACATCTCTAAAAACATACGACAATGATTGTATATGCGTTACTTATTTTTATCTTATTCTTTTTTCGGATTCCAATGTATTTTTGATCCACATTTGACTCCAAACTCACAATTTTACTCAGTATTACTTTCTCTCCCAGATAATAAATGATACACTAGATAATAGATGATAAACGTTTTGTTGTTTTCACGTCTTGCTGTTTCTAATTTTTACGAGTATATATAAATGTTAGTGGAGTCATAATTATTTACCCAGAATTATAACCCCATAGCAGCGCGTACAAGTGTTGTGAAAGACCAATTAGACTGCGAGTAACTGCTTGTCAGTCTACCTATCTCTGAAGAGCCAGTTCTAATACTGCTACGTGATTAAAGGGATCCGTCTCTGACCCAGCGAAATGGCAGAGCAGGTTAGACTACTGGTATAATCTCCTCTGCTATTTAGCTGGACTTGTATGTCGACTTGTATGTTACGAATAGGGTCAAGTAGGTCTCCATGAGTATTTAAATGAGACCTAATTGAGCTCTGGTCAGAAAGTGCGAGTGTGAGTGACAGACAGGTTGAAGCATGGCCTATATAGTCATTTACTAGTAGTATGGCCTATATAGTTATTTACTAGTACCTTGTCTGTAGTATTCAATGAAATGAGAATATATATATAGTCTTAAGATGTGCTATATTTATGGGATAAAGTGCTCAATATCAGAGATAGAGCGTGTGTAAATATAAAAGTGAACATAGAAGTCAACATTTAGAGGCGACATTCTGTTTCATGCTAGATGCAATCGTTAGGCCGGACGATTGCATCTAGCATGAAAAAGACTGTCACCTCTAAGTGTTGACTTCTATTTTCACTTTTTTATATATATATATATATATATATATATATATATATATATATATATATATATACTTTTTGGGTATATAACCTAGGCGATTTAATTTAGATGCTTGTTTTATGTTTATGATAGAATGGGAAAATTCAGAGAGAGAGAGAGAGAGAGAGAGACTGAAAGAGAAATCGCATATATATATATATATATATATATATATATATATATATATATATATATATATATATATATATATCGCCAAAGAATACCTTTTGCAAAAGTTGTGGTCGAAAGAATCCTGAAAGTACAATAATGACATATATATATATATATATATATATATATATATATATATATATATATTCTTGAAGAAAATAGACGTCACATATATATACATATATATATATATATATATATATATATATATATATATGTATGTATGTATGTGTGTGTGTGTGTGTAATGTATATGACGCTCATATCAACTGGTTAAGGAACATAGAAAGTTGCATATGTTTGAAATGTTCACACAGAAATGGAATCTTGCATACGCGATCTTTTCATATGTGAGTAGTTTTTATTCTTTTTATTAAAAGCTAACAAAGATTTTTCACATTTTAATACGTTTCATGCCTGATTGCATCAACAAATGTTTGCATTGCTTGCTGCACTTTCTAATTTTTTACAATATGCGCACAAGTGTGTTGCAGTATGTGCGTAAACTATACTTTCAAATATATATATACATACATATATATATATATATATATATATATTTTCGAAATAAAATATATATATAAATTTTCGAAAGAAGACATATATATATATGTGTGTGTGTGTGTGAGTGTACGATAGATAGATAGATAGATACCCATCTGCAAAATGAATCGGTTTTGCTGTCAGATACCTTTTATCAACTTTGGTCATTCTGAATCAATATAAAATAGAATATTACTGGGCATATATATATATATATATATATATATATATATATATATATATATATATATATATATATATATATTTTCGAAAGAATACATATATATGTATGTGCGTGTGTGAGTGTACGATAGATTAATTTTCGAAAGAATATATATATATATATATATATATATATATATATATATATATATATATATATATATATGCAACTATTTGTTTGTGTGTGTGTACGGAAGATAGATAGATAGATAGATATTGAAGTACTTATCTTCCCACTTGCAATTTTGTAGAGACACTGATCTACTCGTCAGGCTAACATAAACATTTTGAAATCATTAACAGCCATCAGGTTTATCATTTTTTTATTTAAATGTTACATAAAAAAAAACTTAATTATGGACGTCAAGTAAATTTTTTATTTGTTCTTGCTGAAAATGTTATAAAGTCACAAAATTTAAGCTGAAATTTTGTGAGTAGGTATTTTTTTATTCTACCGTTATAAAATACAGTTTTTTAATAATTATTTCGGCTCAATTACTTCAGTTGTGTACCCTTGATGTTGATTCTCGCCTTAAACGCGCTAGCCTCCATGGACAATGTGGAAATGACTCTTAATCCCGCTAGAGTGTTGCTTTCTCTTGTTTTACAGTATCTGTCTATATCTCTGAGTATTATGATTATTTTCATTATTTACATTACTCGGACTGTTAGCGTTGCCATATTCACAACATTTCGGCCGTTGTACGCTCCGGCCTCCTTCAGTTGATTGAAATTTCGAACTGAACCCTTTATTTTGTCTACCGTGGTAGATTGTTCTAGTTCCACATGCCATGCCTCTTCTGGATGTTTCAGTTATTTCTCTTTAACTCAACTCTCCAAATTTTTGTTTCAATACTGCTGTGGCCTGGTATTGAACTCACAACTATTTGGGTCTAGTCACTGAATCTAACCACTTTTTTATAGTAATTGTTACAGTAATAGTTTGTCATTTTAGTCCACCAACATTTTACACTTTTCTGCTAGAAATGTCTCATAATGTATAGCAAATAACTTCTCTTTCTCTTTCTGTGTGGCGTCTTTGATAGATTTTTTATGTCTTACCACATTCTTTGCACTTTAGACCAAATTCTATGGGAGCATTTGGCATCATGAGCTCTACAAACATCTCTATGTCTTTTCGATGCGTAACAGGATTCCATTCAAAACCATGATTACCATTGTGCACTGCTAGCTCGACGTATGAATAAGTTATTACAAATTTAGTTTAGGAGGGAAGGAAACTAAACATAGAATAAATTGCGCCAGTTGTAGTTTCACCCAACACCTCCACTTGCTACAAAACCGAAACATCAAACTGAAAACTCGAGTCATGTTCTTAAATATCCTCATCAGATCGAAACTTTCATATGGATGCCATGTATAGCATCGAACCTTTTCAGAAATATCTAAACTGTCAGCTGTATACAACCACTTTCCAAGGTCAATGGTTAAAATGCCTTTGAGTGGGTGAAGAATGATGGTCTCAGCAAAGACCATCATTCTTTGAAGAGAGATTCTACAAAATCAGAATCACAAAGAACTGTACCAAATAACAGAAACCACGTTACTTGATGACTACCAACAGCAGCAACAACTAAAATGGATAGCATATATAATTTGAAGAGAAAATAATGATATAATGTTGACGTTGCACACTAATAAGTTTAGGAAGGAAACGCCCATGAATACTAAAAAGATCGGTAACAGTTACAGGACTCGAGAAATTTATTTTCCTGAAAAATTATTTCAAGAGAAAGATTTTAGAAATTCCGAAACCAAGCTCTACTTGCTAGTCAGGCAATGAATCACGAATGTTTCCTTGTAGGAAAGGAGGTACTAATTACCATCACCATATCTTCCAAGGGGAAAGATCTAAGGCTATGCTTTCTCGGTCATTTTTCTAGATGGTTGGCCTTCTTCCGTGTGTTCTTGATACCATCTCTATACCTCAATTTCAGCTTCCGCTCTTTTTCCTTTAACTAATCTACCGTGTAAAAATGTTTAGAGATTTTAAGTTCTGTCACTCTGACATTATAAAAGCACTTTTTTCTTTGTTTCTAACACGTTTTTCTGTTTATTAATATTTTTTTAATATATTGAATATTAGCTCTCAGTATTTTAGAAGGCCCTTATAACACATCATGTACCTTTTTATAATAATGTACTCAAGTAATGAACTTGTAAAATCTGCGATACATAGCCTGAATTCTGCATAATAAACCGAATCAATTCATGTAAACCTGCTCGCTCATTCGAATCAATAATAATTCTTAGATTTAATACCGCATTTGGAAGGTAATAATTATATTGCACAGTGGGTATCACAGATTTTAACATAATGGACATGTGAGTTGCATGTAGTTTATTCTCATTTTTTAGTTGAACTAACGATTATTTTTTGAGTAGATAAACATGGCCATTGGGAAATTATAATGAAGTGAGTAAATAAATAATTAATAACACCGAATAATACATCGATATATATGCAATTGTTAGGTATATGTTAATCAATCATGGCCTGACTATAGCGTTTAAGTATCAAACAGACTGTCGCTGCTGGGTGTAGAATTTTATTCCCACTTTTATATTTTATATTTACATACGCTCTACTCCTGAAATTGAGCACATTTAACAGACAAATATAGCATACAATAAAACTATATTTTTATCAAACACACACACGCATATATATATATATATATATATATATATATATATATATATATAAATGTCTTTAAAAATAATTGTCGGACTTTGTCCATTTCATAATGTGTGACGTCATTTGTTTACATGACGCGCTTTGGATGCGCTTTGAGCAGATATGAATGTACGTGAGAGATTCATGGAAGATTGAAGTTTAAAAACAGTAAATTCGACCTTGCTAACCGAACGCTCCTCTGTGGCCAAATTGGTTAAAGGCACGTCAAGCAATATATATATATATATATATATATATATATATATATATATATATATATATATATATATAGTTTGGGAAACTTAAGCATCGCCTATAGGATGTTCGTGGGATTTCACTGAAAAACGTAAATCTATCGAGCAGTCATTCTCACCACACTTTTTTTTATGGGGCAGAATCGTTGGCGCACATCAGACACACATCAATCAACTTGATGCTTTTCATAAATGCTGTCTTCGTTCAATATGCGGTTATGCACGGCAGGACAAAATCTCTAACCCTGATCTTTTCATCAAATGTTGCGTCGCTGGTATTGAAGCCATTCTGATACAATCACGCTTCAGACGGTCTGGTCATGTCATCAGATTGAGTGATGAGCGGATGCCGAAATCGTCATGTATAGCCAACTTTTTCATGGTACGCGTAACGTAGGCCGTCCTTGGTTACGCTTGAAGAATAAACTTCAGTACAATTTAATTGCTGCAAACATCCCTATAGAGGAGTCCTGAACTCCCTATTGAAAACCGAGCAAACTGGAGGGACACCTAGTACCGAGGTATAAGTAACTTTGAAAAGAATCGTCTCAACCATCTGAGAGAATTAAGAACCAACAACATTAAATATCGGGTCAATACATCAGCCCATATGACGGATTTTATGGAAAAGATTCCAATAGACTCATTGAAGGGATTCCTGGAAGTCCATGCCTTAAAGAAATACAAAAAATTCTTCTCACGAGTACAGCTCACACCGTACGAAGGGCGTTATCTATGTAAAATATGTGTGTGCGTTTTTTTGTTTTTTTTGTTTTTTTTTTAATTGGCCAGTGAAAAATGTCATGATGCCATTTCTGACCCTAGGTTGCTAGGCGGCACCCGGAAGGAAATGTGTATACAGCAGAAACAAAAGGAGGGTCGGCTGTTCATATTTGTCTAAGGATAATAATAATAATAATGATAATAATAATAATGATAATAATAATAATGATCATCATTATAATAATAATAATAATAAATTGACACAATTGAAATTCGACAACTGTTAAGGTTATATAGTTTTTGCGAATTCCATTATCATGTCGATGGTTGCATAGGATGGTTGTGTTTATGCGAGGTCTGTATATGGTTTTGATTTCAGAGTAATCCTTCTTTTAGACTGGTTTACCACCCAAGGCTGAAGGGACCTGCCTACCCTATGATTTCACCCATTAATGTCCATTGTCCAATTTTAGGAGATAATAGGCATTAATGGATTATAAGTAGAAACCTGTCTGAATTTCTGGAATGAGGGATTATCATTATTTACACTATTTGCATTCGGATTATTGTCCTCATCTTTGTTGTTATTATTACAACTTATCGGCCGTTGTGTCCTCCAACCTTCATCCAGGTAACCTACAGATAATTCCGAACTGAACCCTTTACTTAATCTACAGGAGTAGACTGTTCACGTTTGTTTTGAGACATCTTGGCTGGTCTTTATCTTTAGCAATGTTTAGCTATTTCTCGGCCTGTTTATATTGTGTCAGATCTAGGGATTGAACTCACAATTACTATGTTAACAAATTCATGAAACAACGCTTTAATCCACTAGGCTACTGTCCATTAGGCTGCAGAAGAGGTTTAAATTCAGTGTTGTTCTTCTCTTACGGTGGTTACAAATCACGATTAAAAAGACCAGTCTATATCCTAAATCCTTATCTCCTAAATCCTTATGTCCTAAATGCTTAATTCCTAAACTAAATTTAACTCTGATCAATAAGAAGTGCGTGTCAAACAGAAAGTTTGTTTAGGTTAATTACAAATCTGTTTACAAATCTACAGGGTCTGTTGAAGGATTGTCTTCTTTGAGATTTATAGGATGAATTTATTGGAAGTCATTTTAATCGTTTATCTGAGAAAGCGGTTGAATACAGCTGGATAGTTTAGATGAGATTCGGCTGAAAAGTTCATAGGCTGACTAAGATATAAATGTAAGTAGAGCAACTGTTTGTTCTAGTACACATGCATGTCTTTTAGTATAGCAACTGTATAGTCTACTTCCATTTATAGCTTGGTCAGTCGACCTTCGTATTTCGAAACGGGTTTGTCTCTATTGTTGACATACATATGTCAACCTAGACGTGATTAGGGTATTTGAGGGCATCGAGGTTTCGGATCAAAATTGTGATTTGATATCATCTTATGGTGCCGCATCTTATAGTGCAGGCTATCGTGTATCCAGCTTCCATATCTTTTAATTTAAATTTGTTATCCCTGATCAAAAGAAGAAAGAAAATGGGCGTAAAACAGAAAGTTTGTTGGGTTAATTACAAATCCGTTTTCGTAAGTTTCTTAACAGTGAAGGCTAATTTAAAAGATAATTAAAAAAATATGCAACACTGAGTTATAGTTCTTTAATTAGCCTTGCTTAACTTGACATACAGAAAAATAAAGGAACAGCAGTTGTGAAGGAACTGGTGTGGTTATTGGCAGAGAAAGTGGAAACTGCAAACCGTGTTCAAATGCTATTGCGTTCCCTTTCACATAATTACCCTTGGGAAAGGCATGAATCCATCTCTCCTTTATTGAGTTATGGGTTAACTGGACTTTCCAGTTTTTGGTGTGAATTTTGAGGAAGGATAACTTTGAATCCCAACCATGGTCAATTCAATTCCAATACCATTCCAAAGATGGTAATTCACAAATAATAAGGAAAAACATCCTTTGAGAATCCTGACCCCTTTCGTCCTGGAGAAATATAGAATCTAAAACGTATACTACTACTAGTCACATTATTACTCATATTACTACTAATACTACTAATAATACTACGACAACTAATCTTACCAATATTTGGAGAAGTGGGTTCATGCCTTTTCTCAAGGGTATTTGCGCGAAAGTCAATATAACGAACCCGAGTGGAGTTCGAACTTGGTTCATCGATTTCAGGTTCCGAGCTGCTAACCACGGCATATCCCAAGAGAGATGGTTAAAAATCAAAAGTTTCTTAAAGAGAGTTGTGGAGAGCCGTGATCAACACTATAATTTTGTAAGGAAATGGAATATTAAAAAAAAAGAACATTTCAATGCGCTATGTGTATCATTGAGTTTATGTCTAGAAAATGGAGTGTGTGTATCCTTCGCCTGTCTTTTGGAACTTTTATGCGCGTGAAAAGTGTATCTCTACTGACAAACGTGTGTAGATATACACATGCTATTAGGCATATTGCAAAAACTGTAATGTTTTGCTCTCTATTTGTTAAAAATGCGCGGGACCGTTCAAGCATTGAAAATCTTTAAAATACATCAGTACGGAGAAAGAGATACCAAGTCTTGCAACAACAGCGGAAACTAGAGAGCGGCGATGAAAAGTAGAAACGCTGATTTTAAAATCTT
>OZ010603.1:1571200-1633700 GCA_963932145.1 Acanthosepion lycidas | reverse complement strand
CAACCCTATAAAGCCTATTCTATCTTACATGAATAAATTAGAAGAGGTTTTTAATTACAGACCCCGTTGCAAAGCAATCTCCATTTTTTACACTACACATATTTGTCTTTCACGTCACGCCTTAAGTTATTTGATAATGCAAAATTAATATTATTCATAACTGCAGAATTTCTTTTAAACTTTTCACCAAAAATATTTATCAACGTTAATTTTAAATTAAACTTTTCCGGCTGTCCTTTAGATCTATGCAAATAGCTTAGGTATGGGCTATATTCAATTTGTTGAAAAATATTTATATTTTTAAGCGCTCATTATAAATCCACCTTTTCTCCCTCCCCGACAGTCATCGGTTAAATAGTAAAACAATATTAGCTCTTCAGCTCTGGTTGTCAGTCAGTCGAGGAGAAGAATAATTCAAAAACCATATGTTGCCCTGGCAAAGCATATACTATACAGCTAAGGAGGGCGCCTCGAGGTCGTGTAAAGGTTAGCAAGCTTGTCTCACTAAAACAGTTACAACTGGAGAGTGAGTTTGATCCTCACTGGATGCCCCATACTTTCGGCCTTGTGCGACATCTAAGCTACGCTTAGAAAATCAGTACTAAGCAGCTAAGTAAAGAAGCATGGTGTTTGGAATGATTCTATGATAATCACTACAGTCAGCCTCCTCAATATATTTCCAGATAGTTAAACTTCTATAACTATTTGATTTTGATGTCCACCATTCGAAGCGGACATCTTTGGCTGCCTTTCTTGCTAAACGACCATACTTTCTGTCTTATAGTTAAAATTTAGTTCCGTCTTCTTGTCTGAGTTCATTTCGTTTCCATTTTGAATCTACCATCAACACAGTGTTATCTTCATATCTTATACTCACTGTCAGGTTTAAACAAGCAAAACAAATAGTTGAAAAGTAATAAAAATGGTATTTTTTATTAAAAAAAACAATTGATTCTTTTTTTTTAATTATTTCACCCCAAGCAAGGCGAGAACACCACTAGTATGCAGATGGTTACGGGGAGTAAACGTGATGGAGAAGACTGAGAATAGGGAGAATTAAGAAAAGGACAAAAGATGAACAAGTTTAAAAAAGACAGAATATGGCGATTGCCATATTTACATTATTCGGACTATTGTTCTCATCTTTGTTGCCATATTTATTACAACGTTTAGGCCGTTGTACGCTGCGGCCTTCTTCAAGTGGTTGGAATGTCGAACTGGACCCTTTATTTCGCTCACTGGGGTAGATTGTTCTAGTTCCACGTACCATGTTTTCAGTTGTCAGTTATCTCCTGTTAATTCCTCTCTCCAAGTTTTCCACTGCCTGAACCGGGTATTGAACTCTCACCCTCTGGGTCCTGTCACTGAATCTAACTAACACCTTTATCCACTGTGCCATATATACTTGAACAATCTACCCCAGTAAGCGAAATGAAGGGTTTAGTTCGACATTCCAACCACCTGAAGAAGGCCGGATCGTACAAGGGCCGAAACGTTGTAATAAATATGGTGACAAAGATGAGGACATTAATCCGAATAATGTAAATAGTGTACATAATACCACATCTCAGAAATATAGAGAGATACTGAAAGGCGCAAACGTTGTAATAAATATGGCAACAAAGATGAGGACAATAGCCCGAATAATGTAAATAGTGTACATAATACCTCATCTCAGAAATATAGACATATATGGCGACTGACTTTGCATTTATCTTTCATCTGTGCATTGTAATAATGCTACTATAATTGCTTTGGTGCTCCTGCTATTTCTCTAGAGATTCTTGACACAATCCAAAGAAGGATCTGTAATGTAATCAATCCTGACTAGGCATCGGAACTTCAGTCACTTTCTCACCGACATGACATGGCTTCCCGCTCTCTTTTCTATAAATATTTTAATGGTAGATCTTTTTTTCCTGTTACTACGACTACATGAATTTAAGCGTGCTAATAGATTGGCATCTAGATCCCAACCGTTTACTGTTGACATTGCTAACTGCAACCACTAATTCTAATCCAATAATTTCTGTACTTGTTCTTCCGGCCTGTCGAACTCCCTTCCGTTTGCTTCCTTCCCTGATAACAACTTGCTTCATACATTTAAATGCAGCATCAATTGATATCTTCTTGAATCCCGTTCATCTTATGTCCTTTCTTCAATCCTCCCTATACTCAGTCTTTTCTCTCAATTTCATTCCCTATAATCCCCTGTGTTCAAGAGGTATTTCCAACTTGCTTGTGGTGAAATGATAGATAAAATTTAAAAATAAATTTAGTATTGGAGAAAAGAAAATTAAACGTAAAATAAACTATGTTATGGTAGTTTCGCCCAATAATATAACTACCCCGAAACCAAAACTTCTAAAAACTAGAGTCATATCCTGTCTCGTCTCGGGACTTTCAGATATTCTGGGTTTAAATAGCCTGTAAAAGGTTGATAAGCCATAGAAAACGAACCAAACAAGCATATATACGTTTTTTTTAAATATCTATTTTAAAGTTATAATAATTATTTAATACGACTGCACTATTATTACTATTTCTTCAGCGAGGTTTAAGCAACAAAAATAAAATGAGAGAAAATCTAGTAAAAAAATTAATAACGATTAACATGAATTATAATACATTATATAACAAATATCAGTTGTTTAAACGTCCTGGGTAAGACGATAAACTACATCCACGTCCTGGGTAAGACGATAAACTACATCCGCGTCCTGGGTAAGATCCAGCAGCAAGGCCTCTGATCAGGAGGTTTTGAGGAGCGTGGAACCGCCTCTTAATTACTGGTGTTCCCAGATCCACCCTGACCCGGGGTGGTAGCACCTGTTAGGGTCCCAGCTATGGGAAAATAGTTAACCCCCAAACTGGGGTCAAAACACTATGAAAATGTAAAAATAGGCTTTAATACCAGCAATGTATTTTTGTAAAAGGTTATTACCAGCAATTAATTTTTGAAGAAAACATTATTACCAGCAATACATTACCAGCAACACATTTAAAAAAAATTACCAGCAATTAATTTTTGAGGAAAAAATATTAGCAGCAATACATTTTTGGAAAAAATATTAGCAGCAATAAAAATCTTGTCGGCATTAAATAATATTAATATAATATTGAGGTTGATATGCCGTAACCAAACCAAACCAAACCAATTGTTTAAGACGATTATATCTATTGATGATATTTCTAGACGTAAACACAAGACAAAGACAAAATGAAAGAAAAATCTGGTAAAATAAATCGTAAGCATTAGTACTAATCTCAGGTATTCAAAAATGTAAGACTTACGTCTAGAACAATTACTTGATAGTAAAGCCAACAAAATATGAAGGTAAGCCAACAAAATATGATGAAAGAAATACTAACATGAAAATTATACATAAGGAACAATGCTGAAAAGTTCAGATAATTTTAGACTATTCCGTCTACAATTACTACTAGACGGAAACTAGAAAATAAGACCAAATTAAAAACAGTCAGAGATCAAGAATAGATTAAATCTATTCTTGGGAAGGAAATATCGCTTTGAGAAGAGGGCGGGATTGTATCGCACAAGAAATATTCACCAGTTATTAAAATGGCTATTTTACTGTCGTTTATTTCTTAATAACAGACGACAAATATTTATTTAACAGCAGTAGGTTTCCGCTTTTGATTTTGTTTGGATTAATTAATTTTAATATTTCCTCAGCAAAGCAAAAAGATTAAAAACACTAAACAATCTAATAAACCAGCAATAATTTCAATACTTATGAAAATAATGGTCATTTGTAATTGTATAGCATTATAAATACAATTTTTTTGAATGGTGCGTATTTTCACATTTTGCCTTGTAGTTCTACTGTTCATTTTTTATTGGAAATAACCGAAAAAAAAATAAACAGTATCTGTTCTTTTAGTTTATATAATCGAAGACGAGTTTTCCATTTAATAAGAGATCATGGAAGAGGCTTTCTCTACCTCTTGCTCTCTTTTCGAACTCTCTGCCCTCGGGCCGAGAGGAACCCAGATGAGACTATGCCGAATGTATTAGGATATTATTAGGTTGGTGCAAAAATAATGTCGTTTTCTCACGTAGTAACATATGTGAGAAAACGACATTATTTTTGCACCACCGAAGACATGTCAAAATCGCTACACAATTGCAGTCGTTTTTTCGATGCGTATTAATGCATCTCATTAGGCGATTGTAAATTACTGGATGAATAATATTGCTCTACTACGACAGTCCAAAGTACAGTAAAAAAAGACTTGAAAATGAAATTGTACGTGAAACCTGTAAGTCACTTGTTACTCCAGGACAGAAATTTAGAAGATTAAAAAAGGCAAAGATCATCTTGAATAAGTTGGAAAATAACCTGGAATAATCATATATATATATATATATATATATATATATATATATATATATATTTGAATTTTATTTCAATCCTTCATGAGTTTCCGTTCCTTAGCTATGATTAATTAATGATGAACATATGATCGCTTATGATTGATTTCATCACGATATTTCTGTTAATCTTAGAGCGTAATTATAACTCAAAGTAAAGTCTAATAGTGTTATAAAAACCTCGGAGAATTCCATTATGATATCTTTAATCATTTCTAAGATACAATGGTTCAGAGCTTAATCTAACAATTGGACAATTTTTATGTTACACCGGGTTATACGGCAAGTATATAAGCCAATTTGTGAAACTTATTTAATGTGTCAAAATAAATTTTACATATCGAAAACGCACGTCTGTCAGAAATCATTGGAGGTAAATATATAACAGTTAAAGAGTGGCAACAAGCTTTTCCTTTTCTAGCTGTTTTCCATGAAACGAACAAAAGTAAACCGTGTGACGAAATAGACATATTGTATCGACTCTGCTCTGACACGACGGGTCTGTGAGGAATGTGGTAACTCGTAATTGGTCAGAAGCCGATGTTTTGTCTTCGTAGAAATTTATACAACAAAAATTAGAAAATAAAAAATTATTTTACAAATCACTATAAAAATCGGAATGATGAGTTTATTTAATTTTTTATATTCAAGGAGTTTCTGAAAAGTTCTCGGCTCAACCAAAATCGGACAAAACATGTAAAATATCAAAAATCTTTTTTTGAAGGTCTTCATGAACGAGTCGATAACTTTTCAGTTGTCCTCAAATATTTCTTTCTCGAGATGTGGGTGTGTACAAATGTCATCAAATCTTACAGAAAAAAAAATCTTATATAGAAAATACAGTAGCGAAAAGAAAGGGCGGACAAGGCTTCGCATTTGACCAGAAGATGGCGCTGCCTGTTGTCAGGTAGGAATTACGGGCCTTTTCTATGAATAATTCATAGCACGGCGTCTATTATATTATTTATATCACCGTATATTTTCTGTCAACATAAATGCATTTTTCGTGGATCCACTTTAAATGGGGGAAGACGAAAGAAGCATAGAACGGATGAAGGTTGCCCTTGGATGGTATTGCTTTGCACTAGATGAATGGTAATAGGTTCTTTGGGGATGGTCAGAGATCTGCTAAGATGATTTCAGGAAAAGAAAATCAATTCGCGGACGAGGAGCGGGAAAATCATTTTGGATGAAGGAAATAAATAGTGAGGGGTAGCGATTTGGTTTTGGGAGAAACAGGAAAATAAGAACCAGGCGGAAGTAACGGAAAAATCTGAGCATGACGATGAAAAGAGTCGTTTCTTTTTTCTTTTCAGTGAAATGAATCCATATCTCGGCATCAAGATATTGGTTGGTATATAGATATGCAATTTGTCCCCTCTGAGTATATATATATATATATATATGTATATATATATATATATATATAAATTTGCATACATACATATATATGTATTTACATATCTGCACACACACACACACACACATATATATATATATATATATATATATATATATATATATATATATATACATACATATATATATATTCACACACATTCATGCATACATACATATATATATATTCACATACACATCTGCACATATATGTATATATATATATATATATATATATATATATATATATATATAAATATCAATATAATTATAATATACTCACACACACATACATACATATATATATATATATATATATATATATATATATATATATATATATATATTAGGTTGGCGCAAAAATAATGACGTTTTTGACGTTAAAAAATACGTCAAAAAACGTCATTATTTTTTTATAAAATTGAAGGCCATTTCAATAGCTGTCATGAAATAAAGATTATCTATGTTGTCTTACGTGTTTTATAATTATTAATTAATAATTTTGGTCTGTCTTGGACATAGAACTCTTGTTGGATCTTTATCCTCTTGGAAATTCCATACAGATTACCATTTTAATTTAATATTAATATTATATATATATAATAATATTATATATATATATATATATATATATATATATATATATATATATATATATATATATATATATATATATACATATATATATATTATGAAATGGACAAAGTCCGACAATTATTTTAAGATATTTTAATGTTTATACATTCTTTTTATAAAAAGAATGTATAAACGTTGACCATTTCATAATGTGTGACGTCATTTGTTTACATATGGATACGCCATGAGGAGACATGAATGTAGGTAAGAGATTCATGGAAGATTGAAGTTTAAATACAGTAAATTCGACCTTGCCAACCGAGCGCTCCTTCGTGGCCAAATCGGTTAAAGCACGTCAAGCTAAATGACGGTTCCGTATAGGATACATGTTCGAATCCTGTCGGCGGAGAAATATTGATTGTAGTTTAATACCGTTTATTATAAACAGAGCATTTACTTAAATGTTTGTATCTACACAAAGTATGAATAAAGATTTTAATGTCTTAATATATGTATACGTATATATTATAATAAAAAGAGAGTACAGTAAGATATATAGTCCGGTGTTTTTACTGATATTTTATTTTTACAAAACAGTGCTCAATGTAAATTTACAGAGCATATATATATTTATATTTTGAATAAGTTGTAACGAGCATGCGCGGAAGCGTCCTCGAAATGCGTGTGTGTGTTGTCGCCGGACACACCTTGGAGTACCATAATGGACTTGACCGAGGACTACAAGATGAAGACGCGCGAGTCGTTTGGTGTCTTTTCTTGGGTGATAAAAGCTGATGCGGTCGGTCGTCCGTCAGCAGCAGTTTTGGGTACCGTTTTGCTCGTTTGCTTTCGTAAAGTGTTCGTTCGGAAGAGAAGGCGTTCGTTTCAGGTTCGCAAGAAGACGTTCGTTTTTGTGTCGCAAGAAGTTGTTTCCCCCACCTACCTACCCGTTTTCTCACACATAAGTTAATATATATATATATATATATATATATATATATATATATATATATATATATATATATATATATATATATATATCATGAATTGTATTCTTGAACCAGGCACTCCCACTTCTACTACCATAATATTGGGAGCTTATTTAAATTTATGTCTAGATTTTCATTGCAACTTCCTTTTATTATTCTTTCTCTCTTTCTTTTTCTTTTGTTTTTTTCTCATTCTTCTTTCTATTCTTCTTCTTCTTCTTCTTCTTCTTCTTCTTCTTCTTATTATTATTATTATTATTATTATTATTATTATTATTATTCTCATCCTCCTCCTTCATTCCCTCCTTTACTTTCTTCTTCTTCTTCTTCTTCTTCTTCTTCTTCTTCTTCTTCTTCTTCTTATTATTATTATTATTATTATTATTATTATTATTATTATTATTATTATTATTCTCATCCTCCTCCTTCATTCCCTCCTTTACTTTCTTCTTCTTCTTCTTCTTCTTCTTCTTCTTCTTCTTCTTCTTATTATTATTATTATTATTATTATTATTATTATTATTATTATTATTATTCTCATCCTCCTCCTTCATTCCCTCCTTTACTTTCTTCTTCTTCTTCTTCTTCTTCTTCTTCTTCTTCTTCTTCTTCTTCTTATTATTATTATTATTATTATTATTATTATTCTCATCCTCCTCCTTCATTCCCTCCTTTACTTTCCTCTTCTTCTTCTTCTTCTTCTTCTTCTTCTTCTTCTTCTTCTTATTATTATTATTATTATTATTATTATTATTATTCTCATCCTCCTCCTTCATACCCTCCTTTACTTTCTTCTTCTTCTTCTTCTTCTTCTTATTATTATTATTATTATTATTATTATTATTATTATTATTATTATTCTCATCCTCCTCCTTCATTCCCTCCTTTACTTTCTTCTTCTTCTTCTTCTTCTTCTTATTATTATTATTATTATTATTATTATTATTATTATTATTATTATTCTCATCCTCCTCCTTCATTCCCTCCTTTACTTTTTTCTTCTTCTTCTTCTTCTTCTTCTTCTTCTTCTTCTTCTTCTTCTTCTTCTTATTATTATTATTATTATTATTATTATTATTCTCATCCTCCTCCTTCATTCCCTCCTTTACTTTCTTCTTCTTCTTCTTCTTCTTCTTCTTCTTCTTCTTATTATTATTATTATTATTATTATTATTATTATTATTATTATTATTCTCATCCTCCTCCTTCATACCCTCCTTTACTTTCTTCTTCTTCTTCTTCTTCTTCTTCTTCTTCTTCTTATTATTATTATTATTATTATTATTATTATATTCTTAAAATGTTTAAATTTTATGCTCCTATTTTATTTCTTTACACCTTCTCGTTTACTTTAATTTCTATTCTTTGTAATATATATATATATATATATATATATATATATATATATATGTAGCATAATGAGAAGCTACGTATACTTTCTTAATATGTATATATAGAAAAAGTTGAAAATTAAAGAAATAATGTTTTTTTATGAAAGTATTTATTTATTTATATATATATTTGATATTTCAGATTGGCCTCAATATATATATATATATATATATATATATATATATATATATATATAATGATGATGGCAAGTCCACTCGTATCAGAGGATACCCATCTACTAAGGTGGCTATCCAATCCCCGTTTCAGACGCCTGCTCAGGCACATTTGTGTTTGTTCAACACCTACGGAGCCCACTCTCGGTTTATGTTGCAACTATTCTGAGCGGGCGTTAGTTACAGTTTCTGGGAGAGAGCTCATAAACACACACACGCACACACAAACACACATATATAGAGAGAGAGACACATACATATATATATATTTGCATACTTACACACACATACATATAATCATATATGCACATATATGTACGTACGTATATATATATATATATATATATATATATATGTATATATATATATATATATATGTATGTATATATATATATATATATATATATATATATATATATATATATATATATAGATAGATAGATAGATAGATAGATAGATAGATATAAAACATATATACTTTTATATTTTATATGTAAAGGAGTAAATCCGACAAATATTTGAATATATTTTCAGTTTACTCAAGTAAGTTCTTTACATGAAAGTAATGTATAAACAGAAACTATATATATATATATATATATATATATATATATATATATATATATATATATATACACACACATGCGCATGTATGCATATATAATATATACAGTGAGGGAAACAAATATTTGTACTCATGCAAATTTTTAATTTATTGCATTTTCAACTAATGAATAAACATACTTCTCGTATAATTAACTGTACACAGATGCATAATAACTAAATATGCGCAGAAAACAAAACATTTTTGATTTAATAGAAATAAATATCATTTATACATTTTAATGGATGAAAAAGTATTCGTACAATACAAAAATGAATACATAATCTTTATTTAATATTTTGTAGAATGGCCATTATGCAATTCTGCAGCCACCGACCTCTTCTTGTAGTTCTCAATGAATGATTTGCAAATTTTAGTTGCTATTTTGTTCCATTCTTCTTAGCATATGGTCTTCAGATCTGGGATGTTTGTTTTTCAATTGGATTTGAATTTTCAAATAACGCCACAGATTTTCGAACGGGTTTAAAACTGGCGACTGACTCGGCCATTTCAGGATAATTACATTATTTTCAGCAAGCCATTTCTTCTTAGATTTTGCAGTGTGCTTAGTATCATTATCTTGTTGGAATTTCCAATCAGGAGAAAGTTCAAGATTTTCAACTGAAAAAATTAAATTTGCTTCCAAAATATTTTGATATACTGCAGCATTCATTCTACCATCTGTTACTGATATGTTGCCAGTACCTTTTGTAGAAAAAATATCTCCAAACCATGATGCTGCCACCATCAAATTTACTGTTGGAACTGTGTTCTTTTGTTTGAAGGCATTGCCATCTTTCCTTCATAAATAATTTCTAGAATTAAGTCTGAACAATTCAATTTTGGTTTCGTCTGTCCATAATTCTCTTTCCAATGCTATTTTTCTTTATCCTTATGTTTCCGATCGAATTTCAATCTGACATTTCTGCGTCTTTTAAAAAGCAGTAGAGTCTTCCGAGGGTAGCGTGATTTAGATTAGTCCTATGAAGTTCATTTCTTATTGTCCGTTTGGTGACACAGATTCCTGATGAAAGGAAAGCATCCTGAAACTCTTGACGAGTAACCATTGGATTTTGTTTAATTTGACGCATTAATTTCCTCGAAGATCTTGAAAAAAAATCTTCCGTAGAGAGCCTGTTCTTCTATGGTTTTCAACCGTTTTGAGTTTTTTATACCTTGCAATGAATTAACTAATGGTAGTAAATATTCAGGTTCTTTGACATATTCCTCTAACTTTTACCTTCTTCCCAGAGCTTAACAATCAGTTCCTTTTGCGAATTTGTCAATTATTTACCTTTTGCTGTGATGATAAATTTCTTGCTAGAATATCAATTACAGAATGTTCTGTTTGTATTTTTTAAGTTAAAAATAACTACTAATAACATTATTAGAACATTCTAGAATATTCCACTTGACTAATCTAGAGTATTAAAGCAATAAAAAGTTTTAAAATCTGAAACATACACACACACACATATACACTATCGAATCACTATTGGGATTTATTGGAGAACGGCTTAACCCCACAAGTGAAATGGAGAATCGTCCCTAGGGTTGGAACTCCAATAAATTTCAGAGACCGATGTGACCTGTGTATAAAAGATTCTAATAATAAAGCATAAAGATCCTGATAAATTACTAAACCAACATAACGAGATGATTTTTAAATATAGATATAGAAATCATCTCAACTTAAATCAATACATTAAAAAAAAAAAACTATATACGATGGTAAATATTGTCTTATTTTTAGATTGGAAGATGAGTGTATGCACACATATGTGCGGATGCATAATTGTATGTATGCAAATGTTTATATGGACTTAGATATGGATATGTGGATTTACGTATATATGTATATACATATGTATAAGTGTATATATATATATATTGTAGGCGCGTATGTAAATGTATATATGTATATGTGTATTCGTAATTTTAGGTAGGTATATATGTATGTATCGATTTATGTATATGGGGTTACGTGTGTGTTTTTATGTGTATATGTATGTATATATATATATATATATATATAGGTATTTATGAATTCTTATGTCATATGTGTGAATATATGTGTGCGATATAGTGGTATGCATATACAGGTATAAGTGGGGGTAGTTTTTTCTTTATATATATAGAGTGAGAATTCTAATGGAAAGTCATAAAATTCTTTTATTAAAGTTTAATCTCTTTAAATAATTTCTAATTAGAATTGTAAGATTGAAAATTTTACTTATCTGGATTTTAAATTGATCATTTAGATTTAAATTAAAATATGTAACTCCTTAACTATTAGTCTTGATGTTAAAAATATTAGAATTAATTATTTTTTTTTAATTTAAACACTTAACTCTCCACCTAACATTAAATGACAAATTTTAAGAAAAGAAATTAAATAGATATAAATATGAATGTGTGTGGAAATTTGTAAATGTATGTGCAGGTATTTGTATCTGACTATACATATATACCGGTGTATATCGATACATGTGTGTGTGCTTATGTGTGTAATTGCACATGTATATGAACGTATGTATATGTGATTTTTAAATAAATATGTATGTGGTATATATATGAAAAAACGAAATTTTTATTATTACCTTCAAATTTAACTCCATCTTGATTTGAAACTTAAATTTTAAATAAGAAATATTAACCATCTAAAAATAGATACAAATTACTTTCAAGAATTAGACTCAAACTGATAAAGAAGTTACCTTAAAAGTCATTCACAATATTAAAAGATTAATATTAGTAAACTGTTATGGTCCGGTTCCTTGTACCACGGTGATAGTCCAAGGTAGAACCAATAGAGAAGAACTCGAACACAGGTATGGATTAACACAGATATATTACAAACAGGAATATATACAGAGAAGTAGAAGTGTTAGTACGAACAATCAGGTTTAGTAGAGAGAACAATGTAGTCTCGACCAGTATCACTATTCCAATGTCTTGCAATAATTGTTTGAACGCGACTCTGTTTCGGACTGTCTCTGACTCGACTCTTGACTCGACTTGAACTACTGACTGACTTGAACTAGTGACTATATTTAGTCACCCCCGCACCGCCACGTGGGCATCATGTGGCACAAGGCCGGTTTAACGTGGGATCTCCGAGCTCGTGGGCTCGGCCAAAAATATGCCCATTGAACCCGTATAAACGGTTTCAGGGCCGGTCTGCCTCCCCGAAGTAGACTCCGCCCTTCGGCGTAGCCTCCTTCGGGTTCCTCCCGTCCGTAGGAAGAGAGTTCAACCGAACAACCGGTCAAGACTTGAACTACTGTCTCCTTGCCTACTCCTGAGGCGCAGTATTTATTAAGTATGGAATAGTCCATTATTATTATTATGGGCAAGAACATAAACTTTTATTTTTTTTATTATTGTTGTTTATTAATATAGTATTCAACTCATATTGAATCCCTAATTTATTTGTAGAGAAGTTGAATATTTTAATTGCTAACAATTAAATTAATTTCCCCATGGAGTTTTTTTTAAAACATTTGAATTACTATGAAACGTTAAAATCTGTTTTTTATCTAAATTACTAAGCTTTCCCCCTCTCCTTCCTCCAAAAACCCTAAAGACATTTTCTCTTTTCTCTTTACTTCCCCCTTTTTTCTTTTTCCCTTTTTTCCTTCCCTTTTCCGTTGAGTTGACCGATTAAATATGTCAATGTCTGATTCTTACCCCCTCCTTCCTCAATATTAAGTATTGTAAATTTTAAAATTTTCTCTTCCCTCTCTAAACTCTGCCATTTCTCTCACACCATTCCTCACCACCTTCTATGTTAACTTTAATTTCATTTTTCGTTTCACCTTTTGATATATATATATATATATATATATATATATATATATATATATATATATATATATATGTTGAGGAGGCACGGTGAAGTAATGGATAGGTGCTTGGATTGAGGAATCACAGAGGCGACTTCGAATTCCAGTCGAATCCATTACATTCACTTACGTGTTATACGTTTGGGAAAGGTATGAATGCTTTTCTTCTCCCGCCATTTATGGGTAAATAGCAGAACAGACTGGGTTTTTGGATGGCAACTAGTCTAGGAGAAGGACAACTCTGAATTCAAAACCTGCGGTGGGAGCTTGCGGCAGGTCTCTGTAATCGGCCCTTGAAAAAGTGTGGATGTTTCTGCACAAAACCTTCACCACTATAATCAAATCTCATGTGCTGGTGTCGGGCTGTCGGTTCCTAGGAACTCATACATCAAATTCGATGGGAGTGTTGAGTATATATATATATATATATATATATATATATATATGTATGTGTGTGTGTGTGTAAAAATATATAGAAAATTGGAAAGAACTCGTTAGGTAAATAATCCAAAGTTCTTTAGTATTTTTGTTATTATTTTTAAAAAAATAGTACTCGATACAAAAGTAGAGCAGAAATATAATTATTTATTTAAAAATATGATTCCAACGCTACATAAGAGTTCTCATGTTTCAAAACAAGAGCCTAAAATTCAATTTAACTCAAATAATTATAGTGAAGTTTTGTTTTGAAATATGAGAACACATATGTAGCGTTGGAATCATATTTTTAAATAAATAATTATATATATATATATATATATATATATATATATATATATATATATAGGTTAATATTATGTGTGTATATATATATATATATATGAATATAGGTTAATATTATGTATATATATATATATATATATATATATATATGAATATAGGTTAATATTATATATATATATATATATATATATATATATATATATATATATATATATATATATATATATATATTCATCAAATCTAATATCCTCACAAATTAGTGCGCGCCTGCACAATTAAAATTTCCTATTCTTATTGGCGATATCTACACTGAAACTAACGACATTAGTCTCGGAAATCCACTCAGGCTGTGCTTTCTCTCACTACTAATAAGCAAGGTATTTGTAAATGTTACACAAACTAAAATATATGTCTGCTATGTAGATGGCATTTTTATTTTCGCTGTAGACAAAAAAAAAGAAATTGATAATTTGAAAACAACAGTGTGATCCGAAATTGTTGCCACCCCTACATGATATAATTTCATATTTCAACGCTCTCTGGGGTATTAACAAAGATAGAGTTTCCCATGAACGATATCAGAAAGCCCATCATTTGATGGACGCCGTTCAGAGAGCCTTTTCAACAATCAAACAAGCACAGCTTTGTAAAATATCACACAGGGCATAATTTTGTGCCACGAAAATGGTGTTCATACAGACCTTCTCGATGTGTGACAGCGTCATTGAAAGTAAGTAAACTGGCTCCAATATATGTGCTTTTTATTTGGTCTATTATTTGGTCTATTATTTTTTTTTTGACTTTTTGACAGACAGTGACAAGACTTTCAGAACACCCTGTACATTTGAAAAAAAATGTTCTCTTTATAGGAACTTAGTCAAAAAAATAAACTCCTGTTCTAAGATTTTCTCGTGGAATCTAGTAAAAATATATTCACTACTTTATTATACAAAAAAAAAAAACACAAGTAGAAACTCTTGCTAAATTAATTTTACTAGTGAATATCCACTTATGTATAAAATGCGAGCTATAATAAATTTCCTCACGAGAGTGCATGAGAATTGATCTACTTGTCAACATATAATCTTAACCCGATCTCTAACCATAAATTTAATTTTAGCTAAACCCTACCGTTAAATCTTAATTGCTGTTGTTCCCAGATCCGCCCTGAGTCAGGGTGGTAGCACCTGTTATGGTCCTAGTTAGGGGCAAATAGCGAACCCCGATAAAAAAGAAAAGAAAACACTATGAAAGTATAAAAATATATTTTTATAGTAAAAATAACAGCAATAGTTTTGAACAATAAAATATTACCATAAATCCCAAGTATTAGGGGACCTTACCCATAATAACATAATGGACTATTCCATACGTAATAAATACTGCGCCTCAAGAGGAAGCAGGGAGTTGAGTTCAGTCTGAAGTCTGGAGTGAAGTCCGCCAGGAGTCAGTCAGTCAGTCGAGTCAGAGGCAGTCCGAAACAGTCGCGTTCAGACAATTACTACTAAACCTGATTGTTCGTACTAACACTTTCTACTTCTCTGTATATATTCCTGTTTGTAATATATCTGTGTTATTCCATATCCGCGTTCGAGTTTTTCTTTATTGGTTCTACCTTGGACTATCACCGTGGTACAAGGAACCGGACTATAAATCTCAAGAAAATAAAATTTCAGCATTAAATGACTCTTAAGGAATTTTAATTCCTTTAACTCTTTGAATCCTGGCCATCGCTTTACTGGTAGTAGATAAAATTGACGTAATGTCCAGCCACCGGTTGGACAGTCGGTAAACATTTGTAACTATTTTTTATATCTACTGTGAAACATTACACATTAATTGTTTGCTAATTTTGATTCAGGGGCTCAGGCAGAAGGGTTACAATTTTTCAGGAACACAGGACTCAAAGGGTTAAATGTCAAAGAGCTGAGAGATTTGCAAGCTGCAGTTTGTCATATTCCATGAGCTGCGCATTAAACCTTTTAGCCCTGATTACCGCTTTACCAGTGGTAGAGAAAATGACGTAATGCTCAGCTAAGGGTTGAACGGTGGGTAAACACTTGTAACTATTTTTATATTTACCGTGAAACATTACGAATTATTTGCGAATTTTGATTCAGGAGCTCAAGCAGTAGGGTTAAAATTGTTTCAGAACACAGCGCTCAAAGGGTTAGAGAAGCAAACCACCCAATCAACCCTACGCTGAACTCGTCCTAGCCCAAATCGTAAGGCTAACCAAACTCTAACCCTAACCCAAATAACCTTGGCCTAATCTCTAATTCTAATACTAATCCTAAGCGAAACACGAGACTCAAACATAATCCCAGCCCAAAGGTAACACAAAAGGTAACCAGAGTACAATTAAAAATAATCCTAAATTAATCCTAGCTAAAATTCTAAGCCGAACCCTAACCTTTGCTGTATTTCTAACCCTATACTTTATTCTTCACAAACTTTTGCGCAAAACATAATCCTAACACATTCAATATTAACTGTATATCAAATCCTAGCATAAAATGTAACCTTAGTCATACCCCAGCCAAATTTTAACTCTAATGTTAACTCTCAACCTAATCTTAACTGAAACCCTAAACCAAAACTTTATCCTAGTCCTGATTTCTTGGGAAACATTCCGGAGTCTTTGACTATCGTAAAACTAGACTATTGCTGTCATATCTGAACTTGAACGACCTTAGTCCCTCACTTACCCGCCTTGATAGATTTCAAAAGCGTCTATGAGAACTATTTTCCACCCTACAAAATCTTTTCTCCAGAAGAAATGCTATTGTATTGCTATTTCTACGCCATGTGTTCTGACGGACTATATTCCTTAGTCCCACCGCTCTTGATGTTTAAAATTGGGATGCCGCGTACACAAGCCTGAATCATCCGCATTTTCTTCGTATTCCATTAGTAAAGATGAAGTTCCATTCGGACAGCTTCTTCCCAAAAACTGCTGGATTGTGGAACAGATTTCCAGCATGATATTTTCCCAACAGCTACAATCCTAACCTTTTAAAGTAAGCCTAGGGTAAACTTTCTTTCCTGAACAACTCCACGAACTTCACTTCTTGCATTTTTCTACGCACCTACAATACTGCATAGTAATCCTTTGCCTTTAGAGGCTCTTGGGCTTTACACTGGGTAAGCATTAGTGTTGAAATGATTATCTCATTGATGATATTAATTTGATATGACATTAATAGAAAACTATTCGGCAGACGTTTTACCAAACAACAATCACAAACCTGAAATTTAAATACAAAATTGCGTGTTCTAAAAGCATCAAACCACTTTCATGATTCCTGTCCCTTAGGGGTCTATCCACCAAACCAATCCATATTGAAACCCAAATATTCCAATTCCAATATTTAAACAAAGACAAATGGGTTTCGTTTTTCACCTTTGCGTCTAGATTTCTCGCAGTATGTAAAGATATAGACCCAGAAGCATTTGCTTTTCAGATCTCATCCTGGAGTCGTATTATGATTCAACATGTTTTCTTTCCTTTTCCTTGTTTCTCTGAAGTGTCTTATCCAAAGCACGTTTGTCCTTGGGCGGACATATTGCAGCGGTCGGAAAGGGGACAAATGATGGAGTTGTGTATCCTCTGGGAACCTATGCACAAGTATCGAATGGCGACATTTATTTAAGCGTAAAGAAAAGATATAAGAAAAGAAGGAAAAGAAATGAAAAGAGAAAAGAAACAAAAAGAGAGAAAGAAAATGAAGACGAGAAAAAGTAAAAAATAAAAAAGGCAAAAAGAAGAGAATAAAGAGAACTGAAGGGAAGTGTGAAAGAGAAAAAGAAATGAAAAAGAAAGACAAGAAATAGAAGAAGAAAAAGAAAGTAAATACAGGAAAAAAGAAAAGAAATGATGGAAAATAAAAAAAAGAAAAACGGGAAGAACTGAAATGAAGAAATAGAAGAATTTAATTAAAATAAAGAAGAGAGAAAAGAAATGAAGGAAAGAAGAATTTAATTAAAATAAAGAAGAGAGAAAAGAAATGAAGGAAAGAAGAATTTAATTAAAATAAAGAAGAGAGAAAAGAAATGAAGGAAAGAAGAATTTAATTAAAATAAAGAAGAGAGAAAAGAAATGAAGGAAAGAAGAATTTAATTAAAATAAAGAAGAGAGAAAAGAAATGAAGGAAAGAAGAATTTAATTAAAATAAAGAAGAGAGAAAAGAAATGAAGGAAAGAAGAATTTAATTAAAATAAAGAAGAGAGAAAAGAAATGAAGGAAAGAAGAATTTAATTAAAATAAAGAAGAGAGAAAAGAAATGAAGGAAAGAAGAATTTAATTAAAATAAAGAAGAGAGAAAAGAAATGAAGGAAAGAAGAATTTAATTAAAATAAAGAAGAAAGAAAAGAAATGAAGGAAAGAAGAATTTAATTAAAATAAAGAAGAGAGAAAAGAAATGAAGGAAAGAAGAAAAGAAGTAAAAAGGAGAATTAAACAAAAGAAAATAAGAGAAAAGTTCAAAGAAAGTAAGGAACAAAGGAAATAAAAGAAAGAAAATAAAAAGTGAAAGGGAAAAAAATGAAAAAGCAAATAAAAGAAGAAAAGAAAGAATGCAAAAAGTAAAGATCAGAAAACAGAAACGCAAATAAAAAAATGACAATGAAGTAAAACAGTAATAAAGGAAAGAGAAGGGAGAGAGAGAGAAATGAGGAAAAGAATCAAGAAAAGTATCAAAAAGAAAAAGAAAGAAAAGAAAAAAGGAAAGAAGTAAGAAAAGTAACAAAATGAAAAAGAAAGAAAAGAAAAAAGAAAATTGGAAAGAAGTAAGAACAGTAACACAAGGAAAAAGAAAGAAAAGAAAAATGAAATTTAAAAGGCGTAAGAAAAGTAACAGAAGGAAAAAGAAAGAAAGGAAACAGAAAATTGGAAAGAAAAAAGAAAAGTAACAAAAGGAAAAAGAAAGAAAAGAAAAAGGAAATTGGAAAGAAGTAAGAAAAGTAACAAAAGAAAAAAAGAAAACAAAAAGGAAATTGGAAAGAAGTAAGAACAGTAACAAAAGAAAAAAGAAAGAAAAGAAAATGAAATTGGAAAGAAGAAAGAAAAGTAAGAAAAGGAAAAAGAAGGAAAAGAAAAAGGAAATTGGAAAGAAGAAAGAAAAGTAAGAAAAGGAAAAAGAAGGAAAAGAAAACGGAAATTGGAAAGAAGTAAGAAAAGTAACAAAATGAAAAGAAAAGAAAAAGGAAATTGGAAAGAAGAAAGAAAAGTTACAAAAGGTAAAAGGAAAAGAAAAGACAAGGACTAATGAAGGAAGAAAAGCAAACAATTTTTGGGATACTCAAACTGTAATTTTTTTTAATTCCATGTTAAGTATTTTAAAATTGTAATAATAAAAAATATAAACTGATTTACCCCACTTACATATTCCTAACAGTTAATTTTTAAATTGGCTATAAAGGATTGCGTTTCATGCACATTTACAAAAAAATCACAATTATCAATTACATTAATATTTTTTTAGAACTTTCCCCCAGAAGATGATCTTTGATGAGTCTAAAAGTACTTGGGGAAAATAAAAGAAATAACTAAAACTAAGGTGTCTCTCTTAACCAGTTTAATAACAAAACTAAGAAACTGTTCCGTAAATATGAGAGGATAAAATAAAAATAGACATATGTCTATATATATATATATATATATATATATATATATATATATATATATATATATATATATATATATATATATATATATATATATATATATATATATATATATATATATATGGTCCCAGCTATCGTATCTCGCCTAAATCTCAACAAAACATGTGGACACGATGGTATCCCTGTAATACTCGGTATCATTTCGATACCGTTGGTACAGTTTGTATGACGCTTGCGTTTTACTGAAATGGTCCGGGTTCGATACTCGGTAGTGGATGTGCACTGCTGCTGAGTCTCAAAATAAGACGAAACAGCCGTCCAGTACTTTCTGCATTCTGTTGAGGATTCTTCTAGACTCGATGAATTACTATACTGATTATTCTAATTCCTCAAAAATTCTTTCCCTTGTATATCCTTGCTTGACCCCAGATAATGCTCTGCGATGGAGCGACTAAAGGAGAAAGGAAAGCTGTTTCTCTTGGGGCACAATCCAATGGGTTATGAATATTTGGTAAGTATCATCACGGAATTTGTGATTAGCGACGCTATATCGAGCCTAATCAGTTTCTTCTTTGTCACCGAGGCCCGTGGGTACAGTTTGTATGACGCTTGTGTTGTATCGAAACGGTCAGTGTTCGGTTCTCGGTAGTGAATGCGCACTACTGATAAGTCCTAATAGGACGAAACGGCCGTCCAGTGCTTTCGGCATTCTTTTCGGGGTACTTCTAGACTCGATGAATTACTATACTGATTATTTTAATTCCTCAAAAATCCTTTCACTCGAAGCCTCTAACCCATTAGGTTTTTAAGAGTAACACATGTACTGCAGCCACAGTATCAGTGTTGCTTCATGTGCGATAGGCTGATGGAGCCTGGTTTGAGTTCAGAGTTTTCCTTCTCCTGGAGTGGTTGCTAGCCAAGTCTATAGAACCGAAAGCGCTTGGAAATATAAAACATTTGGACAGTTTTTACACACTAGAAAAGAAAGCTCTAGTTAGAACACAAGAAAAATTAAATAAAAAGCTTCACCGTAGTACCTTGTCTGTCGTTTTTAATGAAACATGCATAAACGAAGGATTTCTGCCTATATATACAAATATATATATATATATATATATATATATATATATATATATATATATATATATTTGTGTGGGGGGTGTTTGAGAGTGGGGGTGTTTGAGCGAGAGAAAAAGTGTTTGCTTATCGGTGGATTGATATTCGAATTTGACTGCATCCTTTATGTATAAATAAGTATAGCGAAATTTATTGTTACATGTCTATCGGAATGTTTATCTTTCTCTTAGGGTATGTACCTGCCTGTGTTCTAAGAGATAAGTTAGCACTTACACACGCGCAGCTGATACTTGGAAAAACAACAAACAAGATTTCGTCGCCTGTTCTTTTTATCAAAGAGCACATGAACAAGATTGTAAGCCATTTTGAATTTCTGCACCAGATCTTGAACATATGCGTTCTCCTTGTGGCTATCGTGTATTTCACAGGCGACCATTCGCAATATCTGGTTACTGATAAGATTTCGAAAGATACGCAGAAGCTTGTTGATGAAAGATGGTAGCTGCTGTTTGACTGTAGGAGGTTTGCTGGGTGAGGAATGAATTGATAAAGAAATTTGAATATGTCTCTATTGTTGATCATGTTGCTTAAGACTTGTGCTGTCGATGTAATAGTGATAATGATGAAGGCTGTAGAAGAAGAAAGGAAAGAAAGACAGATTAAACCGGGTAAAAAAAAGACGATAGAGAGAAGGGAAGTTAAACTGCTTAAAAGACAGGCGATTAGACGAAGAGGAGAAGAAAAAAGAAACAGGCGTAACAAATATATGATATTTAAAATATGCAAAGAAGATGGAAGCTGAAAGGAATGCGTCTCCTTAAGGGAGAAAAGATAGAAAACAATAAATACAGGAGAAAGTTATAAACAGGATGAGTAGAATGTATTCTTCCACTAATATGGAGGACAATATAAAAGAGATGGGAAAAGGCAAAATTCTACTGAAAGAATATGGACGGTGCGAAGCTAGACAAAATTGCCAGGAGGAAACTTCGAAGTGACAATATGGAAGGAGACTAAAAAATGAAAAACAGAATACCATGTGATAAAAAAAAAAGTTCTCAAGTTTTTATAGCAACAGTTATTGATGGCAGACTCATAAGGAAAACTGACAGAACAATGTAGTCTAAGAAAGCATGAAGAAAAGGCTACATATCCTGTACCAGTCATAAAACTTCCGGATGTGGAATTTATAGATACTAAATACTTAGATCGGTCTATGTACCAGTTATAACAAATTTAGTCTGATAACCATTTACTCCTGTCTCAGTAGTATGTTTGATCAGTTTAATAAGGTCAAAATGTCGGCTGATGCAAAAAAAAAAAAATTATCTTCAGTCTCTTGTTAACTGGGGTAAAAGATGGCTCTCTGCCTTCCATCAGCATGGCTGATGCTAACCTCCAAGAATCGTTGCACCTTCTCGGGCTAAGGTTCTCGGATAATGTTGTAGTAAACCCTCCTACAGTAGAATGAACTCTTCCTCCTGTCATAAAGACTAACTGCGAGACTTCCTTGGGGACCGGAGACGCAGTGTTAACCTACCGTTCGGACGTACACCTCTATCTGCTTATTACTAACACTCTTGCTTTGTATATATCTGTTATTTCAATACACTTGTTCAACCTTCCTTCGTCTTCCGTAAAACAGGCCAAAACAAATAACATGAATGGGAAAGACTATATTGAATCCATTGCTAGGTCAACTGCTAAGAAAGTTGGTTCACTGTGTCGTGTGAGGCATTTTATTCTTTCCGGCATCTAACTTACATATTTGTAAGTGTACCATTCGCCTATGCTTCAGATATTGTTCCCGTGCCTCTGCTATTTATCTTAAGATCCTTGATAAAATCCAAAGAATAAGCAATATTATTGGTCCTAATCTGGCGTCTCGGTTTCAGTCACTCTCACTCCGCCGTAAAGTTGCCTCATCTGTGCCTTTCGAGAATATTTGAATTTAAACACTTCGTACTTCGACGAGATCTCATTGATATACAGGTCAGTTGGCCAAGATATAACCGTAAATTCTATGCTAACATTTTCTTTACACGCACTTCTAGATTGTGGAAAGTCATTCTGGTTCCACACTTTAATCTTCAAAAATGTAAATGCTGTGTTAATCGCTGTCTACAGCCCTGTTATTATTATTATTATGTACTCGCTCTTTAGTAATGTTACTGTTTTAATTCTTCCACAACCAGTAACTTCTTATGTCTTAATGGCTTTACTACCTTGCTTAGGGTGTCAATTCGATTAAAAAGAAAAATAAGGAAATTGAATATAGAATAGGCTGCACTAGGGATACTTTCACACAATACCACAAGTTGCTACTAAAACAAAACTTTAACCTAAAAACTCGAGTCATGCTTTTAAATTGATTTGTCAGATCAATCCTTTGACATGGATGTTTGAAATATCTGGCTCTAAAATTGTTCAAAAATATATAAACTTTTAGACGTACACGACCACTTTCTGAAATCAATGATTAAAACTTTACATTATTTACATAATTCGGACTATTGTCCTCATCTTTCGCGCCATATTTATTACAACGTTTCGGCCGTTGTATGCCTTATTACAACGTCCGAAAAGTTGTTATAAATATGGCAACAAAGATGAGGACAATAGTCCGAATAATGTAAATAGTGTACATAATACCTCTTCTCAGAAATATAGACAGATATTGAAAGGCCGAAACGTTGTAATAAATATGGCGACAAAGATGAGGACAATAGTCCGAATAATGTAAATAGTGTACATAATACCTCATCTCAAAAATATAGAGAGATACTGAAAGGCCGAAACGTTGTTATAAATATGGCAACAAAGATGAGGACAATAGTCCGAATAATGTAAATAATGTACTTAATGCCTCACCTCAGAAATATACACAGATTAAAACTGTTTTGAACGAATGAATCCTGTAGGTCTTAGAGCGGAACATCCTTCTTCGAATCTTGTCGACTGACGCTCACAAAGAACTGTACCAAATAACAGAAACCAAACCACCTGTGAAATTTCAATAGCAACAACAACTAAAATTGCTAGTGCAAGTAACTCAAAGCGAAAATAATTGACATAATCAAGTTGTTGCCATTTCCCACTATTTCAAACAAAAGGTTAGGAAGGAAACCTCTATCAACGCCGGAAAGAGCGATAACAATTAAAAGATTGGAGAAATTCATTTTCCTGAAAAATTGTTTTAAGAGGAAGATTTTAGAAATAAATCAACATTCGGACAGGCTGTACCGTCAATAAATGCCAGATGTTTCCATATAAGGAAACGGATAATATTACCACTAACATTTACTGCAAAGAGACAAATTACTTTTATCAGCAAAAGAGACAGTTCAATTTGCGCATTGAAGATGTTAAGATCAATCGACTACAAACATTTAGTAAACTGACAAAGAAAGAAAAACGTTTACTTAATTCCTGCCAAGAGGATTTTTTTTTAGATGAACGAGTAGGCGTTAATTTCAGTGTATGTAAATATGCCGTCTACTCAAACACGTGTACCCACTAAAATTAAATTTATACTAATCTATATAATAAATGCGAATGTCAGTGTGTCACTGTGTTTCAATTTTTCAACTTAAAGGGACACAACTCTCTAACTTTCAATAGCACATGCTCAAATGAAATGTTTACTGTTCACAAATAACAAATTTCAAAATAAAATTGTCCGTGCTTTCAACTTTACCCCTTGATGCCGTAGCCCAACATATTATAACATTTTGGAATCAGGCCGACTCCGTGAGCAAATTAAAAACATTCCAGTTCGGATCCGGACCTGCAATTATGAAATATTGGATTTCCAAATTGTTAATTAGTGCAATTGTTTTTGGCGATATTGTTTATAAGATTTTTGCGACGAATTTTTTTATACGAAAACATTTTTTATAATTTGGAAATTAATTTGGGAATAATCGAAATCAATCGCTAAATCCAGTGAAAGTCACCAATGAAATAAAAATAATTGTTTGTACGGAAAGTAAGGACCTACGTACATCAAATTGCCTTAAATTAAGCGTCGATTGAAGAATTTTCGTTGAACTTTTAAAAGGTAAGCTTAAATATTAATGCAATACTTAAATGCTGCAATCAATTTTGAGTTCTTCTGTAGTTTATTGTTGCCTATCGCATCTACTCCTCCTACCCATTGCGATGAAGGCCCAATCAATACCTCTTCGCAGGAGCTAGATTAAATGATGTTCGATAGGGCGGATTTTAAGCGAGTAAGAAATATGTTGATATTTATATATACTGATATACGAGGTCATACTGAAAAGTTAAGAGGTGGACTATGAAAGTTAGATGATAGAGCTGTGACATCTTGAATATATTAATTTCAAATCTTTGTCATTAATAACTGCATTGTTTCTTTCCAGGTAAACTGACATCTAACTGCTCAAAGAAGATTTTTCGTCCTGTTGGTCAATATATATATATATGTAAGCAAATATATGGATATAGAATCCGACAGTATGAAGAAAATATACGGGAAAAAACAAACAAAAATCCTTACAAGCAATAATGCTGTTTTAATGTTAATATGTCGACGTCGGACGTTTCGGTCAATAAACCATCTTCAGGACATATTCAATATAAAATATAAAATATAAATAACATTATCAAACTTAACATGACAATATTATAATATCATAATATTCAAATTTAGGAATACGTTTTCACAACGTCGCAAACGTGGTGACAACGTGACCATGTTTAAAACTAAACGTTGATTGCATAAACTTTTAGTTATCTGTTTGGATATGTCTTGTTCTTGTGTCCATCGTTTTTGTCATGTTAAGTTTGATAATGTTATTTATATTTTATATTTTATATTGAATATGTCCTGAAGATGGTTTATTGACCGAAACGTCCGACGTCGACATATTAACATTAAAATAGCATTATTGCTTGTAAGGATTTTTGTTTGTTTTTTCCTGTATATTTTCTTCATATATATATATATATATGATTTTAGTTATTTCTGAATTTTCAAACATACACATATTTATGTCTATAAAATTATCTTATTTATTATAAAACGCAGATTCTGTGTGTGTGTGTGTGAGTGTGTGTGTCTGTACGTTTATATATTGGATCGGATTTCCTACATTTTTCAACTGATTTCAACAAAATTTCTCAGGACTACATAAAATTACCTTGCGGTGGTTCTGACAGGGCCCAAAATTGGAAAAACAAAATTGTTTTTGCACGAAATCGATTTGAAAACACGATTAAGTGGCATTAATGAAAGGGGGACAACTCATATCAAGTTATTTTTATTAATATCGAGTTATCGAGTTATACTTATTATAAAACCCAGGTTGGTTGTTTGTGTGCGTGTACGTGTACGTGTGTGTGCGTGTGCGTATGCGCGTGTGTGTGTGTGTGTGTGTGTGTGTGTGTGTGTTCTTTTATATATAGGATTGGATTTCCTACATTTTTCAACCGATTTAAACAAAACTTCATTTTTTTTTTTTTTTGGCAGGTAGTGTTTCTTATTGTCTTGCACACTTTTTTCTTTATTTTTACATTCAGAATGCTTTAAAAATTCCATTTACAAGACAATTGTTTATAATAAAATTCTATTCAATCGGTAGACTCATAACGATTGAAAACAATGTTTTTGTTTTAGTTTGGGTTTGACCAATTCGTAAAAAAAAAAAAGAAAATAAATAAAACTAATTAAGACATGCGTGTCCATCAACCTGAAGCAATAATCTTTGTCAATTTTATTTTTCAGTCTTTATGATGGTCGATACTTGATCTATCTCTTACTGTTACATCCCGGGGCAACGCCGGGCTCTACTGCTAGTATATATATATATATATATATATACCTATATATATATATATATATATATATATATATATATATATATATATATATATATATATATTAGTTATTTCTGATTTTTAAACATATGTACACACATATATATGTCTATACCTTACCTTATATATATGTGCGTGTCGTAGCCTGACGATTGCATCTAGCATGAAACAGACTGTCGCCTCTAAGTGTTGACTTCTATGTTCACTTTTATGTTTACACACGCTCTATCTCTGATACTGGGCACTTTATCCCATAAATATAGCACATCTTAAGACTATATTTCTTCATATATATATATATACTGACCACTAATATATATATATATATATATATATATATATATATATATATATATATACTGACCACTAATATTAAATATATATATATATATATATATATATATGTATGTATATATATTGATAATATTAGTGGTCAGTATGTATATATATATATATATATATATATATATATATATATATATATGCATACTGACCGCTAATATATATATATATATATATATATATATTGTATCTGTATATGTCAGCTGCCGGAAGTATGAGTAAGGGAAGCAAATATGCACTCAGATAAGACCTTATTTTCTTCAATCGATTATGCAGACATTTTCAAATATGACCTTTGAAACCTAAACAACACACTGGCAGTCGAGGATGAAGGGTTTGTAAAACAGAAAAGCGAATACATTTAAAAAAATAAAAGGAAGATTAACTAGATTCAATTATGTCTGATAACAAGGCTGATTCGATGAACCTATTTCACACAGCCAGCCCAACAAAGCATCCATATATGTACACGGAAAACAGATTAGACATTCAAGACGAAAAAAGCGCGCGTAATGTTCGTTGATAAAATCTGTTATCTCTTCAGAAGATATTGTCAAATACACACATACACACACATTCATATATAACAGTAAATATATATAAATCCAAAATGTATATGAATAATAACAATAAGCAGAAGAAGAAGAAGAAATTCTGTTAGCCCAAAATGCAGATTCTGTGATAAATATTCAGAAATAATTGATCAGCTTCTATCAGTTTGCACGGTATTTTGGCACCCACTGAATATAAAACTCGGCATGACAGAGTGGGCCAATATCTGCATTAGAAAATCTTCAGCTCTTAACTAAAGTAAACTGCAGGAAATTGGTATGATCACTACCCAGAACCGGTTACAGAGATAGGACCTGTAAGAATTTCATGGGACGTCACAATACACACAGAACAATCAAAGCTAATGGTCCAGACATCGTGATTAGAGACCGCAATGTGCATCTTCATTGATATGGCAGTCCCTTTGAAAATCTTCAAAAATCTATCCATATACAAGGACCTAGAAATCGAAATGTCAGAAATATGGCACACGGGAACATCAGTAATCCCTGTTTTAGTTTGGTTGATTGGAAAAGATTCCAGTAAAATCATTAAAGACATTGCTGATGGCCAATGTCTTAAATACAAAAAACAGTTCACACCTCACGAAGTGCTTTATCTATCTAAAATATGTCAGATTGTTTTGTTTTGTTGTTTTTTTTTGTTTATTTTTTTTTAAATTGCTCAGGAGAAAATGTCATGATGCCATTTCTGACCTTAGGTCTCTGGTCAGAACCCGAAAAGAAATGAGTACATACCAGAAATCAAAGGAAATAAAATAATAATAATAATAATAATAATAATAATAATAATAATAATAATGTAAGAAAATATAAAAATCGTCGAACCAAAAAGCAAATGTTTTAACTGTCAAGAAAGGAGACGATAAATATAAATCGAAAAATATCGCGCAGATACAGGTTTAAATCCCAAAGAAAAAACCCCGACACGAGTAAACAACTAACTAAAAGAACTTAATACAACCGCAGAGATAAAACTAGTGAGCCAGACAAACCTACCCAGGTTTCACCTAAGCGGTTCTTCAGGTAAAGCTGGCTAAAGAGGCAAAAGAGAAACAGCATATTTATAGGCGATAATCAAAATCATACCACGGGACCAAAGAAAAAAAAAAAGAAGTAAAAACACAACACCGGTGGGAAGGTGGTAATGATTTATTCAAACGACTAAAAGGGGAGGGGATATTTAAGAAAACACGAACAATAAAGGTGGAATGACAATACATATATATATGTGTGTGTGTGCGTGTGTGTGTGTGTGTGTGTGTGTGTGGAAAAGGTTACAATTGTTTCAACGAGACAAAAATGTATATTTTAAAAAAGAGAGAAACCGCAAAAGTTTTTGTTATATTGTGGAATGAGCGGGTTATTCAACTGGATACAAAAATTTGGGTTTACAGAGCTGTTGTACTTGCATTCCTTTTGTATGGCTCAGAGTCGTGGACTCCATACAGATATCATATACCTAATTTAAAAATTAAAAATAAAACAAACTTGTTGGTATGTCTGGGTTAACCAATCAAGAGACTAATCTAAAAGGAAAATGAAAAATAAGGGCAAGTGTATAGGTAGGTGGATTATTAATTCATGTCTTTAGACACGTCCAATGGCAGACGAGGTGTTGCAAACAATGTTTAGATAAGGTGAAGTAGACAAGGTTGTATTAAACAAAAGCTTATTTTTAAGGAATTTCAATTTTTTTTATACTACAAAACCTTCTTAAAGGGATCGTTATTATAATTATTTTTTTTTATTTATATGGAACCGAAAATGCAATACTTATATTGAATAGTTAATGCAACAAGCCAATATTAAAGTTGGAAAAATCAAAGAATTAAGTAAATATTATGTGGACTATTATATACTAATAAAATAAGGAATATGTAATTGTAATGCGTAAACGTTTTGAAAAATTCTTTTAACTATATTTTAAAGTAAACTAGCAGCATGACCCGGCGTTGCCCGTGCTTGATTCAAAAATTGTACGACTCATACAGCAATCGCTATCACTTGACTTAAAATATTTTTACACTTCCTTGCCTTTAAAGGAGTGCCCTTTGCCGTGCTGATGTTGCTACATGCCTTACTTCTTGCCTATCTCATACCGCAAATTTTTTCTAAGTTCTATACTAAACATTAAATCTGTTACGAAAAAAGAACTAAACAAAATGAATACAAAACGATCAGCTTTAAAAAAGGACTCGTAACTGGAAAAACAGAATGAAAAATGAATGTTAACAACAAATACTTTTTCACACCCAACCCAGTTCTGCGGAATCAGAATAAACGTTGAGTTTAGGCAAGCGAATGAGCCAATTGGAGTAAAGTGCCATGCAGATTTAAATTTTTCCCACTTGTGACGAATGTAGCTATCGATTTTTTTTTTTTTTTGCATGCTAGCATGCTAGTTAACATTCGTGTCAGTCAGATGTTAGCTCTCACGCTTGCCAATAGAATCTTCCTGCCTATTTGTGGCAGCCAGCTAGGCTCTCACTCTGGCCAGTACGAAATGGCCGCGAATTATATGAAAACTGCCGTAAAAGCATGAAAAAATTGTTTATTTCTACTATCGATCGGAGTTGGGAAATGCAAAGTCGGTCTTGGCCTTTCCACTAACTTGGAGCATGTGCATGTAAATTTTGGTGCAAATCCGTCGAAAATTGCGGCCGTGCATTCGTTACTTACACACACACACACACACGCGCACACACACACACACACACACACACACATCCTGCCTTTTATAGATAGAGATATCATACAATGCCTAAAAATTACTGTTAATTCCTTTCTTTGATTTAGGAGAACTTTATTTTTAGAAAACATTATAATATGCATCTTTTCATGCAAATACAAGGGACGTGGGTCATTTAAGGATTTACAGATTCTTGTACCATTTTACGGTAGGCGTTTTAATAATTTCTTTTAAATGCTATATTTATTATAAAAATATAATTTTATTCTATGCTATATTTATTGGGTAAAGTGCTCAATATCAGAGATAAAGTATATGCAGATATAAAAGGGAACATTGATGTCAACATGCTGCGGTGAAAGTGTCTCAATCTCACATCATATATATATATATATATATATATATATATATATATATAGAGAGAGAGAGAGAGAGAGAGAGAGAAGAGAAAGAGAAATTAATACCCGTAAAAGGCTTGTTACTTAGCTGACTGATGTTACCTTCATCGTTCCAGATTTTCGTATGCAATTACTCCATCCACTCGTCAGGAGTATCAGCAACTCACTGTCTATACTTCTGGATTTTTTATATTTATAGGAACTTTTCCTTGGTGCAAGGTTGTTTTTTTTATATTCATAATTTTTTGCGTAATGATATTACTCATGAATAAAATATTACAAAACAGTGCTATATATAAAAGGGAAAACCGCCTATTATACAAAGGTATAATATAAGCAAAGTTATAATATAAGCTGTTCCCTTATAAGGAACTATTTTGCCTTCACTGACAGCTAGCCTTACTGTCCGATAAAATAAAATCACTTTTTCACGAAAATATATTTATTAAACCCACTAGCTGTTATACCTCTTTCCAGTATTTCACCCTTTAAGAGAAAAAAAACAAAACACGATCAGTAGGATTTGGCTTTCATAGAATACTTAGAATCGCGTCAGAAAAATATTAATTTCTAAATGTGCGGATCTTTAGGGCAACTACAAAACTTACCAAGAACTCCAAGAGGTTGATAGTTGTGGCAACCCGCGATCTTCCATCTCGTGAAGAAATACTAAAGGAGAATATTGCCATTCCATGGAAATGACCCCTTTCTATTTCGTTAGTTAGGGAATGGTTTCATTTTCTTCGGCTAGACAGGATGCGGTTAGCATATACGTTTTGTGTGGTGTTGCCTGGGCCAACAGTTAGGTACGTCAGTTTAGATTCTAATTTATCTGTTTTCTTTACAGCTTCATTTTCAATCTTGGATGTTATAGTTAAAGATAATTTTTGATTTACGTATGCAGAAGAGAGTTGCCTTGTTTGCTAGTGTGTTAATCTGGTTACCAGAAGTCTATGATCTGAGCCAACTAAAAATAGCTTAGATGATCAAACATCAAAGTTTGCCAGAGCAAAGAATCTGAGATTGTGAAATCAATAACCTTCTTGGTTATTTTATCTAGGTGATGTCAAGTTATGCGTTGTTTCATAGGATGATCAAACCCTGTATTTTGGATTGAAAATCTTTTGGAATAACAAAAAATTAATAGGAGCTCTCCATTGCTTTTTGATACGTCAGTTTCAAAGAAAAACGCCTCCTTTCCTTCAAAGAAAAAGTGACGTTCAAAAAGTGGAATTAAAATCTTCATTGATGCAAAGTTTTCTATTGGTTTCTATTGCACAATATGTAGTTTCTCCTCTGTAAGTTTATCTTTTGGGACACAGCATTTGTTTCACTTGGAGCAGAGGCTGATAGAAACTCAGATTTTATAATAATTCGCATCTTTCCCACAAACTCAACCATCCCAAAGCTTTCACGCCGACATAACGTGGCTTCTTCTTTGTGCCTTTTTCTATATTTTCATGGTAATTGTTCAAAGCTTTCCTCTTTGGTATCCAGACTTTATGAATTGAAGCGCAGTACTAGATTGGCGGCAAGGTCTCAATCATATTACAGTTGAAATGGCTACATGTAACTGTAAATATACGCTAATAATTTCTTCAGTATCTGTCTATATTTCTGAGATGAGGCATTATGTGCACTCAAGGACACATGGCACAGTGGGTAAAGGCGTAGGTTAGATCCAGTAACAGGATCCAAAGAGTGTGAGTTCAACACCCGGTTTAGGCAGTGGAGAACTTTGAGAGGAGAATTAGTAGGAGATGATAACTGACATCCATTAAAAAACGTGGAACTAGTGAGCGAAATGAACGGTTCAGTTCGACATTCCAACCAGCTGAAGTCTAGCAGATTATTATTTTTCAGAGAATTGAAGTTCTCCTCTAACTAAATCATTTTGACATTTAAGGCCAGATACAGAAAAACAAAGGAAGGCTTTTTTGATTGGCTGAAATTAGCGAGAGAATACTGAATGCTGAAACGGATTTCCGGGAGTTAAGTTTTACACGTTATACAATGTGGACGCGGTGTTTTAGTGTCTCGGAACTTGCTCCCCAGTGGGGGTGATAGAGCGACCCCCTCTGACTAGTTAGAAGATTACACTTCGACGTATTTATTAAGGTATTAAGTCAAAATTTCCTTTATTGATATCTTTTTTTTAATTTCGAACCAAAAACTTATCGCTACCAAAAATATTTCGACACCCGGCCGGGAGAAGATGAGAGAAGAGAGAGAAGACATCTTTATTATTGTTGAGTCAACCTCATCAACCAAGACTACCCGAGAACGAGGGTGGGAGTATGCAACATGTCCTTTTATTGCCTTTTCTCAGTAACGTCTTCTCGATCTCTCGGTATCCCCTCGTATCTTAATGGCATTCTGGCCTTGTTTGTGGTGGATTTTTTCAATGGAAACTGAAACATACTTTATATTAGAAGGTGACAGGTGAAATATCTGTTACACATAATGAGTAAAGTCGGCTTAGGAATTTTAATACACACAAGACATGTTAAATGTAGGAGGACTAGGCAAAACAGTAACCAACCTATCTAATATATTTGAATGGGGAGTCGGGACAAAGAAAGATAGGACAGGATCAAAATTTGCTTAGAGAAATGCATTTGTAAATTAGTTATAGATTTGTATATAGTCGATTACGTTCTTCTTGCCTCTTCTACTCGACTTGTCCATGTCCCTAAGAGGTTTGGGCAACCAATTGTTGGTTACTATTTAATTGTTTGCGGTGCATTAATTGGCCCACCTTTCTCCGTACCTGTAACTATGATCCTTATTTTTCTTATGTCTGCACACTTCAACATCTAAAAATTGTCAAGAGTGTACTGTTAAAAAGTTGTTTTTTTTTAAAACACCTACAGTACTGAGGAGGGTGCTGAAATATTGGAAACACATGCTGTCACTTAATATCAAGTGGATACCACCAAATACTATCAATGAGGACAATTAATCAATGAATTATAATAATAATAATAATAATAATAATAATAATAAAAATAACAATAATATTTATGTAAAATGTGTGTTTTTTATTTGTTTTTTTGTGTGTTTTTTTTTTTCAAAAATGATCAGTGGAAATAGCACAAAGCCATTTCTGACCTTAGATCTCTGGTTGGGACCCGGAAGGAAATGTATATACAACAGAAATTCAAGGAATAATAATAATAATAATAATAATAATAATAATAATAATAATAATAATAATAATAATAGATTCCAGTAGACAATTTGTAGGGTTTCCTGGAATCCCATACCTTAAAGAAATACAAAACATTTTCACAAGTACAGCCCACACCTTACGAAGGGCAATATCTATGTAACATATGTGTGTGTGTGTGTGTGTGTGTGTGTGTGTGTGTGTGTGTGTGTGTGTGTGTGTGTGTGTGTGTTGATTGGTCAGGGGAAAATGTCATGCCATTTCTAAACTTAGGTCTCTGGGCGGGACCCGGAAAGAAATGTGTACACATCAGAAATTAAAGAAATTATAATAATAACAATAATAATAATTATTATTATTATTATTATTATTTCGCTGTTTTGGAAGGCCATAGCGAAAAGTAAAAACAGAAATAAATGGCTTGACCTGTCCAGAGGAAGTAGTGTAACATGAATGTGACAGTGGTGCTAATCGTTATCGGAGCACTGGGACCGATTCCGACGGACCAGAGCTAGGGAAGGTGAGGAAGACAGAAATAAGCTAGTGAATAATAATAATAATAATAATAATAATAATAATAATTATTATTATTATTATTATTATTATTATTATTATTATTATTATTATTATTCGCTGTTTCAGAAGATCAGAGCGAAAAGTAAAAAACTAAAAAGAACGCCTTGACCTTGTCAGAGAAAGTAGTGGATCATGAAGCTGCCAGTAATGCCAAACGTTATCGGAGCACTGGGATCGATTCTGAGGAACTAGGTTAGGGGGAGGACAGTAGGAATTTGAAATTAGGGAAAGAAATGAAAACATTCATTAAAAAAACTAGCTAGGTTGGTGCTGGAATTTACAAGAAACTTGCTAGTTTATCTCCAGTTGAAACCCCTAAGTAATGCCGATTGGAAAATGTTTCTTCTGTTATTTATTACATTCTTTCATGCTTACCTGCTTTTATCTATGAAGCTATGTATGGCTGATGCATTCCCCATGCTCATTCTTTCTATATTTGCGCACTTTCACCTTTAAAAAGCAGTCAATAGTGTAAATTCTTTCTTCCGGTATATTTTTCTCGTTGGGTGATTATTGTCGGAACGGAATAAATACACCGAGAGAAATATGCAAAGCTGGAAGAAGAAATAAAAACAGAAAGATATAACGCGGCCTGAAGCAATCGTTGTATAGGTCTGCAATAAATTTAAAAATATGAATCTAGACCGGCTTTTGCAGGAATCACATGTTAACTGCAAACGCCGTCAGCAACAACATACATGTTGTCTGTGTAAGCAAGTTAAAGAATTAGTCCTCGAATTGACAAGCGTCAAAAAAACGTCTCAATAAAAGACAAAGAGGCCCCTCGGCATAGTGTAATGTTTAACGAGCTGGTCTATTAATAAGCAGTAACTTCATTCACACATTTTGTCCCTTTCTTGTAACCTTGTGCGTTTCGCCCGAAGCAAGGCTTATTGCCACTACGACACAAACCTTACCGTTAATTCAATTCTCCAAGTTTTATTTGTGTTCGCCTCTGCAGTAGCAAGGTATTGAACTCAAAACACTTTGGGTCAAGTCACGCTATTATCCACCGTAATTTTGGGGAGAAGCATGCCCAAGTATTGAACTTACAACTCTTTGGCTAAAGTCACGCTTTTATGCGCCGTGTCCTTGGGGAGAAGGATGGGCATGTATTGAGCTCACAACTCTTTGGGTCAAGTCACGCTTTCATCTACCGTGTCCTTGGGGTGAAGCATGGCCAGGTATGGAACTCACAACTCTTTCGTCAAGTCACGTTTTTATCCACCGCGTTTTTGGGGAGAAGCATGGCCAGGAATTTAACTTAAAACTCATTGGGTCAAGTCACGCTTTTATCCACTGTGTCCTTGGGGAGAAGCATGGCCATATATTGAACTCGTAAATCATTTTTTATCAAGTCAGCCTTTTATCCACCGTGTCTTTGGGGAAGAAGCATGACACGTGGAACTAGAACAATTTCCCTCAGTGGACGAAATATAGGGTTCGGTTTGAACTTCCAATCATCTGAAGAATGTCGGAGCCTGTAACGACCGGAATTTCGTGAATATGACAACAACGATGAGGATAACGGTCCGTACGATGTAAATAGTGACAATATTGTCTCCATGTTTGGCTGTAATCGGCAAATATTTCTCTGTCGTGTTTAAACTTTTACAGCTTGGACACGCCAAATCATTTCGATCGAATCAAATCAACCTCATATCCCCTTATTTAAATTATTCGGACTATTGTCCTCATCTTTATCGCCGTATTTATTTGTAATAAATATGGCGACAAAGATGAGGACAATAGTCCGAATACTGTAAATTGTGTACATAATACCTCATCTCAGAAGTAGAGACAGATACTCATATCTCCTGTGTGTCGCTCGAGGGCTGAGTTGTCGGGAATTGTAGTATTTTTAAAAAAAACATCGTCGTTGGTAATCTGTAAGACATATCCGAATTGATTTTCTTACAAAATACAACGTACGAAGAAATACATCCCATATATACCTCCTAGAAATACCCCCCACATAATGGTAAAGAATTAGCTACAGGGTGCTAGCTCCCATATTTAAAACTGTCAAATATTTGATGCGAATGAGGCTTAGGCAAGTGGCAATGGTGTCTTCATCTAGATTCAAGCTAATGTCTTTCCAGCATCTGGGGGTTATTTCTGTGAAGTATATGTGAGGTATTTCTACCACACCCTGTATTTACAGCTTACCTCTTATTTTCCGAACATCGAACACAATAACGGAGAAGGCAATCATTACATGCCCCCTCCTTTAATAAGACCAGTTCCCTTCCTCTACGAATAAGACTCGCTAAGCGACGTCCACACACTTTACAGGTAGGACTCGCTAAGCGACGTCCACACACTTTACAGTAGGACTCGCTAAGCGACGTCCACACACTTTACAGTAGGACTCGCTAGGCGACGTCCACACACTTTACAGTAGGACTCGCTAAGCGACGTCCAGACACTTTACAGGTAGGACTCGCTAAGCGACGTCCACACACTTTACAGGTAGGACTTGCTAGGAAACATCCACACCCTTTACAGGTAGGACACGCTAAGCGACGTTCACACACTTTACAGGTAGAACTCGCAAGGCGATGTCTACAAGCTTTAGAGATAGGATTCGCTAGGCGACCTCCACACACTTTACAGGTAGGACTCACTAAGCGACGTCTACACCCTTTACAGGTAGGTCTTGCTAATTGACCTCCACTCTTTTTACAGGTAAGACTCGCTAGACGACGTCCACATGCTTTACAGGTATGACGCGCTAGGCATCGTCCACACCCTTTACAGGTAGGAATCGCTAGGCAACGTCCTCACACTTTACAGGTAGAACTCGCTAGGCAATCTATATACCCTTTACAGGTAGGACCTGCTAGTTGACCTCCACATAATTTACAGGTAGGACTCGCTACACACCCTTCTTTACTTCATATTTCAAATGTAAAGTGGTAGTTCCTCTCAACTAGCTATTTCTTCCAAGTACTACTCCCTTATGGAAGCAACTGTCTCATGGATACTTTCCTGAACTCTACAATCTTAACCTGTTCATCTCAGAGGTCAAACGTTATATATCCTACTTATCCTCGTAATCTTAATTTCATTCTGCTACTTCTTACATTCATATCACGTACCTCTTTCAGTAACTCTTTAGTAGGACTCACGAACCTTTTATTGGGTGAATTTTAGTAGTTAAAATCCAAGTAGTTAGTATCTGCATGACATATTCGAGCTGATTTCCAAGCTAAATGTTTACATATTCTTACTGTGTGGATTTTTCGCGCCTTTAACTATACTAAAATATTTGGGGCGGGGAACGTTTTATCTAACGATTCTGTTTCTGGAATAAAATGTACAACTAAAAACACTTTCTTTTTTTTTTACCCTGTAAGAGGATAATCGAGGTAGCGGCGAGACATCAAAGGGCAACGGCACTTAAATTAACTACCAAAAAATAAAAGTAAAGATTTTGGGAAATTAAAAAAAAATCGGGATAAAAAAAAAATAACGATTTTTTTTTTGTTTTTTTAAAGATCCTTTGAGAACAGATGGTCACGTTGATGCTATCTTGGGAGGTTATGCACCGAAAAATAACGCCTACAAGCGGTAGGGTTAGCAGCTGAGGGTGCTACTTGTTACAATGGAGAGATTAAATTGTAAAAATTCTTCCAGCATTAGTTTTATCAGCATTTCTACATTAATAAATCTTGTTAATCCATCATTTTGTTTTTTCATATTGTTTCTTGAGTATCTTTCCTTGTCTAAATATTAAAGCGTATCAGAAATTATTTTCATTTTTAAAGACCTTTGATAAAAAGATTATTTTATATCCAACTCCATTCCTTTTACTTGCTTCCCTGATAACTACAATCTTCAAAAATTTAAATGCAACGTCAATCGTCATCTTCTATCTTCTTGAATCCCGTTCATATTTTGACCTTTCATTAATCCTTCCTATACTTTTAATGGCGACAGTTTACCCATCGCACGTTGGTAATTTTTTTTATATGAAAATTTATTACTGGAATTTTTACTATAAAAATATATTGCTGATATTTTTGCTATAAAAATGTATTACTGGTACTTTTACTATAAACATGTATTGCTGGTATTTTTACTATAAAAATGTACTTTTATACTTTCATAATGCTCGGGGGTTCACTATTTGCCCATAGCTAAAGCCCTAACAGGTGCTACCACTCTGGATCAGGGTGGATCTGGGAACATCAGAAAGAATAACACAGGAAAAAATCTGGAATTCCGTTCGTCTGTTCTGACCCATCCACCACAGTCCTGGGTATGACGATAAACTACATCCTGTAGCAAGGTTTTAAGGAGCGTGCAACCACCTTTTAACTACTGTCGTTCCCACCGCTCAAAACCTAGAATATCGCGATCAAAGGCCTTGCTGCCGGATGTAGTTTATCGTCATGCCTAGGATTCGTTAAATACAATTAAAATGAAATTGTAGTTCGCCATATTTAAATAATTATATAATGGTTTTTAAATTAAAATAATAAATGTTTGTTGTTAATAATAATAAAAACTAATTCAGCTCTTGTACGAAATTATTTAAGTTTTGTACAGTTGTAGGAAGATCTAATTTACAGATTATTTTTTTTCACTTAAATAATTCTGTAAATATTTTCGACACCACTCGAGAAATGGCAGGCGACACAATAAATGCTACAGGAATTAAAACGTAGTATTGTCGGGGTTTAAATTACCGAATTCTATAAGAATTTTCGAACGAACTTTGAGGGTTGCAAAATTTTATCATTCCTAAAAATACGGACATGTTAAAATGTGTGTCACATACAAAGGCAAACTTACTATTAACCAACAAAGTGGAGAAGCGGAGATAATAAAATGAAGTCACTATAAAGAAACAAAGCGAAAGGAGAAAAAAATCACCACCCCTAAAAAAAACAGATATACAAATCCTAAACAATATATAAACAAAAGAAAAATGGCTACTGTCCCGGGTAAGACGTTAAACTGCGTCCAGCAGCAAGGCCTCTGATCAGGAGGTTTTGAGGAGCGTGGAACCACCTCTTAATTGCTGGTGTTCCCAGGTCCACCCTGACCCGGGGTGGTAGCACCTGTTAGGGTCCCAACTATGGGCAAATAGTTAACTATTACCAGCAATACTTTTTTTGAAAAAAATTATTACCAGCAATGCAATTTTGAAACAAAAATATTACCAGAAACAGATTTTTGACAAAACAAAATATTACCAGAAACAGATTTTTGACAAAACAAAATATTACCAGCAATAAAAAAAAAATTATCGGTATTAAATAACCCACTGAGGTTGATATGCCGTAAAACAAAATAAACCAAACCAATCTAAACCAAAGAATACATATTCTATTCATACGAATCTATCCTAAAAATGTTGTCGGTATTAAATAAGCCATTGAGGTTTATATACTGTAAAACAAAATAAACCAAACCAAACCAAAAATGGCTAAGCGGTTTCGATCGTCACTTTTTATAGCCTATCTTGTTCAAACGTGTATAAATGCGCAATGTTTTAAAATCACGTCAAAATCGTTATATTATTATATAGAGGACAGACCATTCTATATTATTACGTTTTTTTAAATCCTTTTTAGAACTTTCAAAATTATGGAATTCTCTTCTCAGTGGGTGTTTTATCCTTTCGGTTCAATTCCACATCTAAACTCCACTTAATAAATCGGTTCATTGTCATTTGTTTTGTTCTACTGATGTAAAGCGAAAAAAACACACACACACATTTTAAACTTATTTGAATTTATAAAGGATTCATACACTTAATAATTTATGGTAATTTACAAACTTGGTTTGAATATTTCAGATTGTCCTATTTAAAGACGGAAATTAACCTAATTAAGATCAATGAAATACTTTTAAAATGGATTTAATTCTGGGTTTTTTTTTATTGTTGTATGTGTTACACGCGAGCAATTTCGCTGATATTTGAGAAAAATTTAGTCTGAAGTTTACCGCGTGTGTATTCGAGCTTCAACGGAAGAAAAAATAGCGGCACAGTCATCAATAAAATGTTCTTAAATTCCTTGAATGAAAACATTCAGAAAATGCATTGATTAAAGGCGAGCAAGTTGGCACAATGCGGCATTTTGCTGCCAACATGTATTTAAGTGGCGCCGCAAATTTACAAAGATTTTAACAAAAATTTAATTTAAGCATTTTTCCATGTCGCTAAATAAATCCTTTGAATCGAGTTAGAGAACTGATTAAAGGATTTAAGAGAAAGTATTATTAATACTTAAAAACAAAATCAAAACTAAAAAAAAAGAAAGCAGATATGACGTTGACATATGGTCGTCTGCTTCTTTGAAAATATTTTCTCTATAGCCCATGCATAAAAATTATCACAGATTGAGAATTTCCAAGGATTTTAACATGCTTTTTTTTAAAGAGAGAGAGAGAGAGAGATTTTTAATCATTTAGGTCTAGAACTTTTCAGCAATTGGAGTGAAGATTATTTTATATAATTAAAAAAAATGGTGCACGTTTTGTTTGTGTTTGTATTTTTTTAACGAGAATATTGGTGTGAAACAATTAATTAATTATTAATAATAATGATAATAATAATAATAATCACGATCATTATCATCATCGTCACTATCATTATCATCATCATCATCATCATCATCAGTGCCGTGTGAGGTCGCTAGGTCACTGCGCACTTGATCACCTAACCACTTCCATCCACAGCTTAAGAAATATTTATTCATGCTTAGCTTGCCTCAGGAATTAGACCTGGCGGAGCCCGTCTCTGTCCAGGTCAGACTACAACCGATGTTCTCCAACCAACTTGAAGGCTCGCTTAGGTCAAGGACAGGTGAACGTCAATTCCATTGGGAGGAATCTCTATCCCGGTCTTTGGATTCAGTCGAGGAAGCCCTCCGCACAGCGACACCGTGTCATCACCACGCCTCCTCTGTTTATACTGTCAGTATTTCAATTCCACGTACAGATTCAGCCTCTGCACCCGGTCACAGCTGGCATCAGGTCCAATAGCGAACCTTCTTGGTCTCATGTTTTCCCCTGATATGAAGCGGAATGATTATATTGAAACAATTGATAAGCCCCCTACTTGGGAAGCCATTTCCCTATGTCGTGTTAGACAAGTTCTCTCGCCAGAATCTATCACACACCTCCATAAGTCTAGCATTCGTCCATGCATATTGCTACCATATCTGGTCCGGTGCTTCTACTATGCATCTAGAGATTCTTGATAGAATCCAAGGAATAATATACAACGTTATCGTTCCTTACTTGACATCTCCGTTTCAGTCACTTTCCTGTGTCTCTTCTCTATTTTATTTCTTCTTTGATACCTCGACTTCATGCATTTAAGCGCAGTACTAGATTGACAGGTAGGTCTCATCATTTTACTTTAGTTGTAATTCTTTCTGCCTGAAAACTTCCTCCTTGCTCACATGCTCCACATCTCCTTTTGCCTCAAGTTTCCCCTTCGTCTGCAAGGAAATTGTCCAGAGGTCAAGCCATTGAAGAGGATTGATATTACATGGTAAGTTTACTCTTTTGTTTGCTTCTAATGAAATTTTCCTCTTGCTTAATATTTTGCTTAGCTTTCGAAAGGCATCGTTCTCAAATTCGAATGCTCCTTCGGATTACGGTGCAACATTTTACGTCTTCTATTATAACATTTTCCAGATTAAATCTCAGTACTTGCTTGATTCCTGATGTCGCCAATTCTTATCTTGCATCTTATTCTGTTCCCTTTCCAAACGACCATTCATTACCTTCTTACAATTGACAATTAGTCCTTTTTTCCACCTTTCCTTTACTTCATAGTCTAGGACAGGCGTATAAAACATACGGCCCTTTACAAGCACACCGGCGACCTGCGCAAAGGATACTAATTTGTCCATTTAACGGCCAAAATTAAGAATAGCATTTACTGCATAAATTTATTTAAAACAGTTTTAATATTATTGATAAACTTTATGTTAGTACGGTGCTAAGCTATTATTTTTAAAATTGTAGCAAATATTCTATATTCTTTTCGGCTGAGAAAATAGCGCGGGAACAAATTCTTTCTAGTAGATGAACATCAAGAAGTCGCTTTCCTGACAAATCGGCCATGGTGAGAATCAAACCTTAGTCCCATGGTCAGAAATCAAACATACTAACCACTCTGCCATAGGCCCATAATGTCACTTAAGTTTGCCTCTATTTTTGTCAAAGGAAGCATAATCTTATAACATATGACTCATGAAGGAAGTAAATATGATTTTGTGTAAGAAGAGCAATTTTTCTTTCTTTCCTTTTAATCGGAATTATCTTTTAGGTGACCAATGCAGAGTGAAAATTAACCAAGTTACTAGATGTTGAGATAACGTTAGTTTTTATCTGAATCTATTTAAACAAGCAATTCATTTTTCTCTAAATTGACAGGACCATGGAATGTTGTTCACGTGAGCACTTTCCATGAAAGTAGCGATAGAGCAGCGAGAGGCTGCCTGTGGCAGAGAGGTTGGAGGGTGGAGAATAATTCATCACCCACAAGGACGCGGAGAAACTTTTGGACTCTATCAAGGGAGTAGAGCAGGTATATCAAACATGCGGCGTCCGGGCTGCATGCGACCCTTTACAAACACACCGGCGACCCGCGCAAAGGATACTAATTTAGTCAACGGCCAAAATTGCAGGTTTTATAGTTTAGAAATTACAGCATTTAAGAATATAAATCATATATTTTACATTTTGGTTAGTAGAATACCAAATAAGTATACTATTTACTTCATAAATTTCTTTTAAATAATTTTAATATTATCGATAAATTTTAAGTTAGTACGTTACTAAGCTATTATTCTAAAAATTATAGCAAATATTCGGAAAATTATTGTTGGCTGATAAAATAGCTTGAGAACAAATTCTATCTAGTAGACGTGCGACCAGCCATTACATCAGGAAAACAATATGGCAGTTCATAAACAATTGTAAACAGAAAAATTTCATTCAAAATTTCAAAAGGTTTTTCTTGCAGAAATGTCAGTCAAAAAATTTTTAATATCAGCCGTACTTTAAATTTACCAATAATTTTTCAAATTCCGCGTCATCCATATTGAAAATTAGTTTTTTTCCCCTACTACTTCAACCCTAAAATGCTCCTCCACGAGTAAAAGGAAATTGAACGAAAAAGGGTGAGTGTTTCAAGAAAAGTAGGAATTACGGCATTTTTGCAAAACGCTAAATGAAAAGATACTTAATTTAATTTTTAAAAATTTCATCGCCACGCAAAATGGGTACAATCTTAAAAGACATTATGAAGCGAACCATCTATCTTTTGCTAAATATGAAAGCCCAGTTTTAAAACGCATGGTATTGAAAGGTAACTTGACACAGCAACAGACCTTTTGCAAAAAATCAGATATAGAATGTCGATTTTGTTATTACAAGCTCCGGACTCAGCCAAATGATAGCCACAAATGGGAAATCTTACAGTGAAGTGGATTTAGTAAAACAATGCCCTGTAAAAACAGCTGAAATTATGTGTCCAGAGAAAGCACGCTTATTCAAAGACATTTCATTAACCATGAACACTGTTGTTGAACGGACTGATGAAATGTCAAGTGATTTGAAAGAGTTCAATGTTTGAACATTTTCCTATTGATATTGATAAGACCTTTGACTTCACTGGAATAGCACAGGGCCTCTTACAGTGAATTTAATATTTATGAATAACAGATTCAACTGGACACCCTGCATGAACTGGTCCCCATGAATGACTCTACAACAAGCCAGGACATCTTTGAGAGAGTTGAGCGGATTCTACATGAGAATAGTTTTGATTTTAGTATAATATCTAACTTGTTTATCTTTTGAAGGTGATGCGAATATGGTTGACAAACATAATGGTGTTGCTGCCAACTTACAAAGAAAACTAGAAAACTCGCATCCAGATTTAACATTTACCCATTTTCACTCTATTCTTTGCGCTCAAAGATTTTTAAATGTGTGCTTAACTTGGTTACAAAGACAGCGAAATATATTAGAGACCGTGTTCTCAACGATCTTCAGTTCAGTCCGTTGTTGGAAGATATGGATAATCAGTTCACCGATGTTCCATTCTACACAGAATTCCGCTGGTTACAAAGTGCTGAAAAAATTCTATTTGTTGAGACAAGAAATAATTATATTTTTGGAGATGAAAGACCAAAACACAGAAAACATAGATGACAGCTGGCTCCAACATCTGGCTTTTGCCGTGGATATTACTGCAAAATTAACTGATCTTAATTTGAAAGTAAAGGTAAAAAAAAAACTTATCACTCAGTTGTATGATAACATCAAATCCTTCATTACAAAACTAAGCTTATGGATGTTACCGTTGTCAAATGAAAATTTAGTTCATTTTCCTACGTGCAAAGAACTAAAAAACACTGGCTTATATAAAGACTGTATTTAGCTTTGCAAAGTATGATAATCACCTGGAATTATAGTCAAAGGAATTTCAGATAAGATTAAATGATTTTTCATCTTCTGAACATCAGTTTGCATTATTCTCAGCATCATTCACTTTTTCTGTTGTCAAGAGAGAAGAAAATCTGCAGATGGAACTATTAGAATGCAGTTGGGGTCTACACAAGAGAAAAGGATTTTGAAGTAGGAATACCTGGGTTCTTTTCACACCTTCCTGAAAAGATTAAAAACTTCAGAAAGTTTGCCACAAAGATTGTGGCAATGTTTGGTTCTACCTATTTGTGGGAACAGTTATTTTCTTTCATGAAATCAACAAAAACTTCTCACTAACTGATCAGTATTTGTCATCTCTGATCAAAATCTGAACTGCACGGTCATTTCAGCCAGACATATCAATTGTAAGGTGCAAACCGCTGGACAAAAAACTAAAACTGACTGAATATCGGCAAATAAATGCTCAGTTTCCTGGTAGATTCTCACAGATGTATGCGCGCACTGGAGAATGTTACGCAAGGCATGCTACAACGTGTTTAGAAAAAGCTGGACTACCGACTTGACATGCGTCCTGTCAGAGGTGGTGCGCATATTGAGCATTTGTGATGCTTTGTGATATCGGTTATGAAATCTACATCCCTTTGAATATCTTCTTCGAGATTTGATAAATAAATCTTTTATTGTTCAACATGAAGCCTATTTTATTTCATTTACCTGGGACATATAGTTACTCAGACATTTGCAATTTGTGATCAATGTATTTGTTGCTGTTGCAAACTGCAAGTATATGTTGTTGTTTAAAAATTTATTTTCTTTTTTATATGTCCATATTTGCTAGGAAAACTGAAAGAAAATAACACCAGCATTAAAACTCAAATAGAATTTTTATTCTGATATTCTATTGGACTTCATTTTTTTAAGCGAACATGTGAAAATCAATTTTTATTCAAGTAAAGCTCGATCTTCAGATGAGTTGCAAGCGAGGACAATTTATGTCATTGAAAGTATAACTGAAAATCAGCTTCAGATTATTTCCCGAGAACTAGTGAATCACATTACCCTTTGTATGTGTAATGACGGTGGACATGTTAAAAAATGAACAATTCTAATAATAAATGCTTCCTCTTATTCGCTTTACAGATCCTTTCTGTCATGTATACTTACAAGGCTACAAGCGAAATGATTATATATATATATATATATATATATATATATATATATATATATATATATATATATATATATATATATATATATATATATATATATATATAATGAAATAGACAAAGTCCGACAATTATTTTAAGACATTTTTATGTTTATACATTCTTTTTATAGATACAAATATTTAAGTAAATGCTCTGTTTATAATAAACAGTATTAATAACATTTACAGATACACATTTTGATTAGGATACAGGTTCGATTCCTGTCGGAGGACGAATATTTTCTATGAAAATTTCTCGGACATTCAGGCCGGTAAATGTAATGAAGTTGGCGTTTGGCCCATTTACAGAGTAGTTTCCTTTATTTATTTATTTGAAAATAAATCTAGATCCTAAGAATAAGAAGCGAATTGACATGTTTATTATTATTATTGTTATATACATATATATTATTTATTCATTGTATATTATTATATGAGATATTATTTTTCGGGCATTAGAATATTATCTGTGAACAATCGAAAGAAACAGAATAGCCTGAAATGCGATTTACAGGTGGGGAACACTAGAATCAAGCAGAAGCAGAAGTTTAAATATCTGGGAAGCGGATGGTAAGTGCGATACTGAGATCCGTAGACGTATTGGGATGGCCAAGGACATATTCCAAAAGCTGAGTATTGCAAGACAGGACGATTTCTTTGGAAACAAGAATACTAAGCTGTTAACTGACATCTGTCCTTCTTTACGGCAGGGAATATTGGTCGATTTTCTCAAAGATGAAAAAGGGACTCGTGGCGACGGAGATGTGGTTCTACAGAAGGATGCTAAGGATATCATGGAACGAGCGTGTGAGAAACGATGAGATCTGAGAGACGTTGTAAACAAGGAGACTTATATTTAACATCAGAAAGAGGCAGATGGAGTTTCTGGGACACATAATGAGAAAGGAGGGTCTGGAGAATCTGATACTCACGGGTTGAATAGAGGGAAAGAGAGACAAAGGAAAACAAAGCATGACATACCTGGCGAGCTTGATTAGGTGGATGACAGAACGTGGTCTGAGGGAGGAAGCAGAAGAAAGGAACTTGCTGAGAGCTGCAATGGATAGAGGGAAGTGGAGAGCCATGATCGCCTACGTCCTGAAAGGACATGGCACATAAAAAGAAAGAATACACTCGCATTTTAAAACTCTATAATACTGTGTATTTTTGTATATTCGGGACTAAAAATTCTAATGCCTCTTAAAAAAGCTATAATTATTCCTGATTTGGTCTTTTCGTTGTTCTGTGCGTAAACGCTTCTATTGGTTAAATTATGGTAGGGATTTAATTTCGAACTGGCATCAGTTAAGATATAAAAATATATGGTGGTTACTTTTTAGAATCTTCCACTCTCCTCCTTGAATCCAGTCGAAGTCCGTCCTGGGTATGAAGATAAACTACATCCGCGTCCTGGGTAAGACGATAAACTACATCCAGCAGAAAGGCCTCTGATCAACAGGTTTTGAGGAGCGTGGAACCACCTCATATTTGCTGGTGTTCCCAGGTCCACCCTGACCCGGGGTGGTAGCCCCTGTTAGCGTCCCAGCTATGGGAAAATAATAAACACCCAAACTTGTGTAAAAATAGGTTTTAATACCAGAAATACTTTGTAATAAAAAAAATCATTACCAGCAATAATTTTTGAAGGAAAAATGATTATCAGCAATACTTTTAAAAATACCAGCAATACAAACAGCTATACATTCTTTGGAAACAAATATGACCAGCTACAGATTTCTTCAAGGAAAAATATCCCCAGAAATAGATTTTAGAAGAAAAACATTACCGCCAATAAAAAATTTATCTGAATTAAATAACCCATTGAGGTTGATATGCCGTAAAACAAAACAAACCAAACTAAACCAAACCAGCCAAAGTATGACTTTGCGAATCTTATAAATGGCACAACTCAGATTTTCATTTTTTATCAGTTTTTTGTTCTTTCCTGTATTTCCAAACATTTTTAATACTCCGAAAATATTTGTATCTTTTTTCTTTAATTTGCCTTTGTTTTACGAGGTCTGATAGAAAATGTATCGGAACTATTGCGATGGTAACGGAGATAAAGTACACCTTGAATTCTGTTGAGAATATACACTAATTTATAACGTTATCGCTCACTCTCGTTTTTTTATAGTAGTGCTTGGAAGGAAAGTGTGTAGAGTGTGGTCGTCATAACACATCACAGAGATTCCGTCGGTGATCATGGCTTGTGCAGCAGTTTTTGACAAGGCACAATACCCACCAAGTTCAACAACATCAATATTCCCTAAATCTCGCATCCTGTGACTTTTTCCTCTTCAAAAATCAAATCCCATTTGAAAGGAACTAGATTTCAAGACATTGAAGAAATCCAAGAGAATGCGACGTGGCATCTGCTCGCTATACCAAAAAAAGAAATTCCAGGTATGCTTCCATCAATGGAAACGACATTGGATAAAACGTGGGACTTCAGAATGGGACTACTTCGAGGGATATTAAATGCCGAATTGATATGTGTTGTAGTTTTCTTTTTTATAGCACCAGCTCCGATACTTTTGGATCAGACTTTATATTTAGTCACATTCGATTTCTCCATGTCGCGCTCATTTTCTAATAGTAGGTCAATACTTTTCGTTGCCACAGGTTTTCCACTGTGCATTACTAATGTTGCATATTCCTTTATACTAAATTCCATTCAGATATATCGTCCTGGCTAAGATGATAAACTACGTCCGACAGCAAGGCCTCTGATCAGGAGGTTTTAAGGAGCGTGGAACCAACCCGGGGTAGTGGCACCTGTCAGGGTTCCAGCTATGGGCAAATAGTTAACCCACAAACTGGGGTCAAAACACTATATATGTGTAAAAATATGTTTTAATACCAGAAATACTTACCAGCACTAAATGTTTAAAGAAAAATTATTGACAAAAATATATTAAATATTATACATGTTTTGAAAAATTAAAAATAATCATTACCAGCAATGCATTTTTGGAAAAAATATTACCAGCAACAAAAATCTTGTGGTCATTAAATAATCCATTGAGGTTGATAGGGTGTAAAACAAACCCAACCCAACCAAACGATTCAGATATCGTTACTCAAGCGTTTAGCATTGTTGTCTAGTTATATTTATCCGCGCACCAACATCGCAAATGAATGTGACACAAGGTCGGTATTTTTTTTATGTGGGATTTCAGGGAAACCGCACAAATTTGTTAACACCCAATAGTCGCTTACCCTTCTCTGGGTAATAAGCCCAACCCATCCCCCAAAGGAGAACCATTGCGTGGGGATGATGCCCCCGCTGAAGCTTGAGCAAATATTGTTTTCAATTTTATCTCCATAATGATACCAGGTAAGTATGCAATTTAATATATAGCTTAAATGTGGCACAAGGCCTAAAGTATGGAGCACTCAGTGAACTTTCTTCTTCTATATGCTGCGTCCCTTCAGGATATAGTTAATCATTGATCTCCACATCTTTCTCTCTCGTGCAACTCTTAACAGTTTGTCTCTCTTAGTAAAGCCCCCCAGTCTGATCCTCCAGCCATTCACACTCAGTCAGTTATATTTCATGTGTGATACACGCTTAGGCTACCATGTATCTTTCGATACATGACCGACGAGGCAGATTTTTTTGCCATTTCTTTCTGCGGTAGACCAGTTGCCATCCAAGGCTATAGAACTTGGTCTGTCTTGCTATTTACCCATAGCTAGAGGGGAGGAGAAGTGGATTCATACCTTTCCCAAGGGTATTAACACGTAAGTGAATGTAACAGATTCAACTGGAATTCGAACTCGGCTCTCCGATTCCTCAATCCAATCCGCTATCACACCAGTAGATATATAAGTGGCTTACTCTCATCTTGCTTAACATTCTCCAGTGCCTGAGTGATTCTCTGCTTAAGTTTCTCTTGGTTTGTACGAATAGGGGGGGTATAGACTTGTCCTTTCACATGGCCCCATAGAAAAAGTCACAAGGTGAACGTGGTGGCCATTTCAACAGCACATTATTATTAGGTTGGTGCAAAAATAATGACGTAATAATGTCGTTTTTTGACGTTAAAAAATAAGTCAAAAAACAACATTCTTACGTCATTATTTTTGGACCAACCTAATATTAGGTTGGTGCAAAAATAATATCGTTTTTTGACGTTCAACTTTATGTGAGAAAACGACATTATTTTTGCACCAACCTAATATTACTGGCACACCCACTCCAGCTTTCTGGTCGATTCTCACTGATGTAAGTCCGCACTGGAGAATGTTACGCAAGACATGCTACAACGTGTTTGGCAGAAGCTGCACTACCGACTTGACGTGTGTCCTGTCGCAGGTGGTGCGCATATTGAGCATTTCTGAAGCTTTGTGACAGCGGTCATGAAATTTACATCCCTTTGAATATCTTCTTCGAGATTTGATAAATAAATCTTTTATTATTCAACATGAAGCCTATTTTATTTCATTTGCCTGGGCTATGTAGATACTCAGACATTTATATTTTAAATCTGGTCATTTTTTGTGGAGATACCCTTTATAAAAACTTTATCATTTATATAAAATTTTATTGAATTTGGAGAGGTATAAGAATCGTATAAGGATTGTGGGGTAATGGATATCGACTCGGGGAGAGAACTCGGAGAGCCGAGTTCGATTTCCAGTTGAGTTCGTTATACTCTTGGAAAAGGTATGAATCCATCCCAGCTATGGGTGAATAGCTGGGTGGAGAAGAGATGGGTGAATAACCAATCTACCGTAGAAAGAAATGGCAACCTAATGCGGGAAAAGTCTGCCTCGCCAGTCATGTATCGAAAGAGACATAATCGCCATTACATGTGTTACGTATGGCACTTAACTTACGGATAAGAATAGTACAGATCTGTCAAGATATATATCGTAAATAAAAAAAAAATATATTTCTACCCACCCGGTGGCTAGAGCATTCTAAGAAAAATAAGCAGTGAATATCGACTCTGGCTGAGGAATCGGAGAGCCGAGTTCGAATTACAGTCAAATCCATTACATTCACTTAAGTGCTAATACCCTTGGGAAAACTATGAATCCTCTTCTTCTTCCTAGCTATGGGTAAATAGCAGGACAGGCAGGGATCTATAGCCTTGCATGGCAACTTGTCTACCGCAGAAAGAAATGGCAACCTACTGCAGGAAAAAATCTGCCTCCTCAGTTATGCATCGAGATACATGATCGCCTAAGTGTATATCATGTTATAGCATAGCACATAACTGACTGAGCATCGGAGTTCCGCTTTGTTCTTTGTGTTGGGAGGGAAAGGTGACTATTTTTTCCTTCCCTAAACAACATCCTTTAAATAAATGTGTCAAGAAACAACTTTCTGTCGCACGTGGCTCCCCATTAAGAACTATTTAAAATGGCGGTTATTTCCAAAGTGTGGGTTATTCATTTCGATAAATTTAACAGCGATTATATATATATATATATATATATATATATATATATATATATATAATTATTTTTTTCAATATGATTCCTTCGCTACATAAGAGTTCTCATGTTTCAAAAACGAGAGCTAAAAACCTCAATATAATTATTAAAATTAAATTGAATTAAAGTATCTAGCCCTTTTTCATCCTCAAGCGAAAATTTAGGAATAACCGATCTTGAAATTTCGGCTCTCGTTTTTGAAACATGAGAACTCTTATGTAGGGAAGGAATCTTTTTTTTTTTAAAGCAATTATAAATTAAGCTCTACTTCTGTACGGAGCACTGTTTTTTGTTTTTTTTTAAATAAAAAAAAAATACTAAAGAACTCCGGATTATTTACCTAACGTGTCCTTTCCTATTTTTCTACATATATATATATATATTTATATATATATATATATATATATATATATATATATATATATATATATATATATATATATATAGTTAAATTCCCAGATCAATTCTGTGGACAAGACAGATTGGTATAAAACGACAATTGGAAAAAAGATCTTAGATTTTGCCGACGCGTTTCGTCTTCCGACTTTTTCAAGGCAAAAATGAAATCGAAATATTCTTGTTGTTATAGTTACATTAAAAAATCCAAATTTAAAAAGATAGACGCTTCTGTCTAAGCCTTTTTTTCTGGTTAATGTAAATTACCTTTATAGTAAAAAAAAAAAAAAAAAAAAATTTTTACTCTTACTCTTACATCTTTTTTCCAATTGTCGTTTTATACCATATATATATATATATATATATATATATATATATATATATATATATATATATATATATGAATATGAATAAAGACAAAAGGAACACTTATCTTGGTCGACGTGTTTCGTCCAATGAGTAACTTTATCAAGGTAAATGTATATTTTATGGCAAATATTTATATAAAAGAGCAAAAATGTTATTGGTTTTTCAAACTTTTGAGGTACAGGAGAGCTCATAAATATTCATCGGGTTAGCCGAAAAGTCAGGCAGGTTTATGGAGTGGAGGTGATGCAATACAATGCTTAATAAGCGAAAGTTAGTAGGAGATTTTTTTATATGTATATATGTAATTTAGTATTTAAATTATTTTCGATTGGGATTGTATTATCTGTTATATTTTTCAAATAAAAGGTTACGGATTTAACACTCTTTTAGTATTTTGGTGGTCATGTATCTTGGCTTGGGAAAGGAGTAATTCTTTCAGGAAAGGCGATATTGGGAAGAATCCGGGGCGCAGACTTATATTTTGATAAGATTCGATGGCAGCACTTTCAAGAATTTTCCCTCTAAGTTACTCACTTACTTTTTTAATGTGCATCATTCGCTTGTTGTGATTGAATTTATTTCTATGCATGACTAATGCATTTGATAAATTCTTGTGTATAATGTTTATTTTATGTTCAGAAACATGTTTTTTTTTTAATTTCTGCAAATTTCACCAATGTATTGTAAGGAACAATTCTGGTGATTTATTTTATATATACATTTTTCAGAATTATTATTGTTCTATTTATTTTTGGCTCTGGTCATATCCATAATAGTTTGGGATGTGACTTTAATTATTTTCATGTTCTTCTAATTAGCTAGATTGTTTTGGATATTGGATATTATGGAGTCTGTAGGTAGTATTATTTATCTGGTTTTATCTAGTTTATTATTGTAAATAACGTTGTTGTATTTTGGGGCGGGAGTATACCCTATCTGAAATTTTTACAAACACACACACACACACACACACACATATATATATATATATATATATATATATATATATATATATATATATTCCACAACTATGGATGGAGGATGGTAGATCTCCGTGTGAGTTTAGGTGGATTCGCAGTCTGGAAAATTCTTGTGGGAAATAGGACTATAATTGACATATTCACATGCAAAAAACGCTTAAAAATAATGGTAACCATTACAAATATAAAGAAAAAGCGATCTTTCACTAATATCAAATATGAGTACGGCCACAACGTACTGACCGTGTTCAGAAATTAATGAAAATAAAAAATTCCCACCCTATATATACACATGCATATATATATATATATATATATATATATATATAGTGTGTGTGTGTGATATATATATATATATATATATATATATATATATATATATATATATATATATATATCGAGATTGGCCATCACAAGGAATGACCAAACTTCATGTTAAAAATTAAAAATAAATAAAGCAAATGAAAACTACAAACAAATATTTATTTTTACCATCAAATTTCTGTAGTTTACTGCTACTAACAAGCAGGAATTTTTTTCCCCTGATGATGGCCATGTTGGTCGAAACTAGTCGAGGAATCATACTGAAATAATAAAAACGAAAGAATATTAATATACAACCCAGTGTGCCTGAAGATTTTAATTTTTTAATATTTTATTGTTCAAAACACACACACACACACACACACACATACACACACATATACATATATATATATATATATATATATATATATATATATATATATATGACTACATATTCATTAAAGATACATCCTAGATAATGGCTACTATGTGAGCCGAAATCGCTCGGATTCATAGAATATTTCGTCTGTTTTTACAAACTTTATGCACAAAAAAGAATATACATGTACCAGTGTAAGAAAAAAAAAGCCCATTAAACACCTAATCACAATGCTTTGTCAGTCATCTCCAATGGAAGTTCTATAAAAGAGGTATGACTGCCTAAATACACAATTATATATACTAGTTCTAACCCGTGAAAATTTCATGGTTTTTCCTATTTTAATTTTCAGATAGATTTTAATAGTTAAATTAATGATTGAATAAGCTCATGGCGAGATCTACGGCAATCAAATATCCGTAGGGATTCCTCTATCACATTGTTAAATATTTGAGCTTAACAACTTTAACAAAATATTACAATAATAATCATGAATTTTTCAGAAAAACAGAAGATGGTGAGTGACGTTTTATTTAAATTTTTGAAGATCGTTAGTGTCAAGGAAGCTAAAAAACCGGGAGATATTTCGACAGATGAGAAGTGCAAAGAATTGGAGTAGAATTCATGGTTACATGTAGACCTAGTTGTAGATTTAGCTCTATGTTTAATTTTTGTTTTTAATTTAAATTTGTCTTGGTTTAACGTACTGGAGAACGGTCCTTATTTGTTGTTTTTTGTTTTGTTTTTTTCAGTATACTATGTTTAACTTTGTCAGAAAAAAAGACAAACGGAGACGGAGGAACTTTATAGCGAGGGGTATCTCTCTTGATAATCAGCATTCGAAAATCTTTCCACACACAGCGAAATATGTTATCGATTGAAAATAGGTAAATACGAGTAAAATAATTACCTTTACAGGTTAAGTGGAACGAAAAACATACCATTGTTAAAGAAAGGTTTCTCATTATCGTTTCTTTTTTTTTCTATTCTTATCCATTCTTTACGTTCTTCTTCAGCTGTTTTACTTTTTTTTCTTTTTATTCTCATTATTATTTGTTTTTTTCCTTCTCTTCTTCTTTCTCTTTTACAATCACCTGATCTTGTATTTTTTTTTTTATTGTCGTCTGAATTCTTTGCCTCTTCCTTTTCCTCTCATTCTCTTCTTTCTTTTATATCTCCTTAGTTTGCTCCTCCTCTTCCGCCTCCTATTCTTCCCCCTCCTACTCTTCCTTTCTCTTTTCAGCTATTCTCTTTTCTTTCTCCTCCTCTTCTTTTCTTCGTTTCCCCCTCCTCTTCTATTCTATCATTTTCTTCGTCTTTTCTTCTTTCTTCGACTCCTCTTCCCACTCCTCTTTTTTTGCACCCCCTCTTCTTTCTCTTCTGATCCTTTAATCTTCTCTTTCCTTTCTTATTTTCTCTCCACCCTAAACATTTTTCTTCTCCTCCTACTCCTACACGTCTTCTTTCTTTCTTTTTTTCTCCTCTTCATTTGTTTCCTTCTCCTCTTCTTTCTCTTCTCATTCTTTCAATTCATCTACTTTTTTTTCTCCTCCTCTTCTTTCACCCCCTTCCTTCTCTCTTTCATTCCCCATCTTCCTCCTCTTTTTCTTCATCCTCTTATTCCAGTTTCTGTATAGCTGACATTTTTCTTAAACTTTTTCCCTCCAGATCCTTTCTTCTCTGTCTCCATTAGTTTCACACATATTTTTCATTGTCGTCTTCCATTTCTCTCCGCATCACATTTTTTATTCGTTTCATTTTCATTCTTATAATCTTTCTATCCTTTCAAGAAATTCCTTCCCTTTTGCCTTTAGAAGTTTTCCCGCACTTTCTTTACTTCTTTTAAATTTTACCGATTCCAAAGAATTTAATCACTTAATTCGCTAATCCTTAATCATAATCCTTCAGCAGTGGGAGGACCATTAAGAATAATTTTAAAAACAGGCAAAAAAGTTATAATACCTGTTTTGATAAGTAGGCAGGTATGGTACGCAAAGGAAGCTACCAATGATAGTGGAGAGATTAACATCAACAAATAGTTATAAAAAATAATGCAAAAAGATTGTCAAAATGGCTGAAATAGTTGCATATATTTAGCTGGGTTCGCAGTCTGGAACAAACTTGTGGGAAATACGACTAAAATTGTCACATGAAAAAGAAACGCTTAAAAATAATAGTAAGCATCATTAATAAAAAGAAGCATCAGTAATAGCAAGTATGAATACGGCCACAACGTGCTGACCGTGTTCCGAAAATAATATTGCTATTTCTATGGAAAGTGCTCGAACGAACAACATTCCTTGCTTCCGCCAGGTCTAACCTTCACGGCTAGGACCCACCATGACACTCACATTGTAGCAAACCACCTGCATTGCTTCCGTATTCCATCTGTGAGAAGTAAGTTTCATTCTAACAGCTTCTTCCCTTAAACCACTGCTCTGTAGAACCGACTTCCAAGAAGATGTTTCCCCGATCACTAACCTGTTCAAGTCTTCATCTTGGACCGTTATCTTCCCTACAATCCATATAAACTATGACTTAACTCAACACTCTAACGCGAGTGGCCTTTGTATAGGGCGAACCTTACTGAAAAAACAAATTAAAAGCACCAGTGGTTGCAATGCAAGTACAATTACTAAGAATCTGAAGGCAGATTTTCAATCTAGATTGGACACACACATTGGAAGACTGGCGTAACACGATCTTTCTAACTCAATTCTTTCTTAGATTCATTCACATTCTGGATAATAGCTCTGTAGTAGGATCATAGAAATATCTAAACTATCAGCTGTATAAAGCCACTCCCCTTTCGCAGGAACCGATTTGTGATTTTTTAAATCTGTAAAATGATGAGAACATGCCGCTAATCAAATACTCTACTTAAATTCATAAAGTCGAGTTACCACAACAAAAAGTTCAACAGAACAATTTCCATGAAAGTATTTACAAAAAAAGGCACGGGATAGCTGCGTTTCAGCGACGGAAAAGGGCTGAAGCCGAGATGCCAGGTCGCGACAAATAACGTTGCAGATTCTTCTTGAGATTTTATCAAGAATCTCTAAATATATAGCAGGAGCACCAGATCAGATGTGGCAGCAATATTCAAAGCATGGACGAATGGTAGGCATAGGTATGTAAGATTCTGAAGAGTAAAAATTGTCTAGCACGACATAGTAGAGCAAGATTCTTAGCTGCAGATTTACTGGTTGATTCAATATAATCGTCCCACTTCCTGTTAGCTTCAAAACGTTAGTCTATGAAGGCGAAACGAGTCATTTCACTCGAGGTTAGCATCAACCATACATATATATATATATATATATATATATATATATATATATATATATATATATACAAGTATATGATTGGTGTATACGGAATAAATTTCAATAGCCAACAATTACTATTCTTAAAAGAGTGTTCAATACAGAGTAGAGCGAATATAATTATTTATTTAAAAATTAAATATATTATAAAATCACTACAAAAATAGCGATTTTATTTCAACACCTGTGGTGTCTTATTAAGTGATGATGTTGAATGTAGATTGTAGAATAAAGGTTTTAAAAGGTTCAAATAGATTAACCACCCTTCGTAAGGGGAAACGCTGTCACATGAGTTGAAATGACCAATCAAAAGGTTTGAAACAAAATGGCTATTTTTGTAGTGATTTTATAACATATTTATGTTATAATTTTTAAATAAATAATTATATATATATATATATGTGTGTGTGTGTGTGTGTGTGTGTTGATATAATAGGAAATAACTGTTAGATTGATGATCCGAAGTTTTTTAATATTTTGTTTTTATTTTTGAAAAACAGTGCTCGATCCAGAAGTAGAGCCTAGATTATAATTATTTTTTTTTTAGAAATATGATTCCATGGTGACACAGAAATCACTATGTTTCTAAACTGATAATCCGTATTCAAGTTTAATTTCAATATTAAACCCTAACAGTTGGATAACAGTTTCATCCTCAAGCGATGTTTGGAATAACTATGCTACGGAATGTTTTACTCGTTTATAGTTTTGAAATGGGTGGGAGTGATCTAGGGTTTGTTTTTTATTATCAAGTGGTCCCTGCTTTGATTGAAATCGGGGTGTTTGTTATGTCAAGTTTTTGCGGTCGTGTCAGGTTGGGTTGGGGCTTTTTACCTGGCTACAATGGCTGCTCTTATCCGACTCCCTGATTGGTGTAATTTAAAGGGGTTTTAATGCCCCTTTGAGAAATCATCAACTAAAAAAACAAAAAAGTGAACACCAAAAACTAGGAGAATATATGAAAATAAATGAATCAATCAATGGAATAATTACACAGGTCTTTTATATTTATTTACATTCTCTGTGACATATGTGTATAGAAAGTAACATTGCGACACAGTTTTATGACCGTATGATAAAGTACAACTGAAAAGTTTAATGTTAAATAAGACGATATTTAGTTACAAAATGCAAATAAATACGTAAGACAAACAGAAGAGTCAATCAAACTTATTAACAAATTCAGTGAATAAATTCTTAGTAGCGCGACTCGGCTTATCGCCCAAATAGTCACGCAATTGTTCCTCAATAATCAACCGGTAATCAATTAGTAATCCACTCATAAGCAACACTCGTGCTCAACTGCAGTCCGTCCAACAGTCAACCTGTAGGCGACTAGTATTCCGTCCAATAGACAACTACCGTCAGATAGATAGATAGATAGATAGATAGATAGATAGATAGATAGATAGATATGAACAGGCTGAGATAGATAGATAGATAGATATGAACAGGCTGAGATAGATAGATAGATAGATAGATAGATAGATAGATAGATAGATAGATAGATTATAACAGAACAGTCTCCCCGCCCTTGGATGAAATAAAGGGTTTAGTTCACAATTCCAATCACCTGAAGAAGGCTGGAGCGTACGACGGCTGAAACATCGTGAATATCCTGACAAAGATGAGGACAACAGTCCGAACAATGGAAATAGTGTAAATAATTACAATACCTGATATTAGTAATATGAACCAATAAGAGAAATTGAATTAACAGTTTAATCGTACTAGCTTATCAGTCATCTTTAATGGAACTTACAGATAGATAGATAGATAGATAGATAGATAGATAGATAGATAGATAGATAGATATGGACAGGCCGAGATAGATAGATAGATACATACATACATACATACATACATACATACATACATACATACCTACTTACATACATAGATAGATATGGACAGGCCGAGATAGATAGATAGATAGATAGATAGATACGTACATACATACATACATACATACATAGACAGAGATAGACAGGCCGCGATAGATAGATAGATAGATAATCTTACCCTTACGATCCGTTTAGGTGAAACCTAGGTAAGTTTTCCTGGCTCTTTAGGATTTATTTTAGTTATGCCCGCTCTACTTAGCGTATTCAGCACGCTACGTTTTAGTCTTACTACTCGCTTAGGTTTTTTTTTTCTTTGGCCCAAAGACTTAAGGCACTGGACGATTTATTTCGCCCCGTTCAGATGTGTTTCTAGTTCTTTCTTTTTTATTTTCAATTTCTTCCAATTTCAAACATAAGTCTATTTCGATACTTGTTAACGTTTTATAAAAACAGCCACCTCTGTGTGAAAAAATGCTTTGCTGGGATATTTTAAACTAAAAGTAAATAATATTTATTTCAAGTCACATTAATTAAACTTTAAATCAGCTAATAGCCCTCAAATAAAATTTTAGAAAAGTATATTTTATTTTTAAAAGATTTTTTAATAGAAAGAATTAATTATGATGAGAGATTTGTAAATATGGCTAAAATCATTTCAATTATTTTAAATTAGGATACAGCAAAGTATTTTGCTTATTGGAAATATTAATCAATTAGCTTGAAATTAAAAGCAAAATAAAAGCTTCAAGGAAGATTTTTCATTTTAAAAAATTAATTTTAAACCTGCTCTTTTCTTGAGTTGAGAAAAAAGAACCTGTGAGAAATTTTTAAATAGTTTAAAGTATTTAAGCATTAAAGATTTTCTGATTACATTTTGCCAAAGAAGACAAATGATTTAACGTTTGATGAAGCAGTTACATGCCTGACGAAGCTTTTCAGTCCGAAAATGTCACTTTTTCACAAAAGGTGGAAATGTCTTAACCTCGTAAAGGATGAAAATGAGGACTATTCCACGTTCGCCTCAATCGTAAATAAACATTGCGACGATTTCAAGTTCGCAGAATTAACGCCGGACAATTTCAAGTGTCTTATTTTTGTACAAGGGTTAATCTCAGCAAAGGATAACGAAATGCGCAAAAGAATGCTTTCAAAACTACCTGGATTAACACTACAAAAACTATCGGAAGACTGCCAAAAATGTCTGAGTATACAGAAAGACTGGAAGGATATTGAGGAGTCAGGAGTATCACATATACATAAGTTAAACAAAAGTTTACGTTTTTCACCCTCCCCAGAAAGAAAAGAAAAATTCTATAATAATGAAAAAAGTACAACGTATAGGGCAAATAATGACGAAAATCAAAGTAAATATAAGCGCACCACCACCATCTGCATGTTATCGATGTGGGGGACTACACTGGAATAAAGATTGTAGTTTTAAATATAAAAACTGTCTTGCGTGTGGAAAAATGGGTCACAAGGTATCCCAATGTAGGAACAGAAAATTTACTAGTAGGATAAGAGCTGCTAGAATGCATGACGAAGACAATACTAACATAAGGAAATATGTGGAACAGGAAATCTTAAATAAAAAGATAAAATTACAACTAGATTCAGGGTCAAAAAAGACTATAATTAACCTACAAACATGGAGAAAGCTTAATAGACCAACAATGTTACATACACATAAAATTGCTAAGTCTGTTACAGGAAAGCGTATAAAATTCGAAGGAGAAGTAATCCTAAATGTAAAATTTCCCGGGAAAACAAGAAAACTCAAAATATTCGTCATGAAGGATACACAAAATCTGGTGGGCACAGACTGGATGCAAAAGTCCGACGTATGGGATTTACCTATCAGTTCATTTTGTAAGAAAATAGAGTGCGAACCGTCAGAAGCTACAAAATCAAAGAAAGAATTACACAGTCAATTTCCCGAAGTATTCTCGATCGGGTTGGGACGATGCAACAAGTTTGTAGCCAGAATTGAATTAAAAGAAAATGTCCAACCAGTATTTAAAAAGAAGCGGAACGTGCCGTTTGCTATCATAGAGAAAATCGACAAAGAATTAGAGAGACTTGAACAAACTGGTATCCTTTCAGAAATTGAGTTCAGTAAATGGGCGGCACCAGTAGTCTATGTAAAAATAAATCCGGAGAAATCTGTGTTTGCACGGATTTTTCGACTGGGCTAAATAAGGCTATAGAAGATCATCATTACCCATTACCAAGCCCAGAGAAAATATTTACCAAGCTTAACGGCAGTAAGGTATTTTCCAAAATAGATCTAAGAGGGGCTTATTTACAGATCCCAGTAGAAGAGAGTACGAAAATATATGTATTAAAACGTACAAAGGACTGTACAAATTCAACAGATTACCATTTGGTGTAATGGTAGCACCGGCAATTTTTCAACAAACGATGGATACAATGCTCACTGGCCAGAACTTTGCCATCGCTTACTTGGATGATATTCTAATTAAAAGCGACAATGTTGAAGATCACGCATCGTACATAAAGGAAGTTTTTAAAAGACTTCAAGATTTTGAGTTTAAAGTAAAAAAAAAAATGTGATTTTTTCCTAAATGAAATCAAATACTTAGGCCATATAATTAATGAAAGTGATAGGAAACCAGACCCAGTGAGGGCATCTGCAATTAAAAATATGCCTGAACCAAAAAATATCGCAGAATTGCAAAGTTTCCTGGGTCTAGCAAACTACTACGGTGAATTCATTGAAAATATGCATAAATTGAGCCCCCCCCCCCACCTAAATGAGTTAATGAAAAAAGAGAGAAAATGGAATTGGACGGAAGACTGTCAGAAAGCGTTTAAGGAAATAATACAAAAATTAACTTCGGAGCTAGCACTGACACATTTCGACCCCAAACTAGAAATTATTATTGCTAGCGACGCGAGCTCACACGGAGTAGGAGCTTGTATTCTATACAAGATGCGGGATGTCACAAAGAAGCCTATAGCGCACGCATCGAGATCATTATTACCAGCAGAGAGGAATTATTCACAAATTGAAAAGGAAGCGTTAGACATAATATTCGCCATAACTCGCTTTCACAGATATATATATGGAAGAGAGTTTACTCTACAAACGGGCCATAAACCCCTTCTCACGATTTTTGGATCGAAAAAAGGATTACCAATATACACAGGCAACAGACTTCTAACACGTGGAACTATTTTATTGAACTACAACTTCAAACTTGAGTTCCTACCATCAAAGAAAATTGGGCATGCTGATCGACTATTGCGATTGGTACCTACGAAAGAAGAAATGTGTTATTGTTTTGGAACGTGCAAATTCAAACTCAGCGTTGCGACTGCACGTTCCAAAACAATAACACATTTCTCATCGCATTTTTCGGATTACAACCTTGTTTTCGTTGTCCACTTATTACTGAGAGTAAAAAAAGA
>OZ010603.1:1513700-1566200 GCA_963932145.1 Acanthosepion lycidas | reverse complement strand
GCGGATCTCGGTCTAACTCGATCCATAGTTTGTGATGCCACCGCTCCTGTATCAGTGACGCGACGATAAACAGCAGCAAATGTTGAATGACTCGGCCGCCTTCGGCCCGGAAACGCAATCTGATACAGCCTGGCATCCATTACCATTCGCGCAGCCTTATGCAATCTGCTTAACTTTTGGAATGCATTTTTGTTCATCCTGATACATCTTCGGATCTCAGTGTCGCACTTTCCGTCCCCTATTAGAAAATTTCCCATCAGATGAGGGACAGACTCATCAAAAGACTGCATAACCAGCGTCAATTGAAATGGTATGAACAGGTATTAATAGTCAAAGATCTTTTCACCTTGAAGGTGGCATCTTAAGCAAAAGAAGAAAATTTCACTGAATGAACTGGAAGATTATTCACAGAGACTTGGCACGAAAGTGAGACATATGGTTATAAAGTGGGGGACAAATTCTACATTACAGTCAATTTATAAACTAATCCCTCATTTTATCGCAATGTTAGTTTCTATACATTTATCTGCCTACTCATGATATGAATATCCTGCCATTTTTAAACGAACACTTCTTTTAATCTTTGCACCTCCAAGCCGATAAAGCCACTAAGACGAATTGGGGTTTACATGGAATGAAAGATAATGAGAAGACTTTAGAGAGGAGAAGTGAGGAAAAAGATAAAAGAACAGGTTTCAGAGAGATAAAAGATGACGATTAATGTTGCATTTAAATGTGTGAAGATCGTAGGAAGAGAGTTCCACGGGTAAGATGTGCGAGAAAAATAACTGTTAGAATAGAAGGGGCGGTTAGACCAAGTTGCCAAAATCTAGTAGCAACGCTTAAGTTCCTGAAGTCGGGACACGAAGGCGGAAAACTCATCAGAACAATTACCATGAATTATTTGTAGAAAAGACAGTCGGTTAGTTACTTAACTCTCAGATGCCAGGTTAGAATCGATAACATTGCAAACCCTTCTTTGGATTTTGTCAAGAATCTCAAGATTTTCAGCGGTAGTACCAGACCAGATATGGCAACAATATTTAATGCACAGACGAATAGTAAATTTATAAATGTGCAAAATGGATTCTGACGCGAAGAATTTTTTAGCACTGTGGTGATTAAAAGAGTTTTGTTTTAGAGGCGTTAAAATTTACAAGCCATTTCTTGCCCCAGATAACAACTGATTGGAGGTCCTTTTCGAGAGCAATTGCCAGGTTTATTTTGTCCGGTCTATGGGACTTTCGACTAAGACAGGAGTAAATGGTTGTGTAATCTGCATAAATACCTATTTGGAAACTCGTAACATCGGAAAGGTCATTGATGAAAATGAGAAATAGTGTAGGTCCAAGGATAGAGCCCTGAGGTACCCTAAGCGTTAGTATGAAAGCATCGGGAAGCATCTCCGTTCAACAAGAATTTCATTACACAATTTGTTAGAAACGATTGGATTAAGACAAATATTCGGCCGGTGTCACCGTAGCCCTTGAGAGTAAGGTAAAATGCGAAATACTGTCAAACGCCTTCGAGATATCTAGAGCCACAGCCTGAGATTCACCATTCTAATCTAAAGCTTGATAGACAAATGTAGTAATGGCCGTGAACACGTCGGCGGTAAACCTGACGAAATGGAGGCCATAATACCGTATTTTATAGCTTATAAGAAGCTCTTTTACTCCTAAAATTACTATGAAAAATACGCGTGCGTCTTCCAAGATGAATGTAAGGCAACGCCCATGCTCAAGTAAGCTTGCACGATCACCTAATTGGCTTGACTGATAGGGACGTAGATTTGTATGTTGAGTCATTACACTATAATGTTAGCTATCTAATTCAGCCTTTTATATGATATAACCTCAATACTTAGCTGTTACAAGTATTTGAAAGACTATAAACCTTCCTGCAGCCGAGCCACAGACTTAAATATGCTTTGTTTACTAGCTTGCCATACAAACAAAATCAGGCGAGTGATTAATGTAAACAATACGTGGCGCTAGTCTGTAAGGGACGCATGGTGAAAGTGTTGTTGTATGAGAATGGCATTTTTTTTTTTTTTTAGAAATTTCTTTTCAATATTAGGGCGCGTCTTTCATGCCGCAGCGTCTTGTAAGCTGAAAAATACGGTATTTGTTATAAAGGAATTTGTCATTGATTAGAGCTTTGTCCATTTCATTATATATATATATATATATATATATATATATATATATATATATATATATATATATATATATATATATGGTGTATCGAATTCACTACCCAGTACAATACCGTGTTTCTTGTCACAAATCAATTATCTATATCGGAATTACTATCATCTCCTTGAATAGACGCCACATGTGACACTTATGAGACCAAAGTGCTATAAAAATCATCTATCAACCCATGAATTACCTTAAGAAAAATTCAGGTCAAAAACGGTAGTATTCTATATAAATAATATTATCAGAAAAATTTCGCTATTAGAGAGGTCCTGTATATCAAACATTTCGCGCCTCCTATCAACCTCACATTATTTAACAGTGGAAATGGAGTGTTAAACCGTTTTCGTTTTTTTTAAATAGGAAGATAATGGCGCGAGATCAAGCACCGCGCAATATACGAAGGCTCGGAATGAACGCTCCTATTCAAAACAACAAAAAATAAATTCAAAACATATGAAAAAAATAACACCAGTGACAAAATACCCTTGAAAATGGCTATAGTAGTGCCGAAAGGCTTGGGACAATAAAAATTATGGAAAATGTTTGTACTCCATTACACCTACAAGACGGAAAAACGTAAGGATGTTTGAAAACCTTAATAAAAAGTTAATTAAACTTCCTTGGCGGCCGTATTTAATAAATGATGTTTGAAAGAAAAGTTACTGTATATACACACACACACACACACACACACATATATATATATATATATATATATATATATATATATATATATATATATAAAAGTGAACATTGAAGCAAACACACAGAGGCGACAGACTGTTTCATGCTAGGCACAATCGTCAGGCGGCCTGACGATCGCGTCCAGCATGAAACAGCCTGTTGCCTCTGAGCGTTGACTTCAATGTTCATTTTTATATTTATATTTACATACGCTCTATCTCTGATATTGAGAACTTTATCCCATAAATATAGCACACCTTAAAACTATATTTCTTCATATATATATATATATATATATATATATATATATATATATATATATATATATATATATATATGTGTGTGTATTTATGCAGCAGTACTTCTTTCATACACCTTTCTTTGAATATGACAGACAAGGTGCTTTGATTTAATTTTTTATCCAATTCCTTATGTGATCTTATAATTTTTTTTCTTTTCAGAGGATTAATTATATAAAAGATTGTCCAATTTAGCCATTTTCAAGGTTGAAACTTATTAACTGCTAACAAGAAATAGATTGTTGTATGTATGCATTTATATAATGTTTTAATTTCTAAAACACGGTCAAGATATTGTGTTCATGTTCATAGTTGATATTATTAAGTGTTGTTTTTTTGTTTTTATTAATAAGGGTTCCATTATTTTTAGCCTTTTTTTGCATGCATGATGCTATTATATTTTGTTGTCAACAAGTATGTTACGATTAGGGTCCAGTAGGTCTCCATGAGTATTTAAATGAGACCTAATTGAGCTATGGTCAGAAAGGTGTATCGTGAGCCTTCTTGTTAAACATGTTGTGGTATGGTCTGTATAATTGTTTGCGAATTTTGATTGACCAGGAATACAATTCCTTAATGGACATTTAAATTCGTAAATAATATTTGTCCTATTTAATTTTAACTAGAAGAATTTAGAAAACGCTATTGTATTCACGTGTAGTAATTTTCAGTTGACAATATGAATACAATAGCGTTTTCTAAATTCTTCTAGTTGCTAAGGACATTTTGTTTTGTTTTTAATAGTTACTTTGTTTTCAATAAATTCATTTCTTTTTTGCCTTGAAAAAGTCCACAATGGACGAAACGCGAAGGCTAATAATACAGTTCTCCAATTGTCTTTTATCTTTATACATATATATATATATATATATATATATATGTGTGTGTGTGTGTGTGTGTGTGTGTGTGTGTGTGTTAGTCGGATGTATAGTAACATCTAAACATGTCGAAATATTCCAGCTCTTCCAACACTATACCCGGTATATTTTCTTCCAAGCACACCCGACCGCTAGAGCGATTCGTCAATCTCCATTGCAGACGCCAGCTCAGGCACATTTGTGCTTGTCCAACAACTACAGAGACCACCTGTCGGTTATGCTGAAACTTTACTGGGCGGAGAGCACATAATCTGGCATAATGAACGTCAGTACCTTCAAACGTTCGGTCAGGATGACTTGTTCGTTGGTGTTAGCACAGACATAGACGATTTCCTAACGGTTCCGGCTACCCAAATTCAGTCACAGGACCTCGGTCAACTCATGGCATAGTTTTCAAGCACTTCCAAAGTTTACGATTCCTGTGATCACCACACCAAACTCTTCAAGAATTATCTCCTCGACAAATCGTCTCTGGATATATAACTAACATATTGGCAGCAAAATTGTCCAAATCCTGTAACTGCAAAATTGTCCAATTGTTACATTAAGCTTTGAACCATTGTATCTTAGAAATGATTAAAGATATCTTACTGGAATTCACCGAGGTTTTTATAACACTATTAGACTCTTTGAGAAGTGAGCACTAAGCTTAACAGAAGTATTTTGATGAAATCGATCAGAAATAAAAATTACATTAATTAATCATAGCTAAAGATCGGAAGCTCATGAAAAACTGAAATGAAGTTCATATATATATATATATATATATATATATATATATATATATATATATTGATTTTAGTGTCATCTTCCAACTTATTCAAGATGTTCTTCGCCCTCTCTAACCTTCTAACTTTCTGTCATGGAGTAACAAGATGCCTAACAGCTTTCACGTACGGTTTCATTTTCAACTCTTTTTTCACTGCTCTTTACACTGTCATAGGCAAAACTCCTCTCTCACGTGCCAAACGTTTTGTGGGTTGAGTTGGATCTTTTCTAATTGATCTCTTTAGCTCTAAGTTAAAATGATGATCCCATTTGCTGTTGTGTCCTCCTGATTCAGTTTTCCTCATTACTGTTCCAATTTAAAAACTTATTCACGTTCTCTGGACGGTTCTTGAATGGACTTTGAAGATGAAAGCCAGAGTATGAATGTTGGCACCATTACTGAAGGCCTGAATGATCTTTTTTCCTCTCAGCATTGCACAGTTGGGAAGACAGTGGGTCTGACAGAAAACGATTTTAACCTGTTCTCTTCCTAGCTGAATAACTCATTGATTCTTACAACAAATGGTATCAAGATAGCTAAACGTCTTATCTGAAAACCTGGAAAAAATAAACTCAATTAATTTATTGTTTTTTTAGTTATTAAACATTTTGTGGGATGGACAATTATGCTGAAACACGATTTGGACAATTTTGCTGTTACACTCGTAATAACATATCAGACAGACACAAATGCAAATTCGTAACGGTATTCCACACATATATGCACACATACAAAACATGTACATAAGCAGAATACACATAAATACACGCACAACGCACACATGCCCACAAGCATATCCAAATACACAAACAAAAGCACAGAAACTCATACACACAGGTTGGCCATATTAACTCCGCCATTTTAGAAATGCTTATTAAAACTAGCAATTAAAGCGAGCTGGTATGCAATTTACACTTTTGAAAGAGGAAAGGTGTTAAGATTTGTGAAGATTAAATATTAATTCCGATTCATGTTTCTGAATTTTAATCCAAATGAAGAAAACGAAAATTAATCAAATTTGGACATCGAAATGCAAAAAACACAGAAAAATCGTTTCGTTCAATGAAAGGCAGCCCATTGATCACGCGATGACAGCAACCTTGGCCAGAAAAAATCCGGTGATATCTAATTAACCTTGTTATTGTATTTGCTTAAATGGAGCGCAACAAGGAAAAGCCAATTGGATGAACAAATTGAATAAAACGAAAGAAAGAAAGAAAAGATGAATAGGTGACATCGTTAGTTTGGTCAGGTGAAGATCAACCTGTAGTATCTGTTCTCTTCTCTAATGCTAATGGTAATATTAGCTTCCTGATAAGAAAAATTGTGTCATTCATTGACCGAGCAGCCAGTGCTACGTGAGTTACGCCTTTCTGCTATCGTACTGGGATCAAAGTGTAGTATCTGCTTTCGGGACGGTAAACTACCTATTATCTCCGAAGACAGAAACACAACAAACAAATAAGTGATGCCTGATCCCGGTGGATTCCGGCCATGCGGCAGCACCTCCCCCATTACACCAAAGAGCGAATTTGGTTGCGGGTACTGGATATTTTTTAAACTTTGTCCATATGTGCATTTTAAACTAGCCTTGTGCTATATCCTGTCAGAAATTTGTTAATACGAGATCAGATCAAAAAGTATCGGGACTGTTGCTATACTAAAGGAAGTGAAGTTTGCATATTGAAGCTGCTCGGTATAGATCGACTTTGAACTCTGTCACGCATGCGCACTAAGTTATACCGTTCTCCCTCATTTCCGTTGTTTATAGCAGTGCTTGGAAGGAGTGTGTATAGTGTGGGCGTCAAATAACACCTGCGAAAACTTTTTTGAAAGCGATTATGATAGGTGACGAATCGTAGGTCCATGTGCCCGAAACTAAGACATATTCTTCGCAGTGGAAGACTGTAACCTCTGAGAGACCCGCAGAAAACCCGAATGAATCGAAACAATGTGAAGATATTATTGACAGTTTTCGTCGACTGCTGTTCATCCTGAGTATGTTCTACCTGGTAAGACGGGAAGCAAGGACACTATTTACATTATTCGGACTTTTGTCCTCATCTTTGTCGCCATTTTTATTAGAAAAGTTTCGGCCTTTCAGTATCTGTCTATATTTCTGAGATGAGGTATTATGTACACTATTTACATTATTCGGACTATTGTCCTCATCTTTGTCGCCATTTTTATTACAACGTTTCGGCCTTTCAGTATCTGTCTATATTTCTGAAATGAGGTATTATGTACACTATTTACATTATTCGGACTATTGTCCTCATCTTTGTCGCCATTTTTATTACAAAAGTTTCGGCCTTTCAGTATCTGTCTATATTTCTGAGATGAGGTATTATGTACACTATTTACATTATTCGGACTATTGTCCTCATCTTTTTCGCCATATTTAATACGACATTTCGGCCGTTGTACGCTCCGGCCTTCTTCAGGTGTTTGGAATGTCAAACTGAACCCTTTATTTCGCTCACTGGGGTAGTTTAATTATAAAACAGAAGAATACCAGGCTTCCTCTCCACCCCTTTGGCCTTGTGCCATATTTTTGTATTTTACACAAAATGAATATTGCTTTCCTCTTTGGTACCTTACCTTTACGAATTTAAGCCTATTACTAGTTTAGCGGCAAGTTTTCACCATCTTACAGTTGAAATGGCTATATGCAACCGTAAGTTCTATGCTAATAGTTTCTTATCTCGCACTTGTAGAAGTCTCCTCTTGATATCCCGTCAACTTTTCATCTTCGAAAATTTAAATGCGATGTCAATCGTTATCTTCTTCCTTCTTAATTCCTGTTCGTATATTGTTCTCTCTGTTTAATAATGTTTTCTTTTTCTCATTCTATCACACTCAGGACCTCACCCCTTGCATCTTAGTAGATTTATTGCCTTGCTTGAAACGGGTGAAATGATTAAAAAACCTTTTCTAGTTTACAAAAATGTCTTCTTCGTGGCAAGATTATATTTCTTATTAATTAATTTTATCTAATTTAACATTTTAGATTGGCGACAAGGTATCATCATTTTACAATTGACATGTGTAGATGCAACCGCAAGTTCTATGCTAACGGTTTCTTCTCTCGCACTTCTTTGTTGGGGAATTCTCTTCTTGATTCCTGTTTTCCCGTCAAGTTTGATCTTCAAAAATTTAAATGTAATGTCAGTCGTTATCTTCTGTCTTCTTAATTCCTCGCTGTTTAATAATCTTTTCTTTTTCTCGTGATCTATCACACTCATTAACTCCTTGCGTTTTAGCGGATTTATTGTTTTACTTGGGTGATTAAAAAAAAAGTTATTGCAGTCAATTGCATACTTACAAATCTCGTATTGTCTTGTACGATGAGTTTGTCTCGTAGGAAATCTCTTAGGACGTAGAGAATCACTTAAGTCGCCCAGCCCATGTGCAACTCGTATGATACAGAGAAAGTACGCGTTATTTCTCGTATATACGGAAGGTAAGCGTGACATATATGGGAAAGAATAATCCAGAACCAATACTGTCAGCAAAACCGCCTGCATACGGATGGAAAATTCAGAAAAATTAATATAAGAAAAGGATGTGTTTCCTCTCCGGATTTATTCATCTTATGCAGTGAGGCAATTCTGTGAGAACTAGAAGTCCTATCAGGATTTATTATTGGCGGCCGCAATCTTAACAACATTGGATCAACGACGAATTTTTAAATAAAAATGAAAAGAAAAAGGAACCCTTATAATTAACATCAGGATTGGTTTGTGTTTATGACTTATGAAACTTTTGAAGGATATTTAAACTTATAAAATATTTTTAGATTGTAATAATTTATTTTTTAGATAATAATAATTCATTGAAACAAGTGATATTAATTAACCCATAGCTCGGGGGAGAGGTGGATTCAAGCCTTTCCCAAGGGTGCTTGTGCGTAAGAGAATATAACGATCCCGACTGGATACTGGAACTTGGACACTCAGACTTCCAATTCCGTGCCGTTATCCATTACATAATTCACACATTCAAGCTTAAAGCCTCTGGTATTTTCAAGCGATCACCCATCTAGGTACTGACCAGGCTCGATGTTGCTTAACTTCGGTGATTGTATAAGAACAGTGTTTCCAACGTGATATGGCCGTTATCACTTAACATCGGGAAAAGACAGCTGAAATTTCTAGGGTGCATAATGAGGAAAGAGGACTTGGGAAATTTGATACTCACAAGGACAGACTGAAGGCAACAGAGGAAAACAAGGGATAAACTAGCGAGCTTCAGTAAATGGATGGCGGAACAAGTTTTAAGAGAGATAACAAAGACGAAATTTATTAAGAGCTACAAATGACAGGAAATTGTGGAGAGTTATAATCGCTAAAGTCCGGAATTGACACGGTAGATAAAAGACGAAGAATATTAAAAGTGGTAAGATAATGATGTCGACACTGACAGGAATCGTGGTGGGTAATAAACGAAATATGCAACTAAAATTTACGTGGATGTTTTGGATATTACCAGTATCATATTGAAAGAAAAAATATACCATTCCGTATTTTTTCTCTGCTTTTTTCTCTTTTTTTTTAAACAGTTTCATACTGTTTAATAAGATAACGTAAGCCGTGGTAGTCATCGCAGGATTGTAAAACCAACTATCTAACACATTCTAACACGGCTATTACGGATTTTAGTAACAAAGGTTTTGACTGCCAACGGACGTCTTACAAATCTCATACTGTCTCGTACGATGCGTATCTCAAGTTGGAAATTGCTTATAACGCGGAGAATAATTTCAGACAAGTTCATTTGCAATTCATAACACGCAGTGAAATCACTAATTATTTATTTCTATTCGTGTTTGAATACAATTGAGACAGGAGTTAAAAAACAAATATTTTCATGGCAACTGCTCTGACGAGCTATTTTCATTGGTGCACCAACTGCATGAATTTAAGCGTGCTACTAATTTGGCATCTCGGTCCCACCCTTTCACTGTCAAAATAGTTAAATATAACCGCATCGTCTACTCCAACAGCTTTTTCTCTCCCACTTCCCAACAGTGCAATTCCCTTCCTCTTACTTGCTTCCCTAATAACTATAATCTTCAAAAATTCAAATGTAATGTCAATCGACTTATCTTGATTCTTTGATCTTGATCCTCGTCCTTCTCTATATCCTTTCTTCAAACACCTCTTTTTACCCTTTACTCTCTGTAACGCCTTGAGTGCTAGTGGCACTCCCATCTTGCTTAGGGTGAAATGCTTAAAAGAACGTTATTTCAAAATAAATGCTCCATCATAAGATATAAGATCTGTGATGGAGGAGGTATTGTCAGAAGTGGTTTTAATATTAGGTTATCGTATTTTAATGTTAGGTTACCGTATTTTTTTGAATATAAGATGTAGTTTGATATTCAACATGACCTGCACCTTGATTTCGAAGACAACGTTTCTGTAAAAAAAAAAAAAAAGTCTACAAAAACTGATACTTTAAATATAAATATATTTAAGAGCTAAAATCATCAAATTATTTCGATTCCGAGGCCAGAGCGACGGTACTACAGCTTCCGGTGAAGCAACCTACTTGACAGCTCGACTGCCGAGTATCCAACGAATCTTGAAATGCCAATTAGTCTGTTACTGAAGATAATTGCATAAAGCACTCTGATTGGTCAAGCACATGACACACTTGAAATTCAAAGTACTGTATTGTTATAAATGTTTCTTTGATATTCGTTAGTTATCATAGCTCTCCACAACTTCCCATTCTTTGTAGCTCTTAGCAATGTTAGTCATTTAGTAGTTGAAGTACGCATGTCTATTTAAATATATTTACGCATGGCTTGCTTATTATAAAACCCAGGTTGTGTGTGTGTGTGTGTACGTTTATATATTGGATCGGATTTCCTACATTTTTCAACCGATTTCAACAAAACTTCACAGGACTACGTAAAATTACCTTGTGGTGGTTCTGACGGCACCAAAAATTGGAAAACACAATTGTTTTTGCACAAAATCAATTTGAAAACACGATTAACAGGGATTGATTAAAGGACTCATATCGAGTTACACTTATCACACCCGGGTTGTTTGTGAGTGCGTGTCTGTGTTCGTTTATATATGGGATCGGATTTCCTACATTTTTGAACCGATTTCAACAAAACTTCACTATTTTTTTTTTTTTTTTGGCAGGTAGTGTTTCTTATTGTCTTGCACACTTTTTTCTTTATTTTTACATGCAGAATGCTTTAAAAATTCCATTTACAAGACAAATGTTTATAATAAAATTCTATTCAATCGGTAGACTCATAACGATTGAAAACAATGTTTTTGTTTGAGTTTGGGTTTGACCAATTCGTAAAAAAAAAAAAATTAAGACATGCGTGGCCGTCAACCTTAAACAAAATCTTAGTCAATTTTATTTTTCAGTTTTTATGATGGTCGATACTTGATCTATCTCTTACTGTTACATCCCCAGGCAACGCCGGGCTGTACTGCTAGTATATATATATAAACGGAAACATATATTTATAATATATATATATATATATATATATATATATATATATATATAATATTTGTAAATAATATATATAGAATATATATATATAAAATATATATATATATAAATATATATAGCTATAGATATATGATATACATATATAAATATATATATAAACATATATATAATATATATATCAGTATATACATAAATAAAATAAATACATATATAAATATATATATATATATATATATATGTGTGTGTGTATATAAAATATATATATAAATTTCTAATATATATATATATAAATCACATAAAGTATGTATATACATATTTCATATATATATATATATATATATATATATATATATATATATATATATATATATATATATATATATTATAGATGAAATTCCTCTTTTCCTCCCAGGATGTTTATCACTTCACGAAACATTTTAGAAAATCGTCAACGTTTCTTCCTATCAAGCGTTAACAAGAAAAAAATGCGGTTTTATTTGTTTAATATATATATATATATATATATATATATATATATATATATATATATATATATATATATATATATATATATGTATAATTTTTTTCATATTTTAAATGATATTTTTCGCCCCATGGTATTTATTACTTTGCAAATCTCGTTAACATTTTACTAAATCGTCAACGATTCTTCTGATTAAGTGTTAACAAATAGCCGTACCTTTATTGAAATTCTGCGGTTTTATCTGTTTTAAATATATATATATATATATATGTGTGTGTGTGTGTGTGTGTGTGTGTGTTTTAAAGTATCCTATATTTATATATATATTGAATCCTTTTGGATTACACATTTTCTCTAAGTTTTTCGAGTGCATATGGCGTTTAAGCACTGTTTTAAATAAAACGGATCGTCTACTCAATTTCCGGTCTATTTTTTAAAAATAACGTTTGATTTACACACACACACACACACACACACACACACACACACACACACACACACACATATATATATATATATATATATATAATTATTTATTAAAAAAAAATTATAACATAAATATGTTATAAAATCACTACAAAAATAGCCATTTTGTTTCAATAGCCTCGGTGTCTTATCAAGTGATGACGTTGAATGTAAAATAAATGGTTTTAAAAGTTTCAAATTAATTAACAATCCTTCGCAAGGGAAAACGTTGTTACAAAGGCGAGATGGACCAATCAAAATACAAGTATAGGAAAATTCAAAAAGCTTAACAACGAAGTCATGTTATAATATCTATGCAGATGTTTAAAATATGGGTAGTATTAAAAAAAGAATTTATTCTAACCAATAATTACTAAATTATATGATAAAATTTAACATTAAAATTAAAAACTGCTAATTTCAAAATCAAAATTTAATCGCTATTAGGTTTACAACTATAAAATTACTGAGGAGAAAAGAAGAAATATATATGTTATTCAATTTATTTCTTCATTGAAGTTACTTTAGCTATATTTAATATCCGGTCTTTTTACAATGTATACATTTTAATCCTCATGGTGTGTAAATGGGGTCCTAAACTCACGCGTAAAACAAACGCAGTCAGATTCTAATACATAAGCACCAAGACATATTTATATATATATATATACACACACAAAAAGAGACGAGACAGAGAACATCTCCACGGTCGTTCATGAAAAAAAAAAAGGGAAGTGGGTGGGGAGAGGAAAACCAACACACACGTACATACATACACAATTAAAAGTGAATGGACTTTCCATGCACATAGACAACCATAAATATATGCACACACATCCACAGACATTGACCCAGACAATCGGATACAACAACCAATAAATATTTAAGACTGAAAGTGTCATTACACAAATTCTAACCACTTATTGAAATATAACTTAAGCGAGCAAATATACAACGATAAAAATGATTAAAAATAATATTATTTAATATATTAAAATAGTGTATGTAAATATAAAACCGGATATCAAAGTCAACACCCATAGGTAACTTCGATGTCCACCTCATATATATATATATATATATATATATATATATATATATATATGTATATATATATATATATACACATACACATACACACACATACATATATATATATATAAAATTTTCTTTACACACATATATATACACACACACACATATACATACATACATACACACAGAAATACATACACATAAATACATAGACATATACATACGTATATATCGCCATGATAACAAGTACACATACACATACATACATATATACACATATATGCCCACAGATATACTCACATATATGTACACATGCTCACATATAAATACATATATGCACACAGCAATACACAATTATAAACATATATACACACATATATACACACATATAGTAACTCATGTGGCCGTAATGACATACCCAAGTTTCCATACCTACACGTACACACAATCTCTTATACAATAGGTGTCAACATACACATATACAACCGCATACATACATAAGTAAACGCACATATATATATACATATATATATATATATATATATACACACATAAATATATACATAAAAATACCTATCTATAATAACAAGTACACATATATACGTACATACACATAAATACAACGACATTCAACGAAATACATACATAAACGTACATACATGCACACACATAGACATATATCCATATACATGCAAACACAAAAATACATGTATCCTAACATACATATATAAACACATTCATACAAACAGAAATATACGTAAATATAAATTTAGGTACACAATGTAACAGTACACATACATATATATATATATATGCACACACACACACATACATACATATACATACGCATACATACATACACAAACACATATATACATATATATATACATACATGCATATATATATACATCTACACATACATACACACACATACATACATATATACACGCATAAATACATATATACATACACATGCACATATATACATATATATATATACACATACCCACATACACAAATACACATACATACACATATACATCAAAATTTTTAACCTCTTCTCTTCTTCTCCTCCTTTTTACCTTCTTACTGTATATATATATATATATATATATACGCACACATATACATATATATACACATATACACACATATATATGCATACACACACACACGCACACACATATATATATATATATACACATACATATACACACAGATATTGACCATCAGGCAATAAAAGTTATAATCTATTAAACTTACAGCGACATGTCATTATCATTTAAAGTATACGACCCCTATAATAAGTTAAATTTATAACGGTGTTTACAATTAACCGTTAGTTCATATCTTTGATTTAAGAGCTCAGCCTTGTTTTTAAATCTAATAATTTCTAATTTTTCATTAAGACATAGGTAACATGGAGAATATAGGGAGTTACAGGTCCGGGCTTTCTTAATCATTGTCCATTTAACCGTAGGTGTTTTGTTCTTTTCTTTTAGATTCCAAAAGTACTTGGATAATGAAGTCATGTACCTATAGTCACTGTTATTAAAAGATTGCATATGCCCCCGCCAGCGTTCTTTGAATGTTTTCATTGTGCTACTAATGTAAAATGTCTTTATATATGGATTCCCAATAGTTGAGATTGTACTAAGATAGACTACAGAACTAATCCCACGGTTATTTTGTAGTGGACAATTATTAGGATACCTACAATTACATAAGTTGTTATTCGTGTTATTATATTTAGTATCACTGTTAGTAACCTTTTGAGTAATCAAGCTTTTTGAGTCCCTATACTTGTTAAAGACTATGTTGTTATGTTTTCTAATTATTAGACACAACTATAGCCTAATTTAAGGGTATTAGGATTAAATATTTTACTAAGTGGGTTAGTTTCAGGGTTAGGGAAATGTTTCTTGATGAGGGTTAGAAACATACGTCCTAATTTAGATTTAACCATTATATTGAAAGGGGGAGTGAACCAGATGATCTTTCTAGATCTTCTTTTCTTACTATGGTTGTATTCGACAGGGTTTTTATATTGAATAGTGATATCTTTGTATCCACTTTGTGTATATATATATATATATATATATATATATATATATATATATATATATATATATATATATATATCCACTTTGTGTATATATATATATATATATATATATATATATATATATATATATATATATTATTCCTTTTATGCGAGATTATAATAAAAACATTTTGAAATCGCTACACAAAAGTTTTCATGTTGCAATTCTTTGATTGTACTTCTTTTGAAAGTAGTAACTGGTGATTAAATAATTTTGAAGAAAATTTAAAAACAAAATGTTACCTTTTTTCCGAAATTTAATGGTGGATGGAAACATAAGGTTAGAATTAAAAATAGACGTTTAGGTATGCCTTGATTAACCAATTAAATATCTGATCTACGCTAAATAGAAAAGTAATCTCAGGTGGTGGAGGTGGTTGAGTTATTTTATCATGCCATGGTAAATCGGAACATAGACATGTTATTATTGCAATTGCAGAAAATATGTCAGCGACAAACGTATTGTGATTGTAGACAAGTATGACATGTTCAATTTTTGAAAGGTCGTTGTAGGGATGACTAGTTTAATCAGACATAAAGTTAACAGATTTTTTTTTTAATTTTTATTCAGGAAGCTTCTTAAAAGGGCTTGTAGATAAAATCTAAAATGTGGAACATCTATATAAGATATTAATAATACTAACTGGATGACAATACATAGCAATATTAACGCTAAATAAACAAAATAAGGTAATTACTCGTTGAGGATGGACCATTTTTTTACCAATAAATTTTGGCTATAAGAAATGTTAATAAGTAATTTTTAAATTTAACTATATTTTAGGGTAAAAGATAAAATGTGTGATAAACTGTGTCGGCAATTTACTGTTAATTCACTCCTTTGGTTTAATAGAGATTTACTAATTTTTCATGTAAACATAATCACCATTCATTTAAAGATTTACAAGTTCTAGATTTTTAGTATTTTCCATTTTACCGTAGGAGTTTTCATAACTTCTTTTAACTTCCAAAAATATTTAGAAATGGACATTCTATTTTGGTACGCATTATTGGAGATAGATAATACATCTTGGTACCAAATAATTTTAAAGGAATTGTTGGTACACCCGACATAATTTTTTTTAACTGTTGGATTTCTGTAGTAGAAATAGTACTTAGATAACAAGAGAGTCTGTTGGAATTCTTTCGAATTTCTACAATTACACTTGTTGGTATTATCTGCCTTTTTGCTTTGGAATGGCTATTATTACTCAGAGTTTTGTATTGATTTAACATTTTATTATTATGTTTTTTAATAATTTTTTCAAGATTATAGGGACAGCTATAACTTAGTTTTAATATATTTCTGTTAAAAATCTTACTAAGTGGATTATTTCTGGGGAAGTGTTTCTCAATTAAATTTTGTCGTAACAGTACTAATCGTTTGGCTAAATGGGGGGAGGGGGTACCAAATGATTTTTTGTTTCTATTTTATTCCTACGATCGCTGTTGGTATGTTTTTATATATTTGATATCTGTGCACTTATAGCCACTATTATTTAAGGTAGTCTTATAAAATTTAATATGCTTCACTGGAAGAGTTATTGCTAATCCTATTTTCTACAGAGAAAGGTATGAGTTTGATAACGGAGGAAGGGTGGTTAGAATTTGTGTGGGCATATATTGGATTGGCGCTTTTTTAAGGTTGGAATACATTAATAACTATTTACTTGATGTTACATTAGACCTAGTAAAATATTTTTTTATCGAATATATATATATATATATATATAATCGGCAGGCTGACGATTGCGTCCAGCATGAAACAGTCTGTCGCCTCTGAGTTTTGACTTCAGTGTTCACTTTTATATTGATATTTACATACGCTCTATCTCTGATATTGAGTAATTTATCCTATAAATACAGCACACCTTAAAACTATACTTCTTCATATATATATATATATATATATATATATATATATATATATATATATAGGCATAATTTTAGGAAAATGAAATAACTAAATATGTAACCATATACGCGTGAGCTGGCTTGTATACACAGGTAATCAAATAAATAATTACCAACTTTTGCCAAGAGGTGTAGATATAGTAGTGGTCAATGTCGTTAGACAAAGCCAGGAAATATATATTAATAAATATACATATTTGGTGTGCGACTTAAGTTTTGTTGGTTACCCAACTCGTCGGGCACAAAATACGTAATAATAATAATAATAATCAGCAACAAATAATAATGTAACCAATAATAAATAATCAGTAAAAAAAAGTTAGCAAACAACATTAAAAAAATCGCAAGAAATAACTGCATTAGGATCCACAATTATTTCTACTCAATAGCATATAGATTAATTTGAAATATAATCGTTACCGTCCACAAAATAACTGATAAAATAATACAATAGACCTTCTACATATAATACACCATTGATCAGCATATATAAATAGTCGAACCAAAACACAACACACATGACCTGAATATTGAATTTAGACCGGAAACAGACTACTGCCGCTAGGTGTTAACCTCCTTTAGATAACTTCAATTTTTGAATTAACAGAGTGTGTTTCATGCGCATTTACAAAATATTCACAACTATCAGATACATTATCTTTTGTTTTACCAATTCACCTCTGAATATGATCTTGGATGAGATTGAAAAGGAAAATAAAAAAGAGAAAAACTACGGTGCATTCCTTAATGAATTTAATAACAACACTAAGTAAATGATCCGTGGATTCGAGAGGATTAAAATAAAATAGACATAATATGTCTAGATTGTTCAACGAAATATGCTTGAATGAAGATATATATATATATATATATATATATATATATATATATATATATATATATATATCGTGGACTCTCCCATACCTTGATCGAAGAGGGCTGTTGACCCGAGCCTACGGGCGACTCTTTTACAACATATGAGGGTCACGCACCTCAGTTCCTAGACAACCTGCACATGATTAGATTACTCTCCCTCCCTTTCTCTCTCTTGCTTTCTCTCTCTCCCTCTCTCTCTTGATTTCTCTCTCTCCTTCTCTCTCTCTTTCCCTCTCTCTCTCTTGATTTCTCTCCCTCCTTCTCTCTCTCTCTTTCCCTCTCTCTCTCTCGATTTCTCTCCCTCCTTCTCTCTCTCTCTCTCTCTCTTGTTTATTCATTTGTTTCTTCCTTCCTGTTATTTACATTAGCTTCTTCCTCTCGTTTTCTTTTCATCTTTATTTTTACTTGTCACTTCTTCTCCGCTCTTTTACTCTCACTCTCTTTCTCTTTGTCTCTCTCTCTTCTTCTCACTCCTTTTCTCTCTCGCTCTGTCTTACATTTAGATATTTTTCTCCGTTTCCTCAGTTATTCCGAAAGCTTAGCACAATTTCCCAAGTATGACGTTCCCAATGAAGATTAACCTTTTAGTATATCCTCACTCATTGTTCTCTCAGCTTTTTTTTAAAAATCAATTCACCACAAGCAAGGCGATAATACCTCTAAGACTCAAGTGTAAGAGAATGAGAAGATTTCAGAAACGCAATACCAAACAGAAAACAAGGGATAAATCGCCACAACAGTTCAAAAGATCGGGGAGAACTGTGAACCGGACGATAAGCGAACTTACATATTACTATTGAGAAAAAAAATCAATAGAAATAAAATTTCAAAGTTTAGACGGTGAATTATGAAGTTGCAGTTGACTTTGGAAGGAACAGGAAACAAGATATAAGCTTCTACTCCTGTTTAAAAGACCAGGGAGGAGTAAGAACCGGATATTTTCCCTTTTTTTTTCTTTCTTTCTTTCATCCACTTTTTGACTGTTTTACCTTCCTATCCTCTTTTTTTCTTTCTTATTTTCCTTCTGTCTTTCTTTGTTCTTTCTTTCATCATTCTATTTTTCTTTATCTTCTTCTCTTTTATTCATTGTTTCTTTTTTCTTTCTCCTCTCATCTCTATTTTTTCCTTTCATCTTTCTTTCTTTTTTCTTAACTTTTCTTTCGTTATTTTCTTTCTTTATTTTCCTTTTTTCTAATCTTTCTTTTCCTTTTTTTCTTTATACTTTCTTTCTTTTCCTTTTTTCTTTCTTTCTTTCTTTTCCTTTTTTTTCTTTCCTTCTTTCTTCTTTTCTTTCTTCGCACGGCTCTTATCTCAAGGTATCGCACTCTTCATTCTTTCCTTCTTTCTCTCTCTTTCAGATTTTAAATCGTCTATCTCACCTACTTTATTCTCGCCTTTTCTTATGCCCCTTCCCAATTTTCTCACTCATTTTTTTTTAATTCTCGCTTAATATCTTTTAGACTATCTATTTTCTTTCTACCTTCCTCCTCTTCCTCCTCCTATCCCTTTTCCTCTTTCACTCAATACTTCTTTTCATGTTGACTCTCTTGTCACGTGTCACCGCTTAACGCCTTTCTCTGACTGGCAAGAACCACCTCGACGTGCGATGGTCTCTATACATTAAAATAGACATGGCGACATTTTGAGAAAGACAAGTCTTGACGATAGTGTAATGTGTTGGGCTTGGGTGGTTATTGCGGACCTGGAAGCAGGGTCAGGACTTTTGAATAAATGATCAGTTCTACAGACTGAAACCAATGAATATTCTACAAGCAGACGATAAAATTATAGCCGGTTTTTGGATACATATGATGAATGATATCAAGAGAAAATATTACGTTGAGGCATAAATTATTACCATTTTCAGAGTGAACCCTACATTGAGTTACTCTCGAGTTTTGTATTGGGAGAATTTTAGTATTACCAAAAATGTGAAAAACTTATACTGACTTAATAAATTATGCCGCCATTTTAGACCGCCTGGGTAAATCATAAATGTAACATTCTTTTGGGATATGAATTCGGGGATTGTTTTTTCTCCTAATAAAAAGATCTTCCCCCACCAAAAAACGATACTGCATCGTTTTTTTTTATTGGTATCATCCCATGTAAGGGAGTAAAGCCACTAAGACACAAGTGTTTACAGGCTATGGAAAAATTAGGAACAAAAACTTTAATAATGAGCTGGAAGAGGAAATCGTAATCAGGAAGGCAACAGATAGCGATTGACATTCCATTTAAATTTTTTGTAGATTAAAGATAGCTGGAAAGCATGGAGCTGGAAGGGAGTTCGATAAGCGAGAAGTGCGAGAAAAGAAACTGTTAGCATAGAACTTGCGGTTACATCTAGCTAGCTCAACTGTAAAATGATGAGATCTCGACGCCACTCAAGTACTGCACTTAAATTCATAAAGTTTAGGTACCATAGCGAAGATTTCATCCAAAATTTGCCATAAAAGAATTTATAGGAAAAAAAACACAATGAGGCAACTTTACCGTGGTGGGAAAATGACTGAAGCCGAGCCGCCAGATCAAGACTGATAATATTGCTGATTATTCCTTGGATCTTATCAAAGAGCTCAAGGTAAATAGCAGGAGCACCGGACCATATGTGGCAGCAATATTCTAAGCATGGACGAATATTAATATATTGAGTCATAAATAATTTCCGTTTTGTTTATCAACTTTATTCTTCAAAAAATAAAGCACAATTATATTTTTATTCGGTTATATATTCCCCATTATTTGAAATAACTTGTTGCCACTTATCAGCCATCTCTTGAGTTTTTTAAGTAAAAATTTCGCAGATTTTGATGGGAAAAAAGATTTCGACAATTTTTGGAATCGGCTTTACATTCGAGAAAGTATTTCTTCATCAAAGCGTTTTGCTACGTTCGAAAAAAATTGTTCAATGGTCAGGAGAATACAGCAGGGGCGTAAAGCACATCAACCAAGTTTCAATTTCTTTTTTCTTTGTTAATCTTGCCATATGCGGTTTTTCGTCTTCATGAAGGTGAACAAATTTTTCCTTTAATCCACGGTGTACGCTGCCACTGCTGTGTAAATATCAAGATTTGTCTACGCCATATTTATACTTAACTGCCATGTTAGAAAACTCGGCGTGATGTAATGGTAAGCAAACTTGCCTTGCTAGAACAATTACGATTGAATAGGTAATAGTGTGTTCAATCCTCCCTGGATGCTCCATACTTTCGTTCTTGTACTTAAGCCGCTAAAGGCTATATATCCGCCATTACAGTTGATTCACCAAAACGGAAATTACTTATGACTCAACCTAGTGCCGTGTTCAAATTCCAGCCAAGACCGTTGTGTTCGCTTTCACACTAATATCCTGTGTAAAGGTCGATGAAACCATCTCTTTTCTCCCTCGCTCTTAGCAGAGGTTAAAGCGCGAGCAGTGTGTTCTCTAGTTTTGGCTGTCAACCAGTCTTGTACGAAGCCAAATTTGAACCCAAGACTGATTGAGTGTGGGTGTGTGTGTGTAGGGGGCGTCTTCTTTCTTTATGTGCCGTGTTCCTCCAAGACGTACGTGATCATAGCTCTCCACAATTTCCTGTCCGTTGCAGCTCTAAATAAATTCTGTCTTTCCGTTATTTCTAAACTTAGTTTCCCCATCCATTTTCTGAAGCTCGTCAAAAATGTTAGGCGTTATTTTTGCCCCATCCCTCTTGCCCGCAACCTGACCTGTGAGTATCAAATTTTCCAAGCCCTCCTTCCTTCATTAAGTGTCCAGAAAAATCAACTGTATCTTCCTGATGTTTTTATTTTCATTTTCTCTAAGACCTCGTCGTTGCTCAAACGGTTTGCCTATGGTATTCTCAGCATCCTTCTGTAGAACCACATTTCTGTTACCTCAAGTCTCTTCTTCATCTTTGAGCATTCTCTGCCATATAGGATGAGAGATATCATATAACATTTCAGTACTCTTTTCTTCGTTTCTAATGAAGTTTTTGTCTCTTAATACTTTACTTAGCTTTTGGAAGGCATCTTTGGCTATCCAAATACGTCTTCGAATCTCAGTGTCGAACTTTCCGTCCTCTGTTAGAAGATATTTATTTTCTTGTGCTTGGTTGATTTTCGTTTCTCCGATTTGTATTTTGCATTTTGGGCTCATCCTTTTGCTAATAACCAGTCATTCTATCTTCTTGTAGTTTATAATTAGTCCTTTCTTCTCGCTATCCTTTACTACCTTGTTTAGGAGCTTTTATAATTTTTCTTTCCGCTATCAACACTGTGTCATTTGCATATGATGTGTTGTTAAGATTGTGGCCGCCAATAATAAATCCTGGTAGGACTTCTAGTCCTCTCACAATCGCCTCACTGTATAGGTTGAATAAGTCCGGTGATAAGACGCACCATTTTCTTACATCCCTTTCTATTTTTGTATATGTGCTGAAGTCATTTTCTATCCGTATGCAGGCAGTTTGCTGCCAGTATAGGTTCTTGATTATTCTAATATCCTTCCCAAATATGACCAGGCTGCTGAGCAATTGTAACAGATCTTTGTGACATATTTTATCAATTGCCTTTGCTTAATCTATAATGCACAGTTACGCCTACTTCTGCCTTTGTATTGATCTTTCTAATAACATTCTGAGAACAAATATTGCATTCCTTGTTCCAGTGGTTTTGACAAACCCGCACTGTTCTTGTCCTATCTCCGGTCTGTTTCGGTTGCGCCCTTTATTCACCAGAATTCGGATGATGAGTTCTGTTCAAAATCCTATTTACTATGGAAACCAAAGAACCAACACTTAACGTGACGAGGCTGTAGCCTTATATACCATATGGGAGACTACATGGGGCATCATATATGCAGGTTGCGTGAGGGTTACCGGCTCAGAGAATGAAATCGTTTTGCTGAATTTAAATTCTTACCGAGTTTTTAATTAAATACATTAAAAAAATACTGCAGGAAAAGGTAGCAATCTCCCTCCCTTTGTCTATGGAGTAAATAGCAGGGATTTTTTTTTAAGTTTTTTGCTTTTGTTGGTAGTCAGTCTAGGAGAAAAAAAATTATGAAATCAAACCCTATAGATAATAGCGTAAACTGCTCTATTTAGCCTTTATAAGACAACCAATTTCAGAGGACAACTCCAGCCCAATAAATAATAGTATATAGCCACATCGCGTCAAAACACTGGTTCCCGTACAATAGGCGAAGTTAGGCAACGTCAATCCTGGTTAGTACATAGATGGGTAACCGCTTGGGAATACTAAATATATGGATGCGCAAATACCCTTAGGAAAGGTATGAATTCACCTCTTCTCCATCAGCTATGAGTTAATTAATACGATATCTATCAGTAAATCAATATTTTCTCAAAAAAAAATTACAATTTGGATAATATTCTCTGGCTTTAAATAACCTGCAAAGGGTTGATAAACCGTAGAAAACGAATCAATCAATTTAATACTGATTAGCTACACATCTGGTCTTAGATTTATTTACATTCTCTGGAATATAAATGTAAAAAAAATTACCGTGGCCACAAAGTGAGGGATCATTTTTATATCTCGATTGGTATATAGAATTGATCCCTCACTTCATATCCACATTATAATTCCTTGTTTGTGTATCAATTACGTATGAATACACCTCTTCTCTCCCAGCTATGGGTTAATTTATCACTAAACCGATTTTATTTTTTTTTTTTAAATTACAATCTAAAAATATTTTCTGGCTTGAAATAACCTGCAAAGAATTGATAAGCCGTAGAAAATGGATCAATCAGTTACACAGATAATCGAATAGACTGGAGTTTAGTTTTGGTATGGCAACCAGTCTAGGAGAAGGAAAGCTCTGAATTAAAAAAAGGAGGGCACCAAGTGTGGATCAAATTTAGTCAACAGATATAAAAATCTGCAAGGCTAATTTGCTAGCAATAGTTCAGTCAAGTACCCCGCTTTCCGTACAAATATGGCGACATGCAAATCCAGAAATCCGAAAACGACTTAACTGACACTGTCTTTCCTGGAAGCGAGCGGACAATTGCTTAATGGTAGTAATTTACGACAAAGTGAAATGCTGCCATCATCTAACTTTTCGCTATCCTACCAATCTGAGGGGTAATGATGGGCCACAGGTTACGTACAACCGTGCCATTTCTCACATTGCTGACATAAATATTCATAAAGTCGCCACCGATCAAGCGAGAAGGACGCATGTCTCACGCCAGAGCGACGCCATTGTCATCCCAGAATTCCTCGCGTGAAAGGGTGGGCAACCCGTGCATGCATATAATTGGATTTTGGTACGCTTGGTCGTCAGCTTTCTTTCATTGATCTGCGCATCCCTTTCTACTGTTTCACTGTCAATTCAGGCGAACGGAAGAGAATGATAATAAACACAGGTAGTAAAAAAAATGAATAAGATGAAACAAATTAATTTAATCGGACATTTGTTTGTGTTAACCGATTCTGAAGGCCTCCGTGTTCACTGTCATCATTTCACAATGGCTACCGTTTGTTATCGAATATCATTTCTAACAGCTAACACAAAGGTCCCACGTCCATTGTTTTGGAATCTGTTTTTTTATGTTGTTACTTGCGGCTAGATACACAGATCTAAGTAGACGATAATTAAGCACAATTGACCTCGAGTTGAGAAAGAACACACTTAATAAATTTGATATCGTTAATAATTATAAATAAACTCCATAAAATTTCGATTTTTTTTTTTTACCAAATATATAAAGCAATAAATAAATACCCCTTCATCCATCTAATTAAATATAGAACAATGTATTGAATAAAATTATAAACAAATACTATTGGTCTGTTATGAATTCGATAGATTTCCTCCATCTTATACCACGTTTTTCTAGTCTGGCTCTTGAAAGAATAAAGCATGGCAGAATCTGTCAATTCCTTCCGGGAGAGATAGAACGACTTGACCATTTTTTCTACATCATTTGAAATGGAGCGCATATATGTGAGTATCTCTCTGAACCAGTTCCGAGAATTGATTTACTTATTGAAAAGAGCCAACCCCATCCATCTAATTAAATGTAGAATAATATATTGAATAAAATTATAAAATAAATAATATTTGTTTGTTATCAACTAGATGGATATCATCCATTTTATACCATCAAAGGGTACGCCAATACAGTCGGCAATGACAAAAGGTTACGTAGGAGAAAAAAAGACTTGAAAAACCCTTATATATAGGAGGGCATATATAAATAAATTCATCATTTAAAAACTGAAAGATTCGATTAAAATTGATATACATTTTGAGTCTCTCCGAAACGGTTTCCACAGTTGATTTTCTTGTTGCAAAGGGGCGAGCTGATTCGTATCATTAAATGTGCAACTGCATATTAAATAAAATAACATTTCTAATAACATTTTAATCTAGTCTAAGAGAGAGCAATAGAGAGAGAAAGAGAGAGAGTAATAGAGAGGAGAGAAAGAGAAAGAGAGAGAGAGAGAGAGTGAGAAAGCTGATTCGTATCATTGTGTAATTATATATTAAATAAAATTATAAGTAAATACTAATTATGTTATCTATTCTCTATGTCTCGTCATATCTTATAAACTATTCTTCTCAAATAGTAAAATTTTACTTTATTCTAATTATGTCTAATTATATATTATAATAAAATTATAAGTAAATACTAATTATGTGTTATCTATTCTCTATGTCTCCATATATTTCCTACACTATACTTCTGATAACATTTTAATCTATTCTAAGACAGAGGAAGAGAGAGAGAGAGAGTAAGAGAGAGAGAGTAAGAGAGAGGGGGAGTGAGAAAGAGAGAGAGTGAAAAAGAGAGAGAATGAGAAAGAGAGAAAATGAGAAAGAGAGAGAGTGAGAAAGAGAAAGCTGATTCGTCTCTTTAAATGTCTAATATATTATAATAAAATTATAAGCAAATACTAATTATGTGTTATCTATTCTCTATGTCTCCATATATTTCCTACACTATACTTCTGATAATATTTTAATCTATTCTGAGACAGAGTAAGAGAGAGAGAGAGAGAGTAAGAGAGAGAGGAGGAGTGAGAAAGAGAGAGAGAGAGTGAGAAAGAGAAAGAAAGAGAAAAAGCTGATTCGTCTCATTAAATGTCTAATTATTTATTAAATAAAATTATAAGCAAATACTAACTTTACGTTACCTATTTTCTATATTTCATACACTGTTCTTCTCAAATAGTAAAAACCTTATAATATTTTAATCTATTCTGGGCGTTCCTTAACAAAATTCTTCTGGCTTCTAACTTCATCGATTTCTTGAGCACTAAGAAGTTAAGGTTTTTGTAATATACACGAATAAATATGCGAAAATGTAAATAATTAATTAAGGTATGAGAATTTAAGTTTTGTATGATAAACGATCGATCTCAAAAATTAGTATTCGAGTTAAAGTTACTTTATTTAAATCTATTGCATTTTTCTACAAATCTGTAACAAGGACGTCTGTTCAAACATGGATATCTACAAAATAATGTTTGGTGTCTGAGTATATATATATATATATATATATATATATATATATATATATATATATATATAATAAATTAAATATAACTGACAATGTGTTCTTATAATTTTTTTTTTTCTTTTCAGTACTTTGTTAGTCCCATTTAATAAAACTTGTATAAAAGATGGATTACTGAACAAATTAAGAATTAAAGATTCACACTTTCAACATGAAATGGATAAATTTACACCGGAAAACAAACCTACAAACCTTAAAAGCGCATTTTACTTGAAATCCCGAAGCACTCCACCCAGCCATAAATTATTGGAAACCTTTGAACACGACTTAATTAATTTAATCAAAAAAAATATCTTTTAGAAAGAAATCTAACCCATTCCAATCCAAACCCCAAAAGGACATTACAAATATCAAAAACTCAAAAAAATATCGATCAGAGCTGATAAATCCAAAAATATCTACAAAATTGATCCATCTGAATACCACCATCTAATTCGGAATAAAATCTTTAACTTTTATAAAAAAGATAAAACCTCTAGACACTTATCCTCCATACACAGAAAAACTGCGAAATTAGCTTTTAAATATAATATTGCTGATAGAATGGGTACAACTCATCTAAAAGACGCCTACCTACTTTTTAAAGATCATAAACCTAACTTTCAAAATAATCTACATTCGAGACTAATAAATCCCTCCAAATCAGAGTTAGGAATAATTTCTAAAAATATTCTAAAAAGAATGAACACATCTATATTAGAAAAGTACCCATTAAACCTTTGGAAAGATTCGTCTGACGCCATTAACTGGTTCCAAAATATAAAATATAAAAATAAAACCTTTTTTATTCAATTAGATATTATCGACTTCTACCCTTCCATTTCTAAAGATTTATTAGAGAATAGCTTAAGTTTTGCTAAAAATTATACTAAAATTACCGGCGAAAAAATAAAAATCATAATGGACTCTAGACAGTCTATACTAAGACTTAATGACGCTACCTGGATAAAAATAATTTCGATGTCCCAATGTGAGCATTTCATTCAGCTCAAATAGCAGATTTAATAGGTATATACATTTTAGATTCCTTAACACCCAAAATGTAGGGCTATACAGGGATGATGGACTTATTGCTATACCTAATACCAATGGTTCTCTAACATTCCAATTACAGAAGAAAATAATTAAGGCCTTGAAATTTCTGGGATTTAAAATCGAAATATCATCCAACCTAAAAATCGTAAATTTTCTAGACGTTACATTTAATCTCGACAATAACACCTACAAACCCTTCCAAAAGACAAAACCAATCGCCCATATACATAAATATCAACTCAAACCACCCGAAAGCAATTATAAACCAAATTCTAAATACAGTAAATACAAGAATAAACAAACTTTCTTCTAGTAAAACAATTTTTTACCAAAACAAATCGACATATAATGAAGCCCTATTAAAAAGTAAATATAAACAAATATTAAATTATATAAATAAATCAATTAATAACACATCCACTAAGTCCAAAAATAGGAAAAGGAAGATTATATGGTTCAAGCCACCTTTCTGTAAACTATCTATACTTCGTAAGACTAATAGATAAACATTTTAGTAAAGATGAACTATTGAAAAAGATGTTTAATAAAATGAATTTAAAAATTAGTTATTCATGCATGAGCAACGTAAAAAAAATTATAAGCTCTCACAATAGCAAAATTATTAGAGAATTTCACAATAATCAATTACAAAGGGATCTTAATATTAGGTTGGTGCAAAAATAATGACGTAATAATGTCGTTTTTTGACGTATTTTTAACGTCAAAAAATGACATTATTACGTCATTATTTTTGCACCAACCTAATACAAACCAAAAGAAAACATCTACCTGTAATTGCAGGGCAGGATCCGATTGTCCAGTAGAAGGAAAATGCATGGCAAAAAGCGTGATATACGAAGCTACAATTTTCCCCAAGGAAAATATAAAATAGAAAAAAAAACTATTCAGGAATATCTGCGGGAAATTGGAAGCAACGTTTTTTATAACAATCGCCAGTCCTTCACAAATGGATCTAAAAAAAACACCAAATAGCAATATCAAAACATTATTGGGATTTGCTGGAGAACGGCTTAACCCCACAAGTAAAATGGAAAATTGTCTCTAGGGCTCGAAATCCAATAAATTTCAGAGACCGATGTTACCTGTGTATAAGACAGAAGATCCTAATGATAAAGCATAAAGATCCTGATATATTACTGAACCAACATAACGAGTTAATTTTTAAATGTAGACATAGAAACCATCCCAATCTAACTCAATGTATTTAGAAAAAACACTATATAGGAAGGAAAATATTGTGTTATTTTTGCATTTGGAAGTGTTTGGATGCACACATTGGTGCGGATATATAATCGTATGTATACAAATGTGTAGATGCACTTGGAGATAGATATGTGGATTTATGTGTATGTGTATATGTATATGCATTTGTGTAAGTGTGTATATATACATATGTATGTGTATATGTATTGTAGACGCATATGTAAAAAATATATATATGTGTATATATGTATTCGTAATTTTAGGTAGGTATATGTATATATATATATATCGAGTCATGTATATAGAATTACATGTGGTCTGTATATTTATATATATATATATATATATATATATATATATATATATAAGTATTTGTGATTTTGTATATGTAACATGTGTGAATATATGTAGGATATAGTAATATGAATATATATACATATATAGGTATATATTGGTATAAATTTGTCTTTATATATATAGAGAGAGAATTCTAATGGAAGAACATAAAATTCTTTTATTAATGTTTAATCTTACTTTCTCTTTAAATATTCTCTAATTAGAATTGTGAGATTGAAATTTTTAATCATCTGGAGGTAATTTATTTTAAATTGATAATTTAATTTAAATTTAAATTTATTACTCTTTAACTATCAGTCTTGAGAGTAAAAGTATTAAAATTAGAAATATTTGTTTTTGATATTTAAACACTTAAGTCACCACCTAACGTTAAACATTAAATGTAAAATTTAAGGAAAAATTTAAATAGATATAAATATGAATATGTGTAAATATTTGTAAATGTATGTGTAAGTATTTATATGTGAATATGCATAGGTACCTGTGTATATCGATACATATGTGTGTGCTTATGTGTGTAATTGCACATGTAAATGAACGTATGTATATGTGGGATTTGCATAGATGTATGTCTGGTATATATATAAAAAACAATTTTTTTTAATATTACCTTCAAATATTACTCCATCTTAATTTGAAACCTAAACTTTAAGCAAGAAAGATTACCCATTTAAAAATAGTTTCAAATTACATTCATGAATTAGACTCAAACTGATAAAGATGTTATCTTAACAGTCATTTACAATATTAAAAGATTACTATTAGTAAACTTTTATATTTTAAATCTTTTTTAATGCGTTTTTTATTAATGTGTTTTTAAATATAGTATTTAACTCATATTAAATCCCTAATTTACTTGTAAGGATTTAAATATTTAAATTGATAGCAAGCATTAAATTAATTTCTTCGTGTTTTTTTTTAACATTTAAATTACTGTCAAACGTTAAAATCTGTTTTTTTTTACCTAAATTGTTAAAACTATACCACCCCTCTTCTTCCTTCATAAACCCTAAATTCATCTCCTTTCTCTTTACTTCCCCATTTTTTCTTTTTCTTTTTCTCTCTTCTCTCCTTCCCTTTCAACATATCATTTCCGTTAAGTTGACCGATTAAATAGATCCTTACCCCCTACTTCTTCAATATTAAGTATGACAGAAAGAAATATAAAAATAAACCCTCTCTAAGCTCGACCATATCTCTCACACCATTCCTCGCTACCCTCTCTGTTAAATTACATAAACGTAATACTACCCGTCAAAAGTGTAAATTTTCATTTCATTTTTTGTTTCACCTTTTGAAAGTGGTCTCTGAGGATCCAGGGTACCTTAAAAGGTCTCTGGTGAAATAAACTATTACAATGGAGCCTTAAAGTGGTCTGTCTTTCTTTAATATATATATATATATATATATATATATATATATATATATATATATATATATATAAACAATATATATATATATATATATATATATATATAAACAATATATATATATATATATATATATATATATATATATATATAACAATATATATATATATATGTGGCACCATTTAACGAGGCAGAAAGAGAAAAGGAAAGAGAGGAAGAAAAGGAGAGGTTAAGAACCGAATCGTGAGTGTTAGGCAGGAGCACACACACAGCTGAGAGACAATGGATAAAAGGATATTTTGATAAGTAACAAATGGCGAAGGAGTGTCATTACAATGACAGGGAAATTCTGAGTAGAAAGAAGGAGAGGGAAGGAAAGAATCAGATATGTTTTGGCATTGGCTGTGTTATCTAAAGATATGAAAACAAACTATTGGTACGGAAGACATCTTATTGTCGGCTACAGGCCGGCTGGCCAGAGAAAGAGAAAGAAAAATTCAAATGAAAATGTTATTTCGTTAAGTGACGAAAACCATACAACTAAAAAGACTTAGACAGATATGGAAAATTAAAAAAAACACCCACGAGCATCCTTGGCGTGCGATAATAAAATTTTGTTACCGGGAATTGTGCTGAAAGAAAATAGATTTTTTTTTCTTTCTTCGAGGCGACAGACCGACTGGGGCTTTGGAGATGTTCCTTTCTTTTTGAGACCATGTCGGGAGGACCACACATTCTGATCATTAGCGATAAAATACTTGAAGTAAACCACGTGTGGAACAAGAGTTATGACCACCATTCTCATATTGTCCCGTTCGCGGCTGGAGAAATGATAAACCATTAAGGGGAAGAAAAAGGAAAGAAAAAAGAGATCATTTTTTTTAAGCAAGATATTTCTTTTTCTGAAACAAGCCGCAGATTCGTCCACGCCCGGCTGAGACATCATTGGTCGAGTGGTGATCACGTGATGCACGAGGGAGGCTGTTGCCGCCCATTTGGAGGATGAGTAAGAGAGGTTGCCGCGAAGATGTGGGGAGGGCAGTTCACGCCCCTCTGAGGTATGATGAGAAGGTGGGAGTGAGGAAAGGTTCCCAAAAATGGAAAAAGGTGGAAATTCCTAACCAGAGAGGTGGATATGTATTTAGAATTATCGAGGAACCCCCCAGCGCCGACAAACCCACCCCGGTTTTGGTCGGCGCCCATATAAACGAAGCAACAACGAGCATTTTGAGAGTGTCGAGTTCCAGCAGTCTTCGGTTAAGGCAAGCCTCGCAAATAGCTGACAGATTCCCGCACATTTTCCAGACCATCTCTTCAAACCAAGAACAATTATTCTGAAGAGCGACTTAGATCCAGATCACCGAAATAAGTTTTTTTTTTCTTTCGACTTTCGTCCAAAGACCCACCGAAACACCAATTTCTTAAAGAGCAGACGACTTGAAGTGTTAAAACTTGCCTAGCAGAAAACGACGTGCCACAACCCATAGAACGGGTCGGGAGATAGATGCAGTCCTATGTATCGAACAACTAGACATAAAGTTTGTTACCTTTTTCTTTGATACTTGGAACTTTTGAGTTTTCATTTTGTTGCCTTTTATGCGTATTTTTGTGGTATCACCCCCGTTGGACTCGGTTTGCAGTACGGTCCCGATGACTGATTGATTTCCTCCGCCTAGATCAAATCACAACGTGGGTAGGCAGACGGGGAATCAAAGTAGAACGTCACCGTTGGTGCCGTGGTAGACTGGGATACAACGACACGGTTGGCGCTACGACCAGGGGACGACGTCACATATATATATATATATATATATGAACAACAGATATACGTTCTGAACAATAAAAAATATTAAAAAATTAAAATTTTCAGACACTGGATTATATATTAATATTTTTGTTGTTTTTTTTTTATTTCATTTAGGTCCTTCGACTAGTTTCGGCTAGCAAGGTTATCATCAGGAGAAAAAATAACCCTGCTTTTTAGTAGTAGTGAATTACAGGAATTAATGACTATTTCTGAAGAATATTAACTTTATCCGTAATTTTCATTTGTTCTTTTTTATCGTTGATTTTGGTCACTCCTTGTGTGGTCAAACGGCCTCTTTCAAGTTGTTTTTTTAAGATAGCGGCTCGGGACGATTCATGAGTTTCAGAATTACCTTCTTGAGCATTTTGACAGTTTTATTGGTTGCTGAGAAAGGGATGTGTGTTAAGTGTATATTATCTTTTAGTTCTTTGGGAGTGTGTATGATGTGTGTAAGTGTATATATTAACATGAGTATATATATATATATATATATATATATATATATATATATATATAAGAGAGAGATCAAAGCCTTTTATGGTGAGCTGAAATGTTCTTAGGCTAACCAAGATACTCTCATGTAATGTGACCAAATGGGGTTTATTTTTCAACATAGTCTCCGTTAAAGGTCGACGTATTTCTCCCATCGGTGTTGCAGCGCTTGGATCCAATTGGTTAAGAAGCTTTCACCCTATTGATCAAAGAAGTCAACAACAACAGATATTACATCACCATTTCTACGATACTGTTTCCCAGCCAAGAGTTTTTCATGTTGGGGAACAGATGATCGTCAGATGGGACAAAATCGGGAGAATATGGAGTCATCAATTCAAAGACGCCTTCACGCACAGATCTATTGAAACCAATTGCTTGTGTGTTGGCGCAGTGCCGTAATAAAATGAGACCCCTTTCGTCAATTTTCCTGGGCATTTGATTTTGACAGATTTTCGTAACTGCCTCAGCAAAATAGCATAATACTTTCTATCGATGGTGTGACCTTATTAAATATTTTCAATAACCAAAATGCCGTTTACATCCTCAAAAACTGAGAAGATCACGTTCATTGCATTTGATCAAGAATCAGATGCTGTGGTACCCACCGAGCAGAAACATTCTTCATGCCATGTTTATTGTGCAGAATATTCTGACATCTTCCACTGGCTATTTGATTTATAGTCAATCGCCTGTTATTCATAAACATCTGGTGAATATGATCAATGTTTTCTTCGGTGGTGGCACTCTCAAAACGTCCAGACGTTGGGTCATCTTAAAGATTCTCTCTTCCCCTCCTAAATACAGCTGTCCACTTTTACCTTGTTGATAAACCTGGAGCATCATCCCCTAATGTAGTAATCATGTCAGCATGGTGAATACGGTTAATGTTTTCTTCGGTGGTGACAGTCGAAGGACGTCGGGAAATGCGGTCATCTTCAAGATTCTGCCTTAACCTCTTAAATCCAACTGCCCACTTTCGTATGGTTGACAAAACTTGAGTGTAATAACCTAATGTAGTGGCCATGTCAGCATGGCTGTCCTTGAGGGGTCAAAATTTTGTCTGCAGGTACTTGATAAAACTCCGACATCAGAATTTGTCCATCTTCGAGAGAAGTATTAGGTTGGTGAAAAAATAATGACGGTTTTTGACGTATTTTTTAACGTCAAAAACCGTCATTATTTTTGCACCAACCTAATAGCTGCTAGTTAACTTCGAAATTAACTTTGAACAGTCTGATGTCAGTTTGAAAGGAAAAAACAAACCTGTTGTTAATAAGAAGAGTTTAATGAATGCATGCATGATTTCACAACTCTAGCATCGCTCCGATATAGTCAGCCTATGAACCTTTCAGCCCAACTTCGGACCTGGAAATAAACAAGATATTTATTAATTAAAAGAGTTTAAATGAATGCATGCAAAATTTCACAGCTCTAGCATAACTCCGATATAGTCAGCCTATGAACTTTTCAGTCCACCCACATACCTGAAAAAATTAATGCAGTTATTAATAAGAAAAGTTGAAATTAATGCATGCGAGATTTCACAGCTCTAGCATCACTCCCTCATAGTTAGCCTATGAACTTTTCAGCCCACCCCCGGACCCGGAAAGAAACAATGCAGTTTTTAATAAGAATAGATGAGATTATTGCATGCAAGATTTTGCACCTTCAGAATCACCCCTGCCAAGTCACCCTATAAAATTTTCAACCCACACTCGTACCTGGTAAGAAACAATGCACTTATTAATAAGAAGCGTTGAAATGAAGGCATGCAAGTCTTTCACAGCACTAGAGTCACTCTTTCATAGTCAGCCTATGAACTTGTCAGCCCGCACTCATACCATGAAAGAAGCAATGCAGTTATTAATAAGAAGAGTTGAAATGAATGCATGCAAGATTTCCCAGATCTAAAATCATTCTTGCCTGGTCAGCCTATGAACTTTTCCTGCTGCATTCGAATTAGTAACAAAAAGGAGGGAGGGAGGATCTTGGTTAAGTTATTGTATTTAGTTTCCCCTCTCTTCTAACTTGTTTGGCATGATGTTCAAGGGTGGGAAAGCATTCGACATTTATTTTAGAAATAATTCAGAATTGAACAGAAATAAAATTAAAGGAAAGGAAAAATATAAAACCGACCCACCCCCAACTGTCACATGACAGTGTGTAATGGGAACTGAAGTGGAGCATAGAGCATAAATACATTTGTAAACTTTGAAAATATTTTTACCAAAACCCAAATAATTTTTTCATTGAAAATTATTTATTATATCCGAAAGCCTTGGGAGTTTGGTCAATATTGGTACTGATTGGTCCTGATGTCAAATGTTTCGTCATAAGAAGGGAAAAAGTTAATTAAATATACTTAACAAAAATGTTTCATTGTTTTTGTAATGCAACTTGCAGAACTCTGGAGTCGGGATGCTGAAGTCAACATCTACTACAAAAGGGCCAAACATTTTATTTGTATTAATTCACAATTGATCCTGCCAAAAAATCTGGAAAAATTCATACGTGTTCCTTTATCAAAATATTGATAAACCCCATATATTAGGTCTGTATATTTAATCATTTAAAACCAGATTATCTCGAAATTGCACTGCATTTTTTTTTTTTTTTTTTGCGCCAAATAAAGCTTTCAACGAAATTCTGACATTGTTATATCCAAGAGTATTGCATTTACAGATTTTAAACTTGGTGACAATAGTTTATTGTAGATTCATATAAACATCTTAGGTGCATGTTATGTGCTTTTATTATTATAAGAATTCGAAAATGACCAAAATGCAAAAAAAGACTGTCCACTTTAAAAGCTTCTCATTTACAAAGTATGTCAGATACAACATCCAAATTGTTCCTTTTATTTATGACATAATTGATTATTTCTGTGAAGTTTCCATGGCCAACACTGAGGTCACACTAGACTGTACTTTACACCAATTTGCAACCGGCTCATATCTTTGACGACCGTCAGCTACGATTATTCTTGGCTTTTTCCATTTTGAAAAGTATATCATTACCAAAACAATCAAACAAAATAAAACTAAACCGACTTGCAAAAAAAATAAAAAATAAATAAATAAATAAAATACTGTATTTCCCGGCGTTGAAGACGCACCCTAATATTGGAAAGAAATTTCTAAGAAACAAAAAAGTCATTCTCATACAACAACACATTCACCATGTGTCCCTCACATACTGGCGTCACGCATTGTTTACATTAAATACTTGTCCGATTTTGTTTATATAGCAATGACATACTAGCCAAGAGCGGAAAGGCTCCCACCGCTGCTAGTAAACTGAGCAAGTTTAAGCTTGTGGCTCGGTTCCAGGTAGATTTATAGTCTTGGAAATACTTGTAACAGCTAAGTACTGAGGTTACATCATATAAAAGGCTGAATTAGATTGATAGCTAACATTATAGTGTAATGACTCAACATACAAATCCAGGTCCCTATCAGTGAAGCCAATTAGGTGACCGTCCAAGCTTACTTGGTCGTTGTCTTACATTCGTCTTGGAAGACGTACACGTATTTTTCAGGGCATGTTTTAGAAAAAAAAATGCGTCTTGTAAGCCGGAAAATCGGTAAATCCCTCAAGCTTTCCTTCTTCAGCATTCGTGATATTCGTACAAATTTCTGCAGTACAAAATCGTTTTCCAGACATGCTAACTTTCTGTGAAACTAATCTAGTCTTCAATCTTTTCCCCTCTGTTATCTGACCCTAGATATCTTCCTGTCTTTCGAAACGAGTCTAGTGTTCACATGTATCGCTGTGGTATCTATGTTCACGCACACATCGCAGTGCGAAGAGTACTGCCTCTTGACTGTCCGGATTCTTCTTACATGTGTGTTTTCGACTTCTCTTTATTAACCTCAGTCTGTTATCTGTTTTTCATTTATCGTCCCCCTTCCTCTCATGACTGTTAGATAGAATTTCCGATAATATAGACAAAGTCCTTTCTCTCTACTTGCCTGCAAATATCTTTGTGTTCGGTGATTTCGATACCCACCACGCCACTGACCTCGCTGGCATCTAGACATTGAATTTCTCAATTATTCTATCTCTCACTCAAATAGCAGACTTCCTCACACATTCTCTTAGTAATCCTTACGGATCCAATCTCTTCCTTACCTCCTCCTCCGCGGACTCATGTCCTGCTCTGCAGCTCTGTTCTCTTGGCAAATCTGACCATGCGGTAGTGTCTATAGATATCTCTCTTTCCTCTCTCACATTAGAGAAGAACCCTATATTAAAACAACTACTTTCTCTTATCAACGCACTGATTGTGACTCTTTGTGTGATTTTATCCACGATACCTCTTGGAATGATATTTTGGTTCATCGAGTTCAGAAATGTATCAATGTGGTCTCTTCCTGGGTGAAAGACAGCATCAAAACTTTCGTGCCAGCATAGAAATACCATGTGAAATTACAATCTTCTCTTTGGTTCGTTCCTGTCTGTTCAGCCGCTATAACCCTTAGGAATTACTTCTTCCAGTTATCCCAGAGCGACAGGTTTGATTTTAACAGTGTAGGCTCTCACAAGATTCTTTCTAGAGATTACATTCGGCTCAGTGCATTGAACAAAAACAAATCATTAACCCCTCTTTTCTGCAATCAGTTTCAAAATTTTGTAATCTACTGCAGATAAAGCAGAGTGTTTTTTCTCGAAACTTCTCTTCCAACTCCACTCTCGACTCATCTAGAGTAACCCTGACTGATTTTCCTCCTAGAACCGTCTCTCTTTTGAGTAATATGCACATAAGTCCGTCCATGGTTTCTGTTGTCATTTCTAAACTAGATCCTTACATGGTTTGTAGATTCGACAGCAGTCCTTGCAATTGTCCTAAAAAAATCTGCTCCTGAACTGGCTCTTGTTCTCTCGAAACTTTACAATAAATGTCACGCCGCTCCTTGCTTTTCAGTTTGTCTGATGTTCTCTATAGTTTCTGTCTTTAAAAACTCTGGGAAATTTCTGACCCTTCCAATTATCGCCCTATTAGTCTCTTACCTATTTTTGATAAAGGAATAAAGCTCTAATCAACACCGAATTGGTGAAGCATCTTTTTTTTTTCACTGCCTCCTTTAGGATAAACAATACGATTTCAGTTCCTCTAGGTCTACCACTGATGTGTTAGCGACTATCACTGAATTTGTCTGACTTTAGATAAGAACTCAGGCTTTGGCTCTGGATATCTCGAAGGCGTTCAACAGGGTTTGACATGCTGGTATTCTCCACACGCTCAAGAGCTACGGTGTCCTTGGACGAATATTTGACCTAATCCAATCGTTCCTGACAAATGGTGTAATGAAGGTAGTGATGAACAGACACGTGTCTAATTCATTTCATATTTATGCGGGTGTCCCCCCCCTTAGCTCTATCCTTGGAACTACGTTGTTTCTTATCTTCCTCAACGGCATTCCAGATATCATCAGTTCCCAAATAAGTATTTATGCAGATGTCATAAATATTTGCTCCTATCCTAGTAGTCAGTCCGACAGTTCTGACAATGTAAAACCGGCAACTGTTGTCGAAAAGAACCTCCAATTACTGGAGCAAAGAGTGACTTGTAAATTTTAACGCCTCCACAAAATAAAGGCTTTCATTTAATCCATTTTTTCTGCCTGCCATCAACATGGCTGATGCCCACCTCCTAACGCTTTGCGCCTCTCACTTTTTCCCCTGACATGAAATAGATTGATCATATTGAACCAATAGCTGCATCTAGTGCTAGGAAACTTGGTTCACTGTGCCATGCCAGAAATCTTTTCTCGTCAGAATCCATCTTGCACATTTATAAATCTAACACTTGTCCGCGTATTAAATATTGCTGCCATAACTGGTTTTGTGCTTTTTCTATATATCTCGAGATTCTTAACAAAATTCAAAGAAAGGTCCGTGATGTTATCGGTCCTGACCCGGCATTCCGAAATCAATCATTTTCCCGCTGCAATGACGCGGCTTCTCTCCGTCTATTCTAAAAATGTTTTCATGGAAATTGTTTTGATGAGCTTGGTCTCTTGGTACCTCGGCTGCAGGAATTTAATCGTGCTACTAGATTGGCAATTAGGTCCCACGGTTTTACTGTTGAACTACCTAGATGCAACCGTAGGTTTCTTTTTCTCGCACTTCTCGCCTGCGGAACTCTCGATTTCTTGCTTCCCTGCAGCCTATCGTCTTCAAAAAATTAAATGCAACACCAATCAATTTAAGGCCAGAAAAAATATTTTTACAGTCTAAGAATTCTTTATTTGTGGGGGGGGGAATAATCATTTAGTGATACACGTCTTACTAATTAACCCATAGCTGTGGGAGAAGAGGTGGATTCATACCTTTCCTGAGGATATTTGTGCGTAAGTGAATATAATGAACTCAACTGGAATTGGAACTCAGTCCTCCGATTAACAATTCCGAACAATTATCCGTTACACCACCCGCACATCCAAACTTACAATATCAGAGATCATTCATCTAGGTACAGATCAGGCTTAACGTTGCTTAACTTTAATTATCGTACGGGAACTGGTGTTTTATCATGATATGACTGTAAACCATTGCTCTTTTTATTTCATTATCCATTCTGCGAATTGGTTGCATTTGCAATCTTGATGTTTCCAATACGTGATTTTTAACCCAAGTAAAATTTTCTGAACGCGTGTACTTGTGTATAATACGACCCCAATCTTTACTTTGAATTTTCGTTCAAATTTTCTCGTATTATGCGCACATATACGGCATACTTAAAATCAGAAAGACAGGTATGGGACACATAATAAGGGAAGTGCAAGAAAAAAACTATTTGAGTAGAAGTAGCGGTTACATCTTGCCTGTTCAATAGTATGTCGGTGTCATACGCGGTAATACATTTTAAGGTGATAATTAATCTACTTTAATATATTTCTTTATATTAATAAACTATGAAAAACTGTCTTTCATTAAGAATGAAGAGGAAAAAAACTTTATAAAAAAAAAGAATCAAAATAGAAACAAATTTTAGATAAAACAAAACTGAGATAAAAAAAACGTTTAATTCCGTTGATTCCCAAAGAACAAATATGGCCAACATACCAAACACTTTTTGTAAACAGTTGTTTTCAAAACCTTCCTACTTTGTGTTTCATTATCTATTGCGCTAAATGAATGCATTTGAAATCTTGCTGTTTCAAATAAGAGATATTTAAGCCAAGTAAAAATTTCTGAACGCGTGTACTTGTGTATAATACGACCCTACTCTTTGGTTTTAATTTCGGTTAAAAATTTCTCGTATTATAAACAAGAAATTACAGTAAATAAAGATGAAAAATATATAATATTATAGGAAGTTAATTTTTGGATTTCTATCTTAATTTATGGGATGAGGAGTTACTATCACTTACTTACACGTGGGTTATTGTCTTCGTCTTTTTTTTTTATTCTTATTATCACAACGTTTTGGCCGTTGTGACTGCAGCCTTCTTCAGGTACTTCTCGACCCAGATAACCTTCGGGGAAACCTAACCCTTTATTTAATCTACGGGAATAGACTGTTTCCATTCGACTGCCCATGTCTAGTGATATTTCCGTCTAGTACTTTTCAGTACTGCTCAGTTTGCTTACCCTGATTCTACTCTTTAAGACTAAACCAATTACTCGAAATCGTGTGGCGACCATAATGTATGTGCGAGTGTAACGACAAAATTGTCCAAATCGTGTAACAGCAAAATTGTCCAGTTGTTAGATCAAGATATGAATCGTTGTAGCTTAGAGATGATTAAGGTATCTTACTAGAATTACCCGAGGTTTTATAAAACTATGGGAGTCAATAATGAACAATAAGAGTGTATTTAGATGACCTGTGGTGACCTCCTGATCCAGTTTTCCTCTCTACTGTTCCCTCTTTTTTAATCTTATTCACCGTTCTCTCGTTGGCTCTCGAATGGACTTTTTCCTCTCACCATTGCTCAGATTGTTTTTCATAATTTCATCCACGATAAAAGGATTCTTAAATTATTAGGCTATTGAATTATTGATTTTTCGTCGATCCCCCATAGATATTTGCCGCGATCCCTTTCACAAAAGGTAGAACCAAACGTCCATAAAATCCTCGACACGGAACAGCTACTAAAATTCTATAAACATCTGAACAGCACCAAATAAATCTATATGAATAGGCAGAGACAAAGATCTAGACACGAGATAGATAGATAGATACGAATAGACTTAGATAGATAGATAGATAGATAGATAGATAGATAGATAGATAGAATGAACACACACACATACACACGCACACACACACACACACACACATATATATATATATATATTTGAAATTTTAAATGAGTGCGTTTATACTAATATTGTAACGTGAGTTTTTTTGTTTTTTTTTTGTAGGAGTTAAAATTTAAAATTTTGTTAGCGAAGGGATTTCGCCATTTTATATCATAAGCTTTACTAATCTACTTTTTGTATGAATGATTCATTGTAATATAAATTGATTTAAAAGAACTGATCCGGCGTGCAAATTTTCTGGATAACAATTGAGACATTACTCTACTTATTGAACTATTTAGTTCATGCTATATATATATATATATATATATATATATATATATATATATATATATATATATATATATAAATTGTTCAAAATTAAAATTTCAGTCATAATAATGTGTTGCATATTAATATTTTTGATTTATTTTTTAACTAGATTCCTCGACTAGTTTCGTCCAGCATGGCCATCATCAGAATAAAAAAATCCATGCTTGTGAGTAGCAGTGAACTACAGAGATGGATGACAGTCTCTAAAGAAGTTGAACTTGCTATGTAATTTCCATTAGTTTTTATAGTTAATTCTTAGTAAGTTCTGAGATTGGTCAAAGATATTTTTCAAGTTGTTTCTTTTAAGATGAGGTCGGGTGGGACATCGGTCTTAGATGGTACCTCTTTAGTCATTTTGACAGTTTTAACGTTTGCTGGGAAGGGGATGTGTGTGTTATGTGTATGCTTTCTCTTCATTTTTGGTGATTGTGTTAATGTATGTATGTATGTATGTATGCGTATATATTTGTGTATGAGTGTATGTTAGTGTAGTAGCAATAGAGTATATTCAGCTATACAGATATTATAAAGTGTGAGGGGGAATTACGGGTGGGTGGAGTTGATCTACGGGGCTATATGTTAATTCTATCTGTTCTGTTTAGTATGTTGTATCCGACTGGACAAAATGCTTTGAGGCGACAAATACATACACACTTATTAATTGAAACAAAACGAATAATTATTACGTTATTATTTAATTTTTTGTCGTATTTTCTCAGTGAAACATGACCCACTGCATATGTTATTACTTCGTATGTCCATTCCACGAAGTCGTTCCTTGCAGATTGACCACAGATTCTCGATTGGATTTAAATCAACAGTCTAATATTTTGATTTGCTCACTGGAAAGGCTTGCCTGTGTCTTCGTGCAGCGTTACAAATTTTCGTCCGCTTCCTTGGAGTAACGTCCATCGCACACAATGGACGTGGGACAACTAATCGATAGTCGAGACAGTAGTGTCTGGGCGTGATGAAAATCTGATGCAATCACCAATGACGCAACATTACTCAAGGCCAAACAAATTTCATCATACAGCCCGAAAATAGATTCATATTATTGCACACCATTGAAAATGACCTAATCTGAGGGAAAGAATAGAAATCGATTGGATCCTGTCACTCCAGTTGGTCTAAAAATGACCGTATGGAAAGGAAACTAAAGTGATTGTTTCAATTAATTTGCACAAAGGTATATATATATATATATATATATATATATATATATATATATATGTATAGATAGATAGATAGATAGATAGATAGATAGATAGATAGATAGCGAGAAAAAGAAATATATAGATATCTATTGATATGGAGAATATGATTAATAAACTCTGTATATGAAACTAATGGTGGATGTTCTTTTATATTTTGTCATTCAATTGCCCACCATAGATAAACAGATGAGAAGCCATTTCTATTCTCGCTTTTCTTCTTTTGCTACAAAAGCGAACATCAAAATGGCTGCAAAATAAAGTCATAAATATTACCGAAAATACGGCTGTCCGCGCGCGCAGTATGGCCTCAGTGCCGCCACAGACGGCTGGGGAAGACGACATAATATTGTTTATTGCTCATCGCCCGTGCCACTCGTCTGCTAAGCTTGCAAATGGCGATAGAGTGGACGGGTAGGCAGAAGCCATGTTGATATTACAGCAACCGTAACTGACGCTGGGTTCCTTTAAATCAAATAAGGTTTTAAAGCCGGTCGGTCATAGGAAAGATGAATGAACGGGGCTGATGGACAGGGTGGATAGGGCCCGTTGGGAGAGATAAATGAAGATGTTGTAATTATTGGCGTAGAGGTAGACGTGTAGTTGTAACTACTGTCAGTGGATGGGGTGGGTTAAGCTCATAAAATGGCAGCTCAATAACTTCCGGTGATGGTCTTCTCCAACCTATAATGCAGGAAGTGATGAGCTCCACCCTTAGATATTCACATGAAATTGAGATTTGTTTAGTTTCTCTCAGAGAGACTATAGTGCCGCTATCTTTCTTGTCTTGGATAATTTTCTTTTAACATGTATACTATTTTTTATCCTGACATACATGCACACACACACACACACACACACATACATATATATATATGTGTGTGTGTGTGGATGACAATATATATATATATATATATATATATATATATATATAATAACTGGACACTCTTATTCTAGGATACCCGTCTACTAGGGCAGACACTCGCTCAGGCACATGCCCGTCTCTATTGCAGACGGTCGCTCAACACTCAACTGTGGTTTATACTGTAACTATACTGAGCAGATCATAGTTATTGTTTTTGTGTGAAAGCGTGTTATCTAGCTTGATTAACAATTTGAACAAGGCCAGCAACTCAAGTCTTCGGCCACCATGATATGTGGCTTCGTGCTAGCACACTTACCAACGGCCCAAAGGAGTTTCTTCTACCCAATTTCATAGACAAGGCTTGGGTTAACCCATGGTATGATTTTTCAGGCACTTTCCAAAGGTGGGATCGACCTCGATCCAGTCTGATGACATCAGGAAGACGCGTTCCTGAGCAGTCGACCATGGTGAGATTCCAATCCGGGTCTCATGTTATAATTTTAAAATAAATAATTATATCCACTCTACTCATTATATCTACTCTCTTTTAAGAATAGTAATTGTTGGTTATTGGAATTTATTCCGTATACACCAATCATATACTTGGGAATATATATATATATATATATATATATATATATATATATATATATATATATATAGTCATTTATTCGAAAATTATAACATAAAAACGTTATAAAATCACTACAAAAATAGCCATTTTGTTTCAACACTTCTGGTATCTTCTGAAGTGTCGTTGTTGAGAATACACCAGAAGCACTCTTTTAAGAATAGTATTTGTTGGTTATTAGAATTTATTCCGTATACACCAATCCTATACTTGAATATATATATATATATATATATATATATATATATATATATATATATATATATATATATATATATCCATTGACACGTAAACCAGACTAGGCGAAATCATCTTCCGTTTTAAATTTAGACACCCCAACCTTATCTGACTTGACATCTGTGAATGTAACTCTATACTGATACAAATTATTAACACCCTGCGCCCCTCTTTATATGAAGAATCGCGCTGGCCGTATCCATGGAAATTTTGATTTCAATAATGATTCTGCTATTAAAACACCTAAATTTCAGAAATAAGTTATTCCAAAAAAAATTCGCTTGAAGATAGAACAGAGCTTACTTTAATTCAATTTAATTCAAATAATTATATTGAAGTTTTTGGCTCTTGTTTTGAAACATGAGAACTCTTAAGTAGCGTGTTGGAATCATATTTTTCAATAAATAATTATATTTATGCTCTACTTTTGTGTCGAGCACTATTTTTTAAAAAATAATAACTAAAATACTAAAGAACTTTGGATTATTTACCCAACGAGTTCTTTCCTATTTTCTATATATTTTTCAACCACGCACACACACACACACACACACACATATATATATATATATATATATATATATATATATATATATATATATAATGTTCCCCACCCAGTAAATTGCCAGTAAATTGCGATACCCTAATGTTTAAAATGATTTTTTTTAAATGAAAAAATATTCTTGAAGCTTTCATTTTAGCTTTAATTGAAAGCTAAAGTGTTAAATTTACAATTTCTAGTAACCAAAATACTTTGGTGTATTTCAAATAGAAATTATATTGGTTGGAATCGATTTTGACTTTTTTATAAAGTCGCTGATTAGCGTCATTTTTAGTTCTCGTTCATCGCAATGTAATTCTCTTTATCAAAAAATATTCCAAAAATAAAATATACTTCTATGAAACTTAATATTTCTGAGCAATATTAGCTGATTTAAAATATTATTAATCTAATATGAAACATATTTACTTTAATTTTAAAATAACAAAGAAATGCATTTTAAAACCAAACAGTAGCTGTGTTTTTAACCGACATCCCCATGTTTCCATATCTGACCATTGATGACAATGTGGCGAAAGGCTTATTGTTGTTCTACAGAGGCTTTATCTGTAAAACATAATTTAAGAAAATGACGTGGCACCTTTTTTATATAATTATTAAATATTTTTTAAAATATTCTCCGCAATCTAATTTTAGGAATGTTGCCTTTAAATTTACTAAGGTAAGGTAAGGTGACCGATACTTGATAAAACTGGGAGCGTTTATACACATAAAAATTCAAAATTCTTTTAGAAATCTTGGCGTTTGATTTCAAGTATTAAACTTTACCATTTATTATTGGTAAATATAGTTTTCACTTAATAACAATATAATCTAAATGGCTGAGAATAATACAGAATTTTAAATGATTTAAAGCCTAATATTTCTTCTAATTAAAATTTAAAGAAAATGAAAACAATTCTTTTAGAATTCATTATTCATCGAAAAAGATGTTTTCTTAAGAAAATAGTGTCCATAATGTATCTTATTCATAAAAGCAATTAAAAGCTTTTCTAATTAAATAATGTCTTAATTTTTGTTGCATTTATTTTATTTTACATTTTATTTTATTTTAGAGTAGATTTTCTGTAACTGGAGGGCAAACAAATTTGATAATTTAAATTTTCAAAGAATTTTTGCTTATAAAGGGATACGAAAATTAATTTCTAAAAAAGAAACCTTTCTAAATTAAATTCATTCATTTGTAAATATGTTCCGAATGTTTCACTACAATCCGAAAATTATTTGATTTTTGCAAGAATTTTCAATTCAATGTTTTTCATCACAAGAAAAGACGCTAAATTTTCCTATAATTGTCTTTCGATCACCATCATGTTACTAGTATTTATTAACGACCAGTCCTCCCACGCCCTAACGGTCAACGCAGGCATCCCCCAGGGATCACTTCTCGGACCAACATTCTGCTTTAGATAAATGATCTGCCTAAGAATATATTCAGATCATTTGTAAACATGTATTCCGATGATACGAGAATAGACGGGTGCACATCTAAAATTCTTGACCATCAGAGATTGGCTTATGGTCTCTCTCCCGATCTAGCATTAACTTCATAGTAAGAAAATAACTGGCAGGTTACATTTATTGCCTGGAAAACCAACCTAGTTACATTCTATCACCAGCGATCAAGACCCCAAACTAGCGCCAGTCACGATGAACGGATGTCTCTTTGCGGAGGCACCGTACCTTGATAACTTCAGGGATCAACCTGTTAAGAAGGATTTAATATATTTATAATTGTATACAATTTTTAGACATAACTTGACAGACATATTGTCAAACAAAATATCGTTAAACATTGTCATTTCTTTTTCTGTTCTTAAACTGAATTCTCCTCTAAGTTTTTTAATTATTATTATTATTATTATTATTATTATTATTATTATTATTATTATTATTATTATTTATTTTGATTTCTGGTTTAAACTCATTTCTTTCCCGACCAGAGACCTAATGTCAGGAATGGCATCATGACAGTTTCCACTGAGCAATTTTGAAAAAGAAACATTTTACATAGGTAAATCTCTTCGTAAGGTGTGAGCTGTACTTGTCAGAACAATTTTTCTATTTCTTTAAAGCATGAGATACCAGGAATCAATGAGTCTATTGGAATCTTTTCCAATCAATCCAAGGGTTCCAAATACAACTGGAATTTTTATGTCCTCATGTGCCACATTTTTGCGATTTTGATTACAAGGTCCTTGTATTTTGATAGATTTTGAAGATATTGAAAGATACATTGCATTCTGCAGGGACTGCCATATCAATAAGGAGGCACTTTTTGTCTTTGCGGTCTCTAATCACAATTTCTGGGCAATTAGCTTTAATTGTTCTGTCTGTGTGCATTGTGAAGTCCCAAAAAATCGTTACAGGTCCTTTCTTTGTGACCGGTTCTGGCTGGTGTTCATACCAATTTCTTGCAGTTTCCTTTCTGTAAAAGTTGCAGATATTCCAGTGCAGATATTGGCTCACTTTGTCCTGCCGAGTTTTATATTCAGTGGCTGCTCATATCGTGCAACCTGATACAAGATTTTTTCTCGATATTTATCACAGAATCGGCGTTTTGGGCTAATACAAATGTTTAGTGTGTGTACTTGATAATTCCCAGTTAGCAATCATTAGTCCTGTGCAGCAAGAATAAAACTTTCGGTTTCACCTTTTAACCCTGCACTGCATAGCCACTGATGTGTATGGGGTCTGTCTACATCAATTTGTTAGGTACGAACAGAGTATTGACTGTGAAGCAGTTTATTTTGCCTTCGTTTCTGTATCTGGTTGCATTTGCTTTCGCTTATTCTTTTTTTGAATATTTTGAAGCTTCAGTCGGTTTATTATGCTTTACTTGCATTTCTTCACCCATTTGAAACTCCATTTTGAACTTGGCTTCCTTTATTACTGAATAAAGTTTCTTACTTGTTTCATTATTTTGGCACAGATCATCATCCAGTCTTCTGTAGTTTCCAGGTATCTTTGAAGGCCAATTGTTGTAGTTTTGTAAGACAGTCCTAGTTGAACTAATCCTCTGTCTCCTTCAGAACTGAGCACATACAAACGATTAACATTAGCCTTAGGATGATGCGGTGGCAGGTGAAAAACGTTCTTTCTTTTTTTTTGGCGTACGCGGGCTTAACGTCAGCTATAGTCCAGTTAAAGATGTTGAAATTGTATTGCACTACAGGGACAGCCGAGGTGTTTATGGCTTATATTCTGTTTTTTGAATTTAGTTTGGTATTCAGAACCAGACGCTCACACCTGTAGGTTTCCTTTCTTACCTTCTCCTTCATTTGGGTATGCTGAAATTCCATCTCTTCCGCTAATTCCTTAGTACCTATAGGCTCCTTCTTGTTCCAATTCCCTAATCTTTGTGACAAAATCTCAATCTATTGAGTACGTTTCTGTAATTCTCCCTTTCTGGAATGTTCCGTTCTGGATATGATGATAAACTACATCTGCGCCCTGGGTAAGACGATAAACTACGTCCAGCAGCAAGGACTCTAATCAGATTTTGAGGGACGTGGAAACACCTCTTAATTGTTGGTGTTCCCAAGCCCACCTGAACTCGGGGTGGTAGCACCTGTTAGGGTCCCAGCTATGGGCAAATAATTAACACCCAAACTTGTGTAAAAATAGGTTTTTTTATACCGGAAGTGCTATGTAATAAAAGAAGAGTTATTGCCACCAGTAGTTTTTGAAGGAAAAAATATTACCTGCAATTTATTATTACTATACTTTGATTTCTGCTGTATACACATTTCCTTCCGGATCCCAACCAGAGACCTAAGGTCAGAGATGGCTTCATGATATTTTCCAATAATCATTTTATATTTATCATTATTTCCTTTGATTTCTGTTGTATACACATTTCCTTCCCGGTCCCAACCAGACACCTAAAGTCAGAAATGGCTTCATGACATTTTCCAATGATCATTTTATATTTATTATTTTTATACTTTGATTTCTGCTTTATGCACAGTCCTACCGGATCCCAAGCAGAGACCTAAGGTCAGAAATAGCTTCATGACATTTTCCACTAATCATTTTATATTTATTATTATTTGCTTTGATTTCTGTTTCATACACATTTCCTTACGGGACCCAACCAGAGACCTAAGTGCAGAAATGGCTTCATGACATTTTCCACTAATCATTTTATATTTACCATTATTTCCTTTGATTTCTGTTGTATAGACATTTCCTTCCGGATCCCTACCAGAGACCTAAGGTCAGAAATGGCTTCATGACATTTTCCACTAATCATTTTTTTAACAAAATATAAATAAAATAACATAAGATCACCCATATTTTACATATATAAATCTATTCGTCGAGTGTGTAAAATGTTGTATTTCTTTAAGGCATGAGCTACCAGGAATCTCTTCAATCTCTTCTCCACTCAAATTACATGGCCCCAACCACAAAATCAATTATTCATGTCCCCGTGTGCCACCTTTTTGAGATTTCGATTTCAAGATCCTTGTATTTTGATAGTTTTTTTTTTTTGTTTTGTTTTTTAAGATCTTCAAAGATACATTACAACCAACTGGGAGTGCTATGCCAATAAAAAAGCACATTCTGCTTTTTGTGGTCTTTGATTCCGATATCTGGTCGATTAGTGTTGATTCACCTGTCTGTGTTTATTGTAAAGTCCCTTGAAATTGTTAGAGGTCCCTATCTCTCTAACCGGGTCTGGGTGATCTTCATACCAGTTACCGGCAGCTTTCTTCCTATACATTATTATTATTATTATCATTATCATTATTATTATTATTATTATTATGTATTAAAGTTGTTTCTTTAAATAAACATTCATTGTTTGCACTTGGTTTTGTTGGTGAATATTGATCGCCATTATACCTGAGTCTCTCGGTAAATATTCTTCTGGTTTATACTTAAAGTAATAGGGTAACATATGACGGATTTTATACTCGAGTCTGTAATAAAGAATTTGTCGGGTGCATAATCAATTCTACAGGTACACATTGATCGATTTTATATTTGAATTTATAAATAATCGTTACTTGTGTTTATACCTTAGTCCTGAGGTGCACATTTCTTTTTCTTTTTCTTTTTTTTATACTGGAATTTATAGATAATATTTGTCGTTTTTATATTTGTTTTATAGGTAAATGTTGCATATGTATATATTTCAGTTCATAGATAGAAATTGGACGCTTTCATACTTATATTCATATGTAAATATTGCTAGATTTTATATTTGAGTTAAGAATTGAGACTACAGGTAAGCAATAGTCATGTTTATAGTTCAGTCATTGTATACACACTGGGAAAGTTAATGCTTGAATCTAAAGATAAATAATACCCCGACTTATATTTGAGACTACTGATAAATACTGAGGATGTTTATACTTCAGTTTCTAGATGAACATTGGTCCTGTTTATACTTGAGACTATAGCTAAAAACTGGTCCTGTTTATACTTGACACTTTAAATATACATTGGGCATGTTTATACTTGAGACTATAGATAAACATTAATCCTGTTTATACTTGAGATTATTGAAAATTATACTTGAGTCTATAGATAAACAATGGTCATGTTTATACTTCAGACTATAAATAAACATTGGTCCTGTTTATACTTGAGTCTTTAGATAAACATTGGTCCCGTTTATACTTTATACTTGAGTCTTTAGGTAAACATTGGTACTGTTCATACTTGAGTTTTTAGGTAATCATTGGGTATAGTTATACTTGAGACTAAAGATAAGCATTTGGATGGTTTATACTTGAGACTATAGATAAACATTACATATGCTTATATTTGTGACTGTAGAGAAACATTTGTCATGTTTATACATGAGACTATAGATAAACATTGGTTTTGTTTATACGTGAGTCTTTAGGTAAACATTGGTACCGTTTATACTTGAGTCTTTAGGTAAACATTGGTACTGTTCATACTTGAGTCTTTAGGTAATCATTGGGCTTAGTTATACTTGAGACTATAGATAAACATTGGTCATGTTTATACATGAGACTATAGATAAACATTGGTCTTGTTTATACGTGTGTCTTTAGGTAAACAATAGTCCCGTTTATACTTGAGTCCTTAGGTAAACATTAGTCCTGTTTATACTTGCGACTATAGATAAGCATTGACCACGTTTATAGGAAGCCTATGATTAAATATTTGTCTTGTTTATGCATGAGTCACTATCTAATATTTTGTTAATATCAGTTTTTTTTAACCAAAGGGATGTTTAGCTTTTTAGTTGTGTTTACATTTATTTTTTCTGTCGTTGAATCTGAAAAAAAAATATAATACTAATATTAACTAATATTAACAGTGAATAAAATAGTTAGTAGTTGTGGTCGTTTGATATTTCGTACCCGTGTAGTTGATTTGTATACATGTGAAAATAAGATTTTTAAGGCTGGCGTGCTACAGTCTTCCTAACAGGTAATTTTTATTTTCTTGATACTGAAATCAATTTTTTTTTTTATTGTTGTAAGATCCAACCGAGGTAAAAATAATTATTTTAAATCCCGATTCTCAAATCTGGCTCTAAACATTTATACACCTTTACGCTACACAATCTTCCGTTTCCCAATATTTGTAATAAGCTATGTAATATAAACATTAATTGTGTCTCTGCTCATAACTGTGAGAGTTGTCGGTGGTTCGAGATCTGTTAAAAGATCAGCATTTTGCATGAGGATGCTCTAAGCATATAGCACCTTTGTTCTACTGTTGGGGAGTGATGTAACTTTATCTTTCTCGCTTTATTCTAGTTCCACATTATGAATTTGCCTTGTGCCATACAATTCTAATCTTATTCACGATCAGCAGCCCGCGATAAACAGCACAAGAAGCGATAGAAAATTTACACTTTACAAAGAAGTAGCTGTCTCTAAAGATAAAAAGAGAAAAGGCTGTTCACGACTTAGAAAGATGGCGATCTTGTCAGAAAAGATGCCACAATTCTTGCAGTTAGTGACAGAAAAGATCTACAAGCTATGAATAATGGAAACCGAAGACAGGGCGTCGAGGTAGCGAGAAATAAACGTTATCATATCTTTCTAAGATCAAAGATCATAAAGTAGCCTGGCGTCAGAAGGAGGTAATGTGCGTAAATGAAAAATAGACCGAGGTCAGTTTTATTGCAAACTAGATTGCTATTAGCAGGAGCAACATCAGTGCCAGCAGCGTCGACAGTAGAAGTTGAGTGTTCTCAAGAAACAATAAAATATTATGCGTCTACTATAATATAGTCAACATTCTGATTTGACCAAACAAGGTCATGGCTGGTTTGATCAGGGCCATGGATGACATGATCAAAGGACGTATCTCTTATATGACGTGATTAAATAAAAACATGACACATTGCTAGTCACTGACATAGTTTGTTCTAGGAAAGTATATATAAAAGT
>OZ010603.1:1461200-1508700 GCA_963932145.1 Acanthosepion lycidas | reverse complement strand
CTTGAAATAGTTAAATGTAAACGCCACTTCTACTCCAACAGTTTCTTTCCACGCAGTTTCCGAAATTGAAACACCATTCCACTCATTGCTTCCCCTAATACAAAATTCAAAAATTTCAAACCAAAGTCAATTGCCATCTTTTGTTGCCTTGAACCCTGTTCTGTTTTGCCTTTCCTCATCCACCCATACATGCACTCTTTTCTCTCACTTTCACTCTCGATAACCCTCTACATGAAAGTGGCAGTCCTGCCTTGATTAGGGTGAAATGCTTAAAAAGACATTTCTAACGCTTCAAGTTTCATCTTCAACCGAGAAGTCCTGGTTATGACTGGGGTGATTGGAGGTTTTGAGGATCGGGAAACAACCTCTTAATTGCTGATGTTCCCAGGTCCACCACTCCCCGAAATAGTAAGTCCTGTTAGGGTCCCAACTATGGGAAAATAGTAAACACAAAAACAAATAGAGAACGCTATGAAAGTGTAAAAATACATATTTATAGTAAAATGACCAACAATACATTTTATCTGTAGTTGAAGGCATACAATTGCGTTCAAAATATATTTAGTTGAAGCCTTAAAATTGTGTTCGAAATATTTAGATTTCGGCATTAAATAACCCATAGAGATGTTGATATGCCGTTAAACAAAATCAACCAACCAAAAATACATATTTATAGTAAAATGACCAACAATACATTTTATCTATAGTTGAAAGCATACAATTGCGTTCAAAATATATTTAGTTGAAGCCATAAAATTGTGTTCAAAGTACTTAGATTTCGGCATTAAATAACCCATAGAGGTGTTGATATGCCGCTAAACAAAATCAACCAACCAACAATACATATTTATAGTAAAAGCTCCACAGTAACCTCTCAATCTGAGGACAGTGCAGAGGATTTCGAAATAGTTGCATGACTCTAATAGTGATTTCGAATGTAGGGCAGTTAGGAAAACTCACTCTGACCATTTTGATAAGAAAAGAATTTCTTGGTGATACCCAAGCCATCATTGACAAGTGTCCCTCCAAAACAATCAGGTCCACAGTTAGAGAGTTATACTTCCCTGAGTCAAGAGGGTAGCAGCTGAAAGACCTGACAACAGGACTCTGCACCCTACCACGCAGGCAGGAGAAACCAGTCATGGCTGTCAGACAATTTCTGCCACCACGTCACCCCCTTACATCTGGCCACGTAACTCCCTAGACTGAAAATTCCTTCATGATTATGTGTGGGGTATATTTGGGCGAGAAACCAATAAATCTCCTTGAAACGACAAAGAGGAACTGAAGGCAAGGATTATGAAATCATTCACCAACTTAAACAAGGAAAGCATTATTTCAAGATATTTTTCTATAATTTTTGAAAATATATCTGATAAATAAATTTTTCGTCATTTACACGACAATTTATCAATCGCACCCTGTATATATCAAAATATAATTCGAATTATCTAACGGTCGGTTTTATCTCAGCACTGAAGATTGCGTTGCGCTACCGATGAGGAAAAAACATATATATATATATATATATATATATATATATATATATATATATATATATATATATATATATCTGTGTGTGTGTGTGTAAATATAGATAAATATATATATATATATATATATATATATATATATATATATATATATATATATTATATTATATTATATTATATGCGCGGTACTTATTAGAAAGCGCTCAATATCAGAGATAGAGCTAATATATTTGGTTGGATTGATGTGAGATTGTGACCCTGGGTTTCACGCTTTTGCGATCGTCGATCGCAAAAGCGTGAAACCCAGGGTCACAAACTCACATCAATCCAACCAAATATATATATATATATGTGTGTGTGTGTGTGTGTGTGTGTGTGTGTGTGTGTGTGTGTGTGAATATTTTATTTAAGGATGCCAATTAATTTTCCTTCGGGATTAAGACATTTTATTTAAGTAAAAGATCTTTTACTTTTTTTTCAGTTTTTGATCGACCGTTTCCATCGTGTCCAGGCACCCGCTCTCCGAACTAGGGACTGACCTCACAATTACTATTTTTTTAAAAACCTTTTCACCCTTAAGAAAGACGATGATGTCACTAAGACACAAAGGTTATTGGAAGTGGAAGAGAATGTTAAGACTTTAGTGAGTAGAACGGACAATAAAAGAACATGATTGAGGAAGACAGAAGACAGATTGACTGAAACTATCCACCATTGAACATGAGATTTTTTTTTTGTTTGTTTATTTTTTTTTTTGTCTTTTTTTTTTTCATGAAAATGACAAGAAATGAACCCTCAACAATTAATTATTCTGTGTTGAACTGTCGGTACAAAAATTCCTGGTTCATCTGTCAGCACTAAAACTGCATTAACATGAAATTGTCAGAGCTGAACTGTCGTTCCTGCATTGTCATATAATCCCTGACGCTGCATTGTCAACCACTGATACTGCATTTACATCAAACTGAATTGTTGATGCCTAAGGTTGGTGTTGCTGTTCAATTGTTTCCTTGAGCTGCAGACATTGAAATTCTCTTTATATAAAACTACGCAGCGCGGATTTGTACTGCATTATTTCTATGCGCGACTCTCGTGTCAAATCTCATCGCTGAAACAACGTGAGACCCTCCTGCGTCGAACTATCGGTATTTTCTTTGGATGAAACTGTTCCACACAGAATTGTCAGTAGTGAATTTCGTCGTTTGAATTTTTGCGTACCGCTGAATAGTTTTAGGAACCTCGGATTAAAAATAAAGATATAAAATAACATTCCATCTACTTTTTATCACGGCTTCACAGACATCAGTGTAGTTTTTATACAGATGAGGATAAATATTTGAGAATTTCGTTTTAGGTATAGGCGTTTCGAAAATAGGCTCAGACTCGAAAAGGATTTACAGGAAGACAGTCATAATTCTATTGATGTTTCTACCATTCTCAGCTAACCAATATTTTTTCTGTTGAAATTGACTTGTTTAAAAAGTGTCTTTCCTTTGGCTGCTCGGCCATAATAAGCTATGTATGACGATTCCTAATGATCTCTCTGCATAAGGTTGAGTAGCTTAGAGTTGCTTTCATTTGGCTGCTCGACCATAATAAGCTATGTAGTGGAGATACATAATGATTTTTCTGCTGAAAGCTGAATGGTTTAAAAAGTGACTTTCATTTGGCTGCTCGACCATAATAAGCTATGTAGTGGAGTAGTGGAGATACATAATGATTTTTCTGCTGAAAGTTGAATGGTTTAAAAAGTGACTTTCATTTGGCTGCTCGACCATAATAAGCTATGTAGTGGAGATACATAATGATTTTTTCTGCTGAAAGCTGAATGATTTAAAAAGTGACTTTCATTTGGCTGCTCGACCATAATAAGCTATGTAGTGGAGTAGTGGAGATACATAATGATTTTTCTGCTGAAAGTTGAATGGTTTAAAAAGTGACTTTTATTTGGCTGCTCAGCTATAATAAGCCATGTGATGAAGTTGCATAATGATTTCTCTGGTTAATATTGAATAGGTTAAAAAATTGCTTTCTTCTGGCTGCTTGCTCATAACAATTCTTTTGTTAACGACTCAATGCTGTTGTTCTTGAACTTATTTCGACATTTCCAGTCTCCTGTTTCATGGCAGGAAAACAAATGAGAAACATCTCTCAACGTTTTTCTACCCAATGTCGGATTTTCTTTTTATTCTTATTTTTTACGTAAATTCCTTATTCTTCACTAATCCTCGGCATAAATATACGCCTTTATTGTCCCGTTTTATTGTAATAATCTGTATTATACCTTATCTACTAACTTCAAACGGTAATATACTAAAACCTTAAAGTGGATTAACTTCAAGTTAGATTTTAACATTGGTAAAGTTTTTTTTTATCTTGATTCAATACTTTTTAAGCACTTCACCCCAAGGAAGGCGGGAGTGCCACTAGCACATAAGGGGTTACAGAGAGTGGGAGCAAGAGTAAAAAGACGTGATAGAGGAATGGATGGAGAGAAGGGCGGGTATCAGGATCAAGGCACCAGATGATGTCGATTAACATTGCATTTGAATAATTGAAGATTATCAGGGAAACAAGTAAGAGGAAGGAAGTTCAACAGACGAGAAGTGCGAGACATGAAGCTATTGAAATAGAAGAGACGGCTGCATTTAACTGTTTCGACAATGAATGGGTGGGACTGAGATGCCAACCTAGTAGCACGCTTAAATTCATGCAGTTTGGGAACCAGCGAAAGTCGCTCTTCGGAACAGTTACCGTGAATGTACTTATAAAAATGACAGAGGGAAGCGACCCACATCTATGAGAAAGTGACTGTAGACTTGACTGAGATTCTGAGTGACTGAGATTCTACATTGCTTATCCGTCTCTGGATTTTGTCAAGGACCTCGAGACGTAGCGCGGGGGTTCCAGACCGTATATGGCAGTATTCCATGCAAGGGTGAATGGTTGATTTATAGATTTCTAGGATGGACTCGAGCGAGAATAACTTTCTGGCGCGACACAGAGAACCAAATATCCTTGCGGTAGATGAAGCTATTGATTCAATACATTTGTTCCATCACAGGTCAGCGGATAGTGTGAGACCAAGCAGGCGCAGAGAGGCGCCTTCGTGGGGTTGAGCATCAGACATTCTAATGAGAGGCAGGGAGGGTAGTCTGCGGTGGGTAAAAGAGAGCAGTTTTGTTTTTGAGGCATTAAAGTTTACTAGCTATTTCTTACCTCAGTCAACCACAGATTTGACGTCCTTATCGAAACCAACGGCCAGGTTAGTTACAATGAACGTCGGTTTAGGCGCAAATGTTACCATTCCCTAAACTAGAAAATATTGAATTAGTCAGATGTTCTAATTACCGTCCTATCAGTCTCCTACCTCTCTTCGGCAAAGTTTTCGAAGCTTTAATCAACGCCGAAGGGGTTAACCACTTTACATCCCATGATCTGCTCTCAGACAAACAATATAGTTTCCGCTATGCCCGATCTACATCTAATATGCTTACGGCCATCACTGAAATTGTCTCTTTGCGGCTGCTCGGTCTCACATTGACTGCTGACCTGAGATGGAACAAATACATTGAGTCAATTGCTTCGTCCACCGCAAGGAAAGTTGGCTCCCTGTGCCGCGCCAGGAAATTTTTCTCCCCGGATTCGATCCTTCAAATCTACAAATCAATCATTCGCCCTTGCATGGAGTATTGCTGCCATATATGGTCTAGAGCTCCTTCTGTTTGCCTCGTGGTTCTTGATAAGATCCAGAGACGAATATGCAATGTAATTGGCCCTGATCTGGCATCTCGTTTGCAGTCGCTCTCTCACAGACGTGCCGTCGCCTCCCTCAGTCTTTTTTACAAATACTTTCATGGTAATTGCTCCGATGAGCTACTTTCTCTGGTTTCCAGATATCATGAATTCAAACGTCCTATCAGGCTGGCATCCAGCTCTCTCCTTTTCAGTGTTGAAACTGTTAAATGTAGCCGTCTCTTCTACTCCAATAGCTTCATATCTTGCACCTCTCGCCTGTGGAATTCCCTTTCCTTTTCCTGTTTCCCTGACAGCTATAATCTCCAACTTTTCAAATGTAATGTCAATCGACATATCCAGTTGCCTTGATCTATCCACTGTCCTTCTCCCCATCCTTTCCTTTATCACTCCTATCTGATCTTGCTCCAAATCCTCTGTAACCTCTTGCGTGCTAGTGGCTTCCCTCCTTGCTTGGGGTGAAATGCTTAAAAAAAAAAGAGTAAACAACTGATTGGCGGTCCTTTTCGAGAGCAGTTGTCAGGTTTACTTTGTCCGGTCTATGGGACTTTCGACTAAGACAGGAGCAAATGGTTGTGTAATCTGCATAAATACCTATTTGGAAACTCGTAACATCGGAAAGGTCATTGATGAAAATGAGAAATAGTGTAGGTCCAAGGATAGAGCCCTGAGGTACCCTAAGCGTTAGTATGAAAGCATCGGGAAGCATCTCCGTTCAACAAGAATTTCATTACACAATTTGTTAGAAACGATTGGATCAAGACAAATATTCGCCCGGTGTCACTGTAGCCCTTGAGAGTAAGGTAAAATGCGAAATACTGTCAAACGCCTTCGAGATATCTAGAGCCACAGCCTGAGATTCACCATTCTAATCTAAAGCTTGATAGACAAATGTAGTAATGGCCGTGAACACGTCGGCGGTAAACCTGACGAAATGGAGGCCATAATACCGTATTTTATAGCTTATAAGAAGCACTTTTTTTCTAAAAATTACCCTGAAAAATACGCGTGCGTCTTCCAAGACGAATGTAAGGCAACGCCGAGGCTCGTAAGCTTGGACGATCACCTAATTGGCTTGACTGATAGTGCCTTCCCGCCTTGCTGGGGTGAAATGCTTAAAAAAATAAAAAAATAAAAGTAAAAACAACTTACTTTTGGAGATGGATCAAAATTTTGCTACAAAGAATCAGTAAATGTGTCAAGAATAAAACCATTCTTCTGAAGAATGGTAAAACCTGCTGTGAAATTAATCATTTTATTTTATTTGAAAGCATCTGCGATTCTGAGCAGAATATCAAATCCCCAAACTCTGTCCCTGTCAGATCTTGGTGAGCAGTTGATGAACTGATGTAATTAATATGCATACACCTCGGTTCCTCCTCACTGTAATATGATTGGCTGGTGTAAGCCATAAATACAGACTGATGTGGAGGTACAGGACGACGCCTATAGACTTAACCTATTGCCTACGCCTATTAAGAAGAGGACCAGTCCATTACGGTTACCTGCTAGATTGTCCTACCCAGTTACAGTAGTCAACAACCACTTTGCTACTTCGAACAAATATATCCTTTTCTGGGGGCATATCATAAACTATAGTCGGTTTCGACTTACGATTTTTTATATTAAAGTTCACAGAACTTTAATGTCAAGAATGTGTGAAGTGTATAAACATACACAGAAATGCTTTGATTTGGTCAATTAAAATATCACATTCTTTACAAAGGGCAACATAAGCTAATATTCAGTAAAATAAATACAGAATTCAGTTTGGAGGACTTGTCTCAGCATTCCAGTTCAGTGTGAGTAAAATGTTCAAATTTTCATTTATTCAAAGTATTGATCATTTCTTTTGTGGCAAAATTTTAAAAAAATATTAACAAATCAGTTCAGCCTTATTGGAATTCTTTTTTCTCTAGAATCTTAGATTTAGAGGACAAGAGTTAATGATTTTTATCGTGCACATTCCTCAGAGATCGTAATGAGTCCATCATAGTAGATATATTTTTTTCCAGGGTCTGAATGATCGATGAGGAAACATTTTTACTGCAAATCCTTGGCTTGAGTAGTCTTCTTGATTCAACCCACAAAATGTAAAATAATCTGAAGAAGTCAAGGTTTCTAAGATCTACCGTAGTATCAATATTCGCCTATTGCCAGTGTATTCAGTGAATTAAACAGCCTAAAATATCCAATTTTATCCAGTCGTCGCAATACTTTCTGGGTGGTAAAACCTGTCAAATTGGGAAAAGGGTCATCTCAGCCTGGCCAGAATTCTGATCGAAAATAAACAATTCTCTCAGCAATATAAAAAAAAAAGATTTATAGCGGAATTTTGTATTTGCTGACAATGATGATTATATTCTAGATGCTGTCAAAAATGCAACAATTCTAAAGGATTCTAAAAACTTCCAGTGAAATGGTTTTATTTTGGTTGAAAGAATCTCGGTTTCTGTGCAAAACATATCAACCCAATCTTTGTCCCTAAGTTCTTGGTAAGCCGTTGATGGAATAAACTCGGTTTCGACTATTACGAACTCTCAAATCAAAGATCACAGAAAAAAAATTTAGTGCCAAGAATGAGTGAAGAATGGAGAAATGTCTTGATTTGGACAAATCAAAATATTCTTATTCTTTACAAGTGACAACGTAAAATAAACACAGAATTAGGTTTCGAGCAATTGTCTAAGCATTCCAATTCAATGCGTGTATCACGTTCAAATTTTCATTTCTTTTGTTACAAAAAGAAAAAATCTTTTAAAGTAGAAATGAGATGAACTCACCAGCATTCCTTTTTTTGTAGAAGTTCAGATTCTTTGAATATGTAATAAAAGAATTAGTGGGCATTGTGGAGTTGACCGCTCAAACCAATTCTCGCGTGACAAATACTGAATTACTTCTCTTAGATTCTTAACTAGCCTCATATTCTGAGTTCCCTTTTCCATTTAAAAATGTCATTCGTCAGAAATAGTACAACATAAAACAAAAATATAATGCAATATAATTTATTTCGACTATATTTTTGTATCATTTAAAGCAGGAATTTAATTTAATCTCTATAAGTGAAGGTATTTTTAGTCTAAAAGATCACCGGAACTATATCAAAACGCTTCCCAGATATTTAAACTTCCGGTCTACTTAGTTCTAGTGTCCCCGACCCTACAAATTGCATTTCGGACTCATTCTCTAACTGATGACCATGCATTCTGTCTTCTTGTAGTTTATGCTTAGTCCTTTCTTCTCGCCCTCAGTCGCTATCTTCTGCAGGAGATTTTGTAATTTCTTTTCCGTGTCTGCTATCAGTAAGTTCAGATTCTTTCAATATAGAATAAAAGAATTAATGGGCATTGTGGAGTTGACCAATTCTCGCGTGACAAATACTGAATTACTTAGATTCTTAACTAACCTCATATTCTGAGTTCCACTTTCCATTTAAAAATGTCATTCAGCAGAAATAATACAACATAAAACAAAGATATAATGCAATATAATTTATTTCGACTACATTTTTTGAATCAGTTAGAACTGGAATTTAATTTAACCTCCATAAAAAAAATTGTCGGATATTTTTCAGTTTTGTAAGTGAAGATATTTACAGCCGAAACAGGAAAGGCTTTGTATTCATTTAAAAATGCTTCTCTGGATGAATTCCTTCAGAGAGAATGGAAATAATTCTTGGTCATCATCATTTTGATTTCGAAACTGTTTTTTCGTGCTTCTACATCTATGTCCGTTGATATGAGGTGGAACAAATCCATAGACTCAATAGTTTCATCTACCGCAAGGAAAGTTGCTTCTATGTGTCGAGCCAGAAAGTTTTTCTCATCTGAATCCAACCTTCAAATCTATAAATCAACCATCCGTCCTTGCATGAAATATTGCTGTCATATATGGCCTGATGCCCTCGCTGTAAGTTTCCAGGCTCTCGACAAAATCCAGCGACGAATATGCAATGTGATATGTCCTGATCTGGCATCTGGTCTACAGTCGCTTTCTCATAGACGTGCCGTGACTTCCCTCTGTCTCTACTATAAATATTTTCACGGCAAATGTTCTGACAAGTTGCTTTCTCTGGTTCCCTGACTGCATGAATTTAAGCGAGCTACCAGGCTGACCTTTGGGTCCCATCATTTCACTGTCAAAACGGTTTGTCCTGGAGGGAGAAGAAGAAGATTCATACAAATATTCAAGTGTAATGTCAATCCACATTTGACACCCTGAGCTTCATCCCCATCCTTCTCTGTAGCCTTTCCTCAAACACGCCTCTTTACTCTTGTTCTCAATCCTCTGTAGCCCCTTGCGTGTTAGTGGCACTCCCGCCTTGCTTGGGGTGAAATGCTTAAAAAATGTTTAACTTTGTGCGTGTCTACTAATATCGTATCGATGAACGGGAATAATATTGTGAATTAATAATCTAGTGATTTACACATATTAATACAATAATGGCGCATCAATACAACATCAAATGACACATATCAATATAGCATCAAATGACACATATCAATTCAACAATGACACATCAATAAAACATCGAATAACACATATCAATACAACAATGACTCATATCAATACAACATCAAATGACATATCAATACAACAATGACGCATATCAATACAATATCAAATGACACATATCAATGCAACATTAAATGACACACATCAATACAACATTAAATGACACATATCGATACAGTAAATGATACATATTAATACAACAATGACACATATCAATAGAACATCAAATGATACGTATCAATACATCAAATGACACATATCAATACATCAAATGACATATATGAATACAACATTGACAAACAAACAAAATTAACAAAATTGTTTTATTCCTTGGTTAACAAACAAGCCCCGAAGATGTTGTATGAAGATATCGCGAGATGAAGCCTTAGTTGGAGGTATCTTTAATAGAGCAGTGGCGAAAATAGGGAAATGTAAAGCAGTTAATTCAGCGTTTGTGATGCGAATATTGTTAAGAGTCGTGAACGCAACAGATTCTAAGTTAGTTTCACGATATTTTTTGCCATAACTAAGATTGATGATTATGTTCTTGACAAATAAATTTAACGTTTCTTACATTTGAAGGATTTTTATTCCATCACTCAAAATGCGACATTACTTTCCAAGCAACATCATGTCACATGGGCTTTTGTCTTTGCTAATAATGATATCATGTTCTTGGCAAATAAATAACATTTCTTATATTTGAATGGGATTTTTATTTTTTATTCTATCTTCAAAAATACGAAATTACTAGCAATCAACACCATGTCAAATCCTCAAATCTCGTCAATCATCAAGGAATAAAATTGTTGGAGTGTGAGTTTTTGCCTTTGCAAATACTGATGATTACGTTTTTGACAAATAAATTTAATATTTCTTATAGTTAAGGGAATTTTTTAGTCCAACTCCGAAAATACGACATTACTTTCCAATCAACCTCTTGCCAAATCTTCTGAACTCATCTATCATCAAGGAATAAAAGAATTAGATTCTTCCAGGGATTTTGTCTTTTCTAACACAGATGATTACATTATTGACATATAAATTTAAAGTTTCTTTCATTTGAACAGGATTTTTATTTCACCTCCAAAAACTGCGATATTAAATCCCGAACAACCTCATACCTACAAGATTTTATTAATTGGTTCGTTTTTTACGGATTATCAACCACTTGCAGTGTATTAAAATATTGATTCAGATTGCTGTTGTTTTTGTTATTGTTGTTTTTGCTACACTATTTACATTATTCGGACTATTGTCCTCATCTTTGTTGTCATATTTATTACAACTTTTCGGTCGTTGCACGCTCAGCCCTTCTTCAGGAAGTTGGAATGTCGAACTGAACCCTTTATTTTGCTCACTGGGGTAGACTGTTCTAGTTCCACGTGCCATGTTTAATGGATGTCAGTTATTTGTTATCTCCTGTTAATTCCCTTCTGAAAGTTCTCCACTGCTTTAACCGGGTATTGAACTCACACTCTTTGGGTCTTGTCACTGGATCTAACCAACGCCTTTATCCACTGGGCCATGTGTCCTCAAGGATAAATGAAGGGTTCAGTTCGACATTCCAGCCACCTGAAGAAGGCCGGAGCGCACAACGGCCGAAACGTTGTAATAAATATGGCGAAAAAGATGAGGGCAATAGTCCAAATAATGTAATTAGTGTACATAATACCTCATCTCAGAAATATCGACAGATTGTTTTTGCTAATTTCGGCGATTATGGAACGCCAAGTTCAAATTACAGTCGAATCCATTACATTCACTTACGTGCTAATACCCTTGGGAAAGTTTTGAATCCTCTTTTTCTCCCTCCACGACAGACCAGGTTCTATAGCCTTGGATGGCAACTGGTCTAACGCAGAAAGAAATGGCAAGCTACTGCGGGAAAAAAATCTACCTCGTCAGTCATGTATCGAAAGATACATGATCGCCTAAGCGTGTATCACGCATGGCACATAACTGACTGACTGACTTTCCAGTCGAATCCATTACATTCACTTACGTGCTAATACACTTGGGAAAGGTATGAATCTTCTTCTTCTCCCTCCAGGACAAACCGGGTTCTATAGCGTTGGAGGGCAACTGGTTTACCGAAGAAAGAAATGGCAACCTATTGCGAGAAAAAATCTACCTCGTCAGTCATGTATCGAAAGATACATGATCGTCTAAGTGTGTATCACGGATAGCACATAACTGATATTCTTGACAAATAAATTTAACGTTTGAGCGAGATTTTTTCAGTCCTTCAAAAATAAATCATTTCTTTCTCAACAACTTTATATATATTTAAACAATACACAAGATATACAACGACCGATAATAGAATTATTCAGCAGATGTATTCTTTATTTCAACGCTCAACAGCCTCCATAATACAATCATTTTATTGGGCAGCTAGTGTTATGAAAACAATAATTAACTGGAACTTTTTTGCGTTGATTATCACGCATTTCAGAAAAGAAAAAGAACATAATAAAATTCTTTAATAGAGTGCTATATATCAAATCTGTGAACTGATGACAAATAAATTAACTGAGATTTTGTCAGATGGCGACAGTTGCAATAAACGCTGCTGTCTTCTCCCCACGCCTCCGTTCACAGTGAAGTCTTACTCCTTATGCAAGCCTTTCAACTCCTATTTTAACACTTCTGTTCCCGCCTCTTCTTACGCGCCATTTTGAAAACTCGGACCGTTTTATTGTTGTTGTTTTTTTCCGCTGCCAGATAATAACGCTAATTGCACAATTCTTTCATTCATGAATATCACACATTTTCTTATATTTTCCCTCTTTATCTATCGCTCATACTCCATCTCTCTCTACTTCTCTCTCACTCCCTCAGTTTGTTCATATCTATCGAGATAAAACCTGATCATTATCTATCGATCTATCTATCGTTGATTTCAGTCTATCACGATTCTTTTCGCATCTATCCATCTAGTTCATTATCTCTCACTATAACTATTGTTGATGTCAGTCTATCTTTTTATCTATCTTTCATTTTGTCTATTGTTGATTTCAGTGTCTACCTACCTTTTATTCTATGTATTGTTGATATCAGTCTATCTATCTATCCATCTATCTATCTATCTTTTACTCTATGTATTGTTGATATCAGTCTATCTATCTATCTATCTACCTTTTACTCTATGTATTGTCGATTTCATTCTATTTATCTATCTATGTATCTATCTTTTACTCTATGTATTGCTGATGTCAGTCTGTCTATCTATCTATCTATCTATCTATCTATTACTCTATGTATTGTTGATTTCATTCTATCTATCTATCTATCTATCTATCTATCTATCTATCTATCTATCTATCTTTTACTCTATGTATTGTTGATTTCATTCTATCTATCTATCTATCTATCCATCTATCTATCTATCTTTTACTCTATGTATTGTTGATATCTATCTATCTATCTATCTTTTACTCTATGTATTTTTTATAACAGTCTATCTATCTATCTATCTATCTATATATATATCTTTTACTCTATTCCTTTCATTTCTATTTATCTGTCTCTTACCTCTCACTGTCTCTGTTGTTGATTTTAGTCTATATTTTTGACGTATTCTTTAACGTCAAAAAACGACATTATTACGTCATTATTTTTGCACCAACCTAATAGCTAGCTAGCTAGTTGTTCATATCTAATTAATCCTGTATCAGTCTCTTTATTATATACGGTTTTTCTACCAACGTGTATAGACCTCAGCCCCTCTACTTCACATCTCTCTCTCTCCCTCTCTCTCACTCTCCCTCTCTCTTACACTCTCCTCCCCCCTCTCTCTTTCTTATTTAATCGGCCCTTTTCGCTTCTCGTCCTTTATCGGCCATTCATCATTCGCCTTGTCAAATTCATCTCTCAACTTCTCGCACGTGCCTCGCCCTTTTCAAGTGCAGATCTAAACAACACACAAATGCTACACTCACTCACACATTCACTAACTCATTCACACACACACACGCATTCAACACAAACCCACCCAAGTTTCCAGGACGTACACATGTCTCGACACGTACACGTGACAAAACGCAATTCACACATGAACACAGGCATATTTATACAAATATGAACACGTATACTGACAAAGATGCACACGCTACGCAACAAATTTGCTCTGGACGTTGAGGTTTTGGTGGATAGGCGTAAGCCAATTAGATTCTTATTTCTTCAATGAAGAATATAATTTCTTTATATATATATATATATATATATATATATATATATATATATAACTGGTCAAAATTCAAAACCTGCACGTACTGAACCAGGTCTCTGTATTCGGGCCTTCAAAAAGTGTGGTTGGTTCTGCACAAATCCTTCACCAATATAATCAAATCCTATGTGCTGGTGTCAGGGCTGCCGATTCCTAGGAACAGAGCCGCTTGACCCTCATATGTCGAATACGACGGGAGAGTATACCATAATAGTATAGTTATAAAATAGTTATTGGTCAAAGCTGAATTAGACCAGGAAACTGTCGTATTAAAAGGGCTCAATACTCGTCTAAAGAAAATGAAAAATTAACATGCAGAGCTTTTAAGTTTAAAACAAATGCCCCGCCTATTTTTCAGTACCTTCAGGCGTTATATATATATATATATATATATATATATATATATATATATATATATATATGGTGGTATTCGTTTGGAAAAACCTCGGATATCTCAACTTGCAGTAGAACAAATCGGTACCCGAGGAAAACTGGGGAATAAAAAAAGAAAGAACCAAGACAATTAAAACAAGGCGAAAACAATCGTCCAGATTTCAATTTCAAAGTCCAAAGAAAGAAAAAAATCCTCCAAAACGAGCAAAAAGACAGCTACGTAAAGTGCTCAATACACTAAGTAGAACAAACCTAAGATAATCCTAAGGAACCAGGCAAACCTACCTAGGTTTCACCTAAACGGATCTTCAGGGTAAAGCCGGCTGAAAGGGAAAATTATGGAACAGTATTTATTGCTAAAACCCAAAATAACCATGACCACGTGACGAAAAAAAAAAGACAAACAACGGGGATATGTACTTTATTTTCGGTTATATATATATATATATATATATATATATATATATATATATATATATATATATATATATATATTCTTGTTTCATTAAAAACGACAGACAAGGTACTACGGTTAAGCTTTTCATTTGATGCTTCTTATGTCTTTCTTTTATTTTTTGCACTAATAATAAAAAAGAAAAAAACAGCTCGAAAGAATATTAACTACGAACACGGCCACAATGTGCCAGCCGTGTTCGGAAAATAAAAACATCTCTATAACATACTAAAAGCATACACATAACTCAAACACTCAATTAAACTGAAAAATATAATCATTATTGATAATGGCTAAAAGTATAGCCGAAATCGCCCGGAACCATAGAACATTTGGACAGTTTCTACACACTCGAACACAAGAAAAAATTAAATAAAAAGCTTAAACGTAGTTTGTCTGTCGTTTTTAATTAAACATGCATAAATGAAGGAATGCTGCATAAATACACAATTATATATATATATATATACATATATATATATATATATATATATATATATATATATATATATAATGCAGTGTTACATTAGAGCATATACATAACCACTACAAAACTGTAAACCTTGTTTCAACATTTTTAAAAATAATCGTGGATACAAGATGTACAGTTTTGCAGTGGGTATGTGCATGTTCTAATGTAACACTGCATAATAAATAAATATTTATTGCTCTACTTTTGTATTCAGCCGTGTTTTAAATTAAAGTTTTTAACGCTGAAATCTTACTCTTCATTCTTTTACATTTGTATATATATATATATATATATATATATATATATATATATATATATATATATATATACTTACTCATGTTCACCCAGTGCAAGTCACAAAAGAGATTTATGGTGTGGATTTATACAGACATAGGAAAAAAACAAGCGTTAGGAGTATAGAGCTGGAGCAAACTTCAGATGGAACCGGAAACCCAATCCTAAACAGTAAACAAGTGATAACCTTCTAATCCTGTAATCTAAAGACCGGGGAGGAGTGTGAACCAGACGCTAGACAAACCTATCTACTCACACACACACACACACACACACACACACACACACATATATATATATATATATATATATATATATATATATATATATAGTTTATGAAAAACTAGGTAATCCGTATGGGTAAACCTAAGGAGGATAAAATCCAGAGAGCTCAATGTAAATCCAGAGCAAATAATTTAAATAAAAACAGAACACTTTAAGGTTCTATGTAATAAATTATTTCACCACAGCCCTTTTAAAAGGACTACGGATCATCAGACTTTACTTCCAAAGCTTGAAACGAAAAATGAAAAGAAATTTACACATTTTTGACGGGCCGTATTAAGCATATGTAAATTAACGAAGTGACGAAGTGAGGTGGGAGAGAGAAGATATGGGTGAGTTAGATGTAATTTAATATTTCTATTCTTTCATACTTAAAATTACTCAATTTTTTCGTTTCAACCTTTGAAAGTAAAGTCTGATGATCCGCAGTACTTTAAAAGGGCTATGGTGAAATAATTTATTACATGGAACCTTAAAGTGGTCTGTCTTTATTTTATTTTATATATATATATATATATATATATATATATATATATATATATATATATATATATATATATATGTAGAGAGAGAGAGAGAGTAGTTTCGTTCGTGTTTTTGCGTGTTTATATATCTAAATATGTCTACGTGTTTGTGTTTTATAATCTGATTTTGTATGTATTGTCTCTTGCAAGATGTCACCCTCCCTCTGTTCATATCACCACTTCAAATGTATCTAAGTTGTAACGAAGCTTAGCATTAACATTAGATTTTAACCTTTATTCTAAATGAATTTTTGGCCTTTCATGTAATACAAAATAAATAACAAAAGTATGTATTTTTTCTCACTTTCTTCTTTAAATAATTTTATATTTTAAACTTAATACAGATTAAATTTAAAATAGATAATTTTTAATTTTCAATATAAAGTTATAATTATTTTAATATACTTTCTCTTTATAGGTTATTTTTAGAGATACAAATATTTAAGTAAATGGTCTGTTTATAATAAATATTAACTACATTTACCGGCCTGAATGACGATTCCGTGTAGGATACAAGTTCTATTCTTGTCGGGGGACATATATTTTCTAGGGACATACAGGCCAGTAAATGTCATATATATTTTGGTCTTTTATTTATAGAGGAGGCACGGTGGAATAGTAGATAGCGGCTCGGATTGAGGAATCCAATCGAATCCATTACATTCACTTACGTGCTAATACCATTGGGAAATATATTAATCCTCTTCTTCTCCAGATATGCGTACAGGACAGACTGGGTTCTATAGCCTTGGATGGCAACTGGTCTAAAAGAAAGACAACTCTGAATTCAAAAGCTGCGGTGGTTTAGGGGCCTTGTGGTACGCAGTGTACCAGGTTTCTGTATTTGGTCCCTGAAAAAAGTGTGGTTTGTTCTGCAAAAAGCCTTCACTCAAATCACATGTTCTGTCGGTTCCTAGGAACTGGGCTGCTTGACCTTTATACGTCGAATACGACGGAAGAGTCCACCATATATATATATATATATATATATATATATATATATATATATATATATATATATATATATATATATATATTCTGTTTATACGTTATTTTTATAGATACAGTTATGAAGAAAAATATGGAAAAACAAAAATCCGAATATGCAAGTATGCTGTTTTAATGTTGTTTCAATGTCGACATCAGACGTTTCGGTCTAGTAGACCTTCTTCAGGACATAGTTATTAAAACATAATTAAAATTAGACGATATTCAAGTCAACATGAAAAGACGATAGAACAGAATAACTGAAATTTTTAAGATCAGCGTTCCGTTTCGCAATACGATCACGTGGGCGTCACGTGGGCGATATTGTGAAAACGTATTCCTAAAATAGAGTATATTTTAAATGAAAAAGAATTTTATTTTAATCTAAAATTTATAAGTACGTTTGTCTAGCATTAATCTTGCCAGAAAAGGTGAAGTATTAAAGACGGATTTATGAGGCAGGCATAATATCTATCTCACGCACGGTGAATACTAGACCCGGCTTCTTTAATATGCAAGAGGAAGGCTGAAGAGTATGCGGTTGAACATCTTTCGAAAACAAACAAGGGCGATAAAATTCGTCCGGACCAACCCCATTCGATGGTTCTATTTTCTTTCGTCTTTTTCTTCTTTTTCGATTTTATTTCCCGCATTTTATCTTAATTATCTCTTGTTATCTCTCGTCTTCTCGTCAAGAGGTCATTTGCTCGGATGAGCGAGAAAACAAGAAACTCAAATAACAGTTATCCCGACAATTATAAGCAGCAGTTAGAGTGATAAAGAACAATAAACCACACACCGACCAGGAACGCAACGTAATGATCACAGCCGGAAGTCTTCCAAATACTGAATTATGGGATCGACGCTTATATTCATAATCAAAGGGATGGGCCCTTAATCCCGGATACGAAGAGATAAATGCTCGAGAATAATACAAAAAATTAAAATAAAGAAAAAAACTTGTCATGCCAAAGATTTTTTTTAAAAATGGTGAAGATATTTAAAAAAACTCATTAATCATCTTCCAGTTCAGTAATGGCTCTCAGGTAATTTTCGAGTAAAATATATAATGTCCGTGAAGATTTTCATAACAGCAATCATAATAATTGGAGTAATTATAATATAAGAGCTATAATTATTTTAAAACATACTGTGAATATGAAAAAAAATTAGGTGCCGCTTTGGTAGCGAGACGATAAGGGCTTGTGGTTCGAGCCTAGGTTAAATGTACAATGATTTTCAAGGGAAGGGTACGTCTCCACTTCAGATACCGTATATACTTGAGTATTGTGCGAGATTTATAACAGGTTTTTTACGTAAAAATTGGGCTCACACTACACACAGGTAAATATCTATATAAATATGAAAAATTGACGTGTAGAAAAACGACCGACCTTCTCTACACTAAATTGTTAATCATAGACTCATTCACTCGCTATGAGTAGGAACGTCTGCTCATAGGAACGATGTTCGTAAAGTCTGAAGTCGAACGACCGGCTGACCGGCTGATCGGTTGAACTCTCTGCCTTCGGGCGGGGAGGAACCCGAACGAGGCTACGCCGAAGAGCGCAGTCTCTTTCGGGTAGGTAAACCGACCCTGAACACGTTTATACGTGTTCAAAGGGCATATTTTTGGCCGAGCACACGGGCTCGGAGATCCCACGTTAAAACCGGCCTTGCGCCACATGATGCCCTCGTGGGGGGAGTGACTAAATACTGTTCGTAAAGTGGGTCGTCGGGGAGGTAACCCGTTTATACGGGTTCAAAGGGCATATTTTTGGCCCAGCCCACGGGCTCGGAGATCCCACGTTAAACCGTCCTTGTGCCACATGATGCCCTCGTGGGGGGGGTGACTAAATACTGTTCTGAAAGTGGTTCGCGGCATTGACTCGTACGCATTAGACTACGGTATTCGCTATTAAAGTATTATTAATCGATGTCCCTCGTGTGATTAAACCTTTACTAATCTTTCGTTCCGGTGTTGGCTTTACAATATTATTAACCAGAACTACCAGCTTATACGAGCATTATAACAAAAAATCATGCCTTTTTAGATTACAGGTTGTGTTATTTACAGGTAATTTTTCTACGAGGATTAAAATCCATTCGTTTTTTAATTATTAGGCCTACATTCTCACGGTACCTTCGGCTAAGCCTAACGGTACAGGTAAGGTGCTTTACTCTGCCTCTTGTAGACTAGATTCTTTCTTTTACTACAATAGAACGGCACTGACTACGTGTGCCGCTTAAAATCTACAAATACCTTATAGATATGAAGAATTTTTTTCCTTTATCCAAGGATATATATATATATATATATATATATATATATATATATATATATATATATATATATATATATATATGTATATATATATATATATATATATATATATATATATATATATATATATATATATATATATATATATATATATATATATATATATATTGCATTGCTCATGAAATGAGCTCACTCTTTTCACTGAGAAAAAGTAAAAATGTCCCTTCTGCTGTGGTGTGCGACGATAGCCTAGGGGTAGACTCTCTGACTGATATCAAATCGGTCGGTTTTCGATCCTGGCTTAAAGCAGTCGGTCGTCTAGCCACACTAAAGAGCAGTGATACAGCAAAGCAGTCTGTATGTGGATGACTATACATATGACTTCAATGGTCACTATAGACTGAGACGCATTTTACTGCCATAGCAAGTCAAAATTGATTTAAATATAAGGAACATATTTCCCATTTTATTGTTAAAATAGATAAAAAAGCATCTCGTTTGAGAAAAAGGGGGGGATTTAAGTACTAAGTCTAGATGTGATACACACACACACACGCATATATATATATATATATATATATTGCGTGTCAGCGTGTAAACGTCCACACTATTAAATCTTTAAAGTCTAGATGTGTATATGTATATGCATTTGTGTAAGTGTGTATATATACATATGTATGTGTATATGTATTGTAGGCGCATATGTAAAAAATACATATATGTGTATATATGTATTCGTAATTTTAGGTAGGTATATGTATATATATATATATATATATATATATATATATATATATATATATATATATATATATTAATTTCAATATAAGGATCATATTTTCCCTTTTTATTGTTAAAATAGATACAAAAGTATCACGTTTAAGAAAAAAAGAGGGGGGTTTAAAGCTCTTTTCGGCCGACACTTGGCCTTACGATCCTAAATATATATATATATATTAATATATATATATATATACAAACGCACACACAGTAGGGGAGGCATAAATATTCGTATACTTGAAAAATTGTATTTTTATAAAGATAAAAGCCTTAACTAAAACAAATTTTGATACATTTTATGTGTAAAGATATATTTTATTAGGTTAGTGCAAAAATAATGTCGTTTTTTCACATAGTAACATATGTTAGAAAACGACATTATTTCTGCACCAACCTAATATTAAAAAGTAGTAATAAACTTAATTCTTATTCTAACAGAAATTAATGCATTTTTTTTCATTTTGACTGATGAAAAAAGTATTCGTACAAAACAAAAAAAGCATATTAACTTAATTTAATACTTTGTTGAATATCCTTTATTGAGTTCAACAGCTACCAGTCTATTCCTGTACGTCTCAACTAATGATTTGTACACATTGAGTAGTATTTTGTCCCATTCTTCTTGGCATATTGTCTTCAAATTCTTGATATTTGTTGGTGCTCTTTTCCCAATTTGAATTTTCAAATATCGCCATAAATTCTCGATTGGGTTCAAGTCTGGGGACTGACTTGACCATTGCATGACATCAACGTTACTTTCAGCTAACCATTTCCTTGTAAATCTAGCAGTATGCTTAGGGTCATTATCCAGTTGAAAAACCCAATCAGGAGGTAGCTTCAGTCTTTCAACAGAACGCATTAAATTTTCTTGCAGGATTTTCTAGTATCTTTCGGCATTCATCTTGCCATCTATTATTTTTTGTTTGTTTGTTTGGGTTTTATGGCATATCAACCACTGTGGGTTATTTAATGCCAAATCCAGTTTATATGAATTTTAAATGCCTATTTTGTACGGAATAAAAAACGTATAGCTGGCAACATTATTCCTTTAAAAAAAAAACGTATAGCTGACAACATTATTCCTTTAAAAAAAAACGTATAGCTGGCAACATTATTCCTTTAAAAAAAAAAAACGTATAGCTGGCAACATTATTCCTTTTCAAAAAAAACGTATAGCTGGCAACATTATTCCTTTTAAAAAAAACGTATAGCTGACAACATTACTTCTTTTACAAAAAAAAACTTAGAGCTGACAACATTATTGTTTCAAAAACTTAGAGCTGGCAACATTATTGTTTCAAAAACTTAGAGCTGGCAACATTATTTTTCTGAAAACATTATCTGAGACCTTGCTGTTGGATGCAGTTTATCCCCATACCCAGGACGCGGATGTAGTTTACCGTCATACCCAGGACGCAGATGTAGTTTACCGTCATACCCAGGACGTCCATCTATTATTGATATTCTGCCAACACCTTTTGCCAAAAAAACAGCCCCAGATCATGATACTGCCACCACCAAACTTTACAGTTGGCAACGTGTTCTTAGGTAAGTAGGCTTCACCGTCCTTTCTCCACACATGATTTCGATAATTATGACCAAACAACTCTATTTTAATTTCATCTGTCCATAGTACTTTTTCCGAAAACGAATATTCTTTATCCTTATGCTCTCTAACGAATTAGCATCTAGCATCTCTGTGTCGTTTCAAGAGGAGTGGAGTCCTCCTTGGGATGCGTGATTTCAGACTGTTTTTGTGTAGTTCATTACTTATTGTACGCTTGGTTACTTTAATCCCTAATGGACGCAAATGTTCCTGCAGCTCTTCTCGGGTAACCTGTGGATTTTGATGGATCTGTCGTTCTAATATCCTTGCTGATCTTAGAGAAATCTTCCTCGGAGCACCTGTTCGTCTTTGGTTTTCGACACTGTTACGAGTTTTAAACCTTGCAATGAACGAAGCAACTGTAGTAAAAGGAATATTCAGGCTGTTAGAAATCATTCTGTAACTGTTCCCATCTTTCCAAAGAGACAAAATGTGTTGTTTTTGTGGAATAGTCAATTCTTTACCTTTAGGCATTATTAGAACCTTCTCGTAAGACTAGAAATTGCAGAATGCTCTGATAATGGCTAATAGCGTTAACTATAATTACTGATAACATTACTGGAACATTCTAGAATATACTTTTTTCCTAATTAATTCATTATTTTATTCTAATAATTGATTCGTACGAATACTTTTTTCACCAGTTAGAATTTTAAAAATGCGTTAATTTCTGTTATAATAAGAATTAATTAAGTTTATTATTATTTTTTTAATAGTATGTGTCTTTATACATAAAATATGCCGAGATTTGTTTTATTTAAGGCTTTTACATTTATAAAAATACAATTTTTCATGTGTACGAATATTTATTTCCCCCACTGTATATATATATATATATATATATATATATATATATATATAATAAAATTCTCCAGAGTACAGTCTTTTATTATAGTAATAAAAGAGGTTACACTTATATTACTTTTCATGATTAAAACGAAAAATGAAATCGACACAGCCGACTGGTTTCACTCTCCCTCAACAGAGTTGGATCAAGGGATTATATATTTCAATAAAAAATAAAGCATAAAGAAGGAATAGAACTTAAATTGAAATCACGTTAAGCTCCCTAACAGACAGTCCTCCCTCTGTTTACAGAGGGGGGACTGTCTGGACCGAACGTAAATTGTTTCCAGTATACCTTTATCTGCAATACTAGAGCGAGCACAGGTCAAGATGTTAAACGAGTCAATGCTAAAGTTAGCTGCTCAATTTTGGTTTTTAATAACATGCTCCTCGATTGAGAAACCATACGTGTTGGAATGTTCCATTCCTGATTTTTCTAGGTATATGCTGCTGTATTCTAGCCTCTAGACGTTGGATTGTTCTACCCATGTAGTCGTCACTGCAACTACATTTAAAAAGGTCATCTTCAAGACTCTCTTTTCCCCTTTAACATTCAGCTGCCCATTTTTGCACTGTTGATAAAGGTGGGTGCCATGATGTCAGCATGAATGTCCTTGAGTGATAAACCCTTTTACTGCAGATAACACCACGATATCAAATTTTGTCCATTTTCAAGAAAAGTCACTATTTGTTACTTTTGAAGTCTTCTTTGAACTTCTTCTTTGATGTCAGTTTATCCAGAAAGAAACAACGCAGTTATTAATAAGAAGATTTGAAATTAATGCCTGCAAGATGTCACAGCTCTAGCATCACTCCTTCATAGTCAGCCTATGAACTTTTCAGCCCACCCTCGTCACTGGAAAGAAACAATGCAGTTATTAAGAAGAAGAGATGGAATTAATGCCTGTAAGATTTCACGGTTCTAGCATCACATTTTCATAGTCAGCCTATCAATTTTTCAGCCCACATTCATACCTGGAAAGAAACAATGATATTATTAATAAGAAGAGTTGAAATGAATGCATGCAAGATGTCACAGCTCATGCACCGCTCCTTCATAGTCAACCTATGAACTTTTCAGCCCCACCTACGTGCCTGGAAAGAGACAGTGTAGTTATTAATAAAAAAAAAAAAAGAGTTGAAATTAATGCCTGCAAGATTTCACAGCACTAGTATCGCTCCTTCGTAATCGATTCATGAACTTTTCAGACCATCCTCGTATATTTAATTATAAAATGCCCATTTCTAGTTAGCTGAATAGTACGGCTGCCTGGAAGAGTCCTGACCACTAATATTGAATCGTGCTTACGATGTAAGTTTGAATGTAATTGAAAAACAGCATGAGAGGAAAATCCAATTCTTGATACCACATCACTTGGCCAATGAGTAGTGCGTACCCGGTGGGACGTCAAGCTGGGATCGGTTATGGGGAAACAGGGTATTATGGGAAACAGGAAATTATGGGAAACAAGGCATTATGGGAACCTAATGAATGGTATTCGATTTCTCTCCAAATAAAGAAGAAACTTTTTTTCTAAATGCTGCTCGTATGGTCAACTTACCCAAAACTTTTGCAGAACTCTTGTTTAATGCTCTTTAACCATCACCTGATGGTGCTTATAATATTTAGCAAAGTTAGTTATTAGTTTGGTACTGGGCCGCATATTTGGAGCAATCAAGAAATATTAAATTCGCCGTTAGACCTGCTAGACTAAATGGTTGCCTGTTACACCCCAGCGAAACTACCCCCCCTTGTATTTAGAATTCCAGATATCGTTAGGCATGTTGATTTAACATACACTAGCAGCCATATCCAACTGGTCGATCAGAAAGAACGTTCAATTAGAATGAAGCAAATACAGTATTATATTTGGATGTAATCTTCTTCAATAACTTTAAAGTAATTTTAAAAAACATTTTTAATTAATGCATTTACTGATATAACAGAAGTCGTCTGTATTTATTCAATCGAAGTTAGCCGAGGACATGAAGGGGTAAAGCTGACAATATGGAGACCCACTTCAGACCACAATTATTTGGGAGTTTTTAAATTCAATTTGTCAGTGTGCTACCAGGGATGTAAAAGAGGAGACATTGAAAAAGCAATTGTTAAGTTTGATGAAAATTGGTTGAAAGATCAAGGAAAAATACGAAAGAAACCAGTAAAAAGCGCCATTTTTCGCTATTTACGCGAGTTTTCACTTTATGGATGGGCTTAGTTCTCAAGTTAAATGAATGTAAAACAATTTATTGTTGGCTACAATTGAATGAAGTTTGTATTAGATTGCGTGAAATTTGAGCGAGTTTTTAGTTTAAAATTTGTGTTTTCAACACAAATCGATTTTTCGTTTTCCGCGGTTTTTCGCTAAACTCAGTGGCGTAGAAATAAAAAAAATGAGGTATCGTTAAGCTCGTCATGATGTAAGTAACCTACATACCGAGTTTGAACGAAATCAGAGGAAAAAGTTGAATTTATCACTTTTTGATCGGCTTTATCGATAATTGATTTTTTTTATAAATTATCGATTTTTTACACTAAGAACCCACCTCTTACATAGTACACTGTGTGTGCCAAATTTGGTCAAAATCGGTTGGATGGATATTGAGTGACAAGCGATCACACAGACAGACAGACATCCTTTGTTTTATATAGAGATTAATTAGTGTAAAGTTAATTTTGCATAGAGAAAGAGTTCATAAGAAAGTAAGGTGGTTCAGAATGGCATGCAAGTAGAATTGTGCAAGTGTGGCTGTGTGTTGATACACTGCTATGTGAACCCTTGCGAGACTCTATTGCTGACAATCGCTGACTTTTAACACTCGACTTCATTTTGGTTCATTCCTTGTTCCAGAATCCTGATTTATCACCCATCCTTCCGACCGACGTTCCTCGAAACATTTTCTATTTTAAGCTTAATCTTTCTACTCTCCCCACGACAGTCCTTCCGGTCCTTTGCACTTTTTAATTAATTCGAACATGGATACAGCTATTAACTCCCTCGCTTTCTTTATTTATTTAGACTTTAACTAACAACTAAAACAAATAAATGTGTCTCTTATTAGATTTCTACTTAGGTTCTAAGCCTGACGCCGTAAACATCTTTTAATTACCTCTGCCAAAGAAGTTAGACAAACTTTATGCGTTCAACCATGCCTACTTCTTTCTTTTTTTTTTTTACCTCAACATATTTCTAAAAGGTTTCATTAAATTTCAAAGATATTTTTTAGGAAGGGCGGGGCATAGGCAAAGCAGCATTTATTTAAAAAAATCTTTTCGCCCTAACCAAGGCAATAAAAACACTAAAACCCAAGGGGTTTTCTGAGTGTTAGGGAATGTGAGAAAAAAAATAAAACCATTAGAACATGAATTACCGTATATACACGAGTATTTTGAGAGATTTTAATTATTTTTTTTTTTACGCAAAAATAGGGTGTTGCACTATACATGATTAATTTTTTGAAGTAGGTCAAAAACTGTAGGTGGCTCGATACTCAGCAGAAATAAAAACAGAACCTGTCAATGGGTCCATGAATATTCCTGTGGGGTCAACGGACATCGAGCACAATGGAGCAATATAGCTATGGATACAAGCAGTGCACTCTTGACACAGCTTACAAGACTGAAGTCAAAGTTTTCTCCCGACATCTATGTATCCATGATCAGGTCATTGGTATTTTGACCAACTATGTGATGAACTCCGCTGTCTATTTGCCCAAAAGGCACGCTATCCATGAATGAATACATTTCCAGCTTTCCACTCAAACATGTAGAGAAAACTGGTCATGTGTTCAGCGACGCTGCGACCCTAAGACCACACCCGGTCATGATGAGGACGTTTGTTTATGTCATAAACCAGTAGAGCAAGTGATTTCGTTCACCTCTTTTCGAGTTATTATCATCATTAAGTGTAGTATGTCTTTATTATCAGTTTTTTTACGAAAAAATAGGAGAGGTCGTACTATACACAGATAACTTTTGGAAGAGGTTAAAAACCATGCATTTTTACTGACTGTTTGCAATATACACAGGTAGATTTCTTCTGGGAATGGAGTTTAACATTCATGCAAATAAATAAATAAGGGGTCGAACTATACAGGAAGTCGACTTATACACGGGTATATACGATAAGAAACCATAAGACAACAATTGACATTTCATTTAAATTTCTGAAGATCAAAAGATGCAAGAGGTTACTGAAAGTGAAGGAAACTGAGGAAACGTCTCTGAGAAAAAAGACAACAAAAAACGAGCTTAAAAAAAAGAAGACATGGATTGATGTTGCATTTAATTTTATAAGATCGTCATTGACAGGAAAGTGAGAAGCTAGAAATAAAGAGATCTTCAATATAACATTACGTCGACAGAAGATATAGATTGAGGCTACAGCATCGCAAACAAACAGTTTCACTAGATAATTGTTGTGGTTTCCTCCCTCTAATGAGTCTATTGTGGACTCTTCCACTTACTATAAAATTAATAGGAAAGTAAGCCTCTTGGGAACAGTAGTATAGATTGAACGCTGGTCAATCGACACACACTCCAAAGTCGTGTAATACTCTTCTGCTGTATTTACTGTTCAATACATGATTTATCTGCAACCTTTTGTTTTGTTATTTCTTAACTATTTACTAAAACAATAATAAAAACACATCACTTGAACATGATAATGAGGACGTTTGTATATGTTATAAATCAGTTGCACTTTTCTAATTATTATTGAATTATTACCCTCAGCTTTGCGTTTGTGGTCATAAGAAAGTTATGAGCTTACTCAATAACTATGATTCCACACGCATTTCTTTTTGCTATTGTGACATGCCAATAACAAGACATTTCATAAATACTCTGTCTTTTCTACAAATATTTACATGTCAACTGCTTTGATAAGCTTTTGTCTCTAGTGCCCTGACTGCATGAATTTAAGCGTTCTACTAGATTGGCATCTAGGTCTCACCCGTTTTCTGTTGAAATAGCTAAATGCAACCGCTATTTCTACTCCAACAGTTTCTTTTCTAGCACTTCCTACCTGCTGAACTCCCTTCCGTTTACCTGCTTCCCTGATAACTACCATCTACAAAAATTTATATCCACCGTCAACCACCATTTTCTATCGTCTTGAATCCCGTTCATCTTTTGATCTTTCCTTAATCCTTATAATATTTAGTCTTTTCTCTCCCTTTCACTCCCTGTAACCCTTCCTGCCGCGTACTACGGGAATGCCTCATTCCCGCCTTGCTTGGGGTGGGAATCATTTTTAAAAGGCTAGCTATGGGATAGAGTCCAAATATTTACATTCCTACTTATCGTCATGGTAGTCCCGCCGATTCTCGTTTACTGTCTTAAATTATCTTCCAGAGAAGTGAGAACATTTTTTTTACTAACTTTTACCCAGTATAGGATACGTAAGCCACTCATCATGGGCTATTACCCTGCTATTATGGCCCAATACGTGTTGGTAGAGATTGATGTGACACGATTGGTCGATCATGTCTTTTTATTATTATTATTCTTGATCGCCCAAGGATATGTGCGCGTTAGTGTAATGAACCCGACTGGAATTCGAACTCGGCTCTCGTATTTTTCATTTCGAAACTTTGTTCATCACAACCACCGCACATTCAAGTTTACAACACCTGGTATTCCCTAGCGGTCACCAATCTAGGTATTGACCAGACACGACATCGCTTAACCTCGGTGATCGGACGAGAACTAGTGTTTCAACGTGTATGGCCGTAAGACCCGTATGTTCTTAAATACCTGTATTTGTGTCTGTGTCATAAAATACCAGTTTGTAAACAGGCACAAATACAGGTATTTGAGAAAAGTTAAACACCCATAAAGATGTGTCCTCAAATACCTGTATATATTAAAGTAAGATATTAAATTTTGAATGATTTATTCGAAACCATGTTAGATAATATTATAAGGATATAGAAGGCGCTTATCTCCCTTTAGTGGAGATAAGGCACGTGGGTCACATGATGCCCACTTAATGACATCACTCCAAACAGCGACGAAAGCGCCGGTTATTGTTCATTTTGTTGACAGCAACCAAACGGTAAGGTTGTTTTTTTTTAGCTTGGGCTAAAGTGCCCAGTTTGAGTCTAAACCAGCCATCCCAGCAGCTTACAAGTCCTTAGCGCCATTTCTCTTCAGGAATATATCTTTTCCAGGTATAAAATGAAACACTGTCTGGCAGTCATCAATTTTGGAAAGCCCAAGACTCGCTGTTTCCCGTTCGTGGAATATGTCTTCGCCTGGGACAAGATGAATCCGTTTGAATCTGTAATCCTAAAAATGGCTTCTTCAGATACAGGAGTAGTTCCATATTATATGTAAGACCCTTACTTTTTGCTTCTCTTTACTCTCTGATTTGCTATGTGATGTTTTTGTGTATTAGTATTATTGAAGTCCCTCTGGGAGCAAAGCATGTGTGTCATTCTTTTTCCTTTCAGCCATTCCGTGTTCCATTCGTGAAATATCAGTGGTAGTATGCCACGGTTATGATAATACCCATAATGGGAGAAACGTAAATAGAAGGATAAATCTTTCTTCTAAGCGCTCCTATTATAGTATGTTGTGTTATCCATAGGAATAATCTCTAATCATTTTTTACTGTAAAGATGAAGAACCAATAAGAAGTCTTCCAGTTTTTCTGTATATCTCGTTTTATCCATCACTCCAGTTGTATTGCCTTTGTCAGCTGGAAATATGATGATGTGTTTGTTCCTCTTCATGGTTCTGATTGCCAGCCTCTCCAGTTTCATGATGTTTGATTTGGGCAGCTTAGCTTTCTCCACTATCTGTCTCACTTTCAATCTTAGCTCATCCGCCTGAGCCTGCAGGAAGTTCAAGGCTATTTTCGATTCGAGTAATGATGTCCAAGTATGGTACCCGCTTGATGGTTGTGGCGAAGTTGAGACCCTTGTTTAGAACTGACTCCTCAAAGGCACTCAGCTGGTATTGACTGATATTGATTACTGCTTTCACTGGTGGGTGATGGACCTTGTGTGTCACCTTCTGATCTTTCAATCTACTTAATTTTTATACTTGGCGGGCCTTGATTGCATCGAATTCATATCATAAAGATTTATTCAAGTCGTGATGGATCCTCAGTCAGTCTTCTTTGTCGGTAATCCTGTTGAAGAATGCCTTAAGCCTCTGGGGAGATATTAGTTTATAGTTTCTGTTTTATCCAACAGTTGTACTGGATTCTCTCTCGGGCACGGGCGTTTCCAGCTTTTTCTGCGACCAGAGAAGCTCTCCTTGAATTGCCGGGAGGTCTTGATGCCAAGCCTGAAGGAACGAGTCGTAAGTCTCTATATCGGTGTAGGAATGTCAAATGGTTTGATATTCCAATCACCTGAAGAAGGCTGGGGCGTACGACAGCCGAAACGTTGTTAATATGGTAACAAAGATGAGGATAACAGTTCGAATAATGTAAGTAATCACAATACCTCATCTAAGAAATATAGACAGCCGTGTATATATGTATATATTCTTCTATGTCCTAGTATTATATTGATTTTCTAAACCCGGCTTAGATGTGGCACGAGGCCAAAAGTATGGGTCACCTAGTGAGGATTGAATTCACTACTCAGTCGTAATTGATCTAGCAAGACAAGCTTTCTAACCATTATAGCACGTCGAGGTGCCCTAATGTCTTAGCATTCTAAAAGTCTTACTGAGAACAAAGCATGTTTGTTATTCTTTTGCTTTCAGCCATTCCGTGTTCTGTCCGTGAAATATCGGTGTTATTATACCACGGGTATGATAATGCCCATAATGAGGGAAATGTAAATGAGAGAATTAATCTTTCTTCTAAGTCCTTCCATTATAATATGTTGTGTTATCTATAGGAATAATATCTAATCATTTTTACGGTAAAGATGAAGAACCAATAAGTTCTTCTTTTTTCTGGTTTATAAATTGTTTTCTGTCATCAAAGTTGACTTGAAATATTGATCAATTAAGATCGACCTGTATGCAGTTTTAGCTTTTTTCAACTTAGGAAATGTTTTCTTAATGTTGTGTCAAATGGTGAAATGAAATATCTTAGTGAAAGCGTACGTGAGGATGCTAGAAAGGAGGAGAGAGTAAATGAAACGGCAGGAAATATACAGTGAGAAAATGAGAGGGGGAGAAAAAAGAAGAGGTATATAAATTGAGAAAAAAAAGGAGAGCAGGGAGGATAATTTAAGAAAAGCAGAGGTAAGACAAAGAAAAAGAAAGAGAAAATGTGATAACGGTGGTGAAATTAAGAGAGGGAAAGTGAGAGAAAGAGAGATAAAATTTGAGAGAAGGAGGCAGACGATTTGAGAGAAGAGTTATAAAGAGAGAAATGTGAAATGAGAGAGTGGGAGATAAATAAAAAACGGAAGCGAATGTGATAGAGAAAAAGAGTGAGATACAGAAAGGAGAAAAAGATAGAAATACGAGAGGAAGAGAAATAAAAAGAGAGAGTAAGAGTATAACGAGAGAGGAGGATAAATTAAGAATAGGAGAAAAAGGTATAGAGACGGGGTAAGAGAAAAGGAGAAAAGGATATAAATACGAAGAAAAATTAAGAGAGCGGGGAGAAAAGAGGTGAGAAAGTGAGAGAAATTGAAAGTGAAAGAGAAGGATAAATAAAGAATATGAAAGAAAGTGATAGAGAGAGGGAGAAAGAGGAAGAGAAAAATATAAAAATACGAAGAGAAATTGAGAGAGGGAGAGGATAGAGAGAAAATGAGAGAAATGGATAAAAGTGAGAAAGAGAAAGAGAGTGAGATAAATGGAAGAGAATGAGATAAAAATGTAAAAGAGAAAATGAGAAAGGAAAGAGTGAGGAGAAAAAGACGGAAACTGAGAGAGAGAAGAAGAAAATGAAAAGGGTAAAGATGTAATGTCTGGAGTGATCCTGAGACTCGACAGACGTTCAAAGCATAAAACCTAAGAGATTGGAACTGTTCATCCTTACTGGAAACCTCATTTATTTGAAGCCATATTAAACAATATTTTTTTTTAATTGCGGACACGCATAAGCTATAATAAAATTATTTTAACGGTAAAGATGGAGAATCAATAAGAATGATTAAATTCTTTTTCCTGGTTCCAAATTTATGCTTACCATTATTCAAAATTGGTTCTGAATATTGATCAATTAAGACCGACCTATATACAGATCTAGTAGTCTTAATCTTTCGAATCGTCTTCATCAATTAAGTCAGATACTGGATCAAGCACAAAAAAATCTATCACAGACGATAAGGAAATTGAATATAGAATAAGCTGCACTAAGAGTAGTTTCCTTCAAGACTACAATCTGCTAAAAAACCAAAAGATTAACCTGAAAAATCACCTCGTCAGATATGGATGTCAAGCATAGCAACAAACCCGTTCAGAAATATCTTAACTGTCAGCTGTATACAACCACTTTCTAAGATCAATAGTCAAAAAGACTTTGAGCTAATAAAGCCCGAGGTTCTTACCAAAGATCATACTTCTTTGAAAACTGAAGACTGGCGCTATACATTCACAAAGAACAAATAACAGGAACCATGTCAGTTGGGGACTACCAAGAACGACAACAACTAAAATGGATATCACATGTAACTAGAAAATAAAATAATGACATAATCAATATGTTGACATTCCACACTACTTCAAACAAAAGGTTAGGAAGGAAATCCCCATCAATACTGGAAAGAGCGATAACACTTACTGGACTTGATAAACCTATTTTCCGATTTTACGAGAAAGATTTTATAAATTATAACTATCTGTAGCGCTGTCTGTTTAGTCAATGAAGGCCGAATGTTTCCTTATAAGGAAACAGCCAAAATGAAAATTACAATAAGATCAACGGTTAAAAAAGGCTTTGATCGAGTGAAGCCTGAACATTCTTCTTTGAATATTGTGGACTGACGCTACAGATTTACGAATAAAGAACTGTATCATATCAGAGAAACACCATCACTTGACCACTACCAACAGAAGTAACGACTAAAATGGATAGCACATGTAATTTCAAGAAAAAGTATTGAAGTAATCAAGATGTTGACTTTCCACACTACTTCAAATAAAAGGTTAGGAAGGAAACCGCCATCAATAATGGAAGGAGCGATAACATCTACTGGACTTGTAAAGCCTATTTTCCTGAAAAATTCTTTTTAAGAGAAATATTTTTATAAATTTCAACTGAAAGCAGTACTGGCTGCTCTGTTAATGTATGCTAAATGTTTCCTTACAGGGAAAAGGCTAATATCACCATTACCAAATACGTTGTGCCAAACTTTGAATTGTTAGGCAAAAAAAGAATATCCTTCAGCTGGGAGGATTTATAAAAGTCAATAAACTTTCCTTTCTTTTTATTTGTCTTTCAGGATATCATTCCTGCAATTGGTCGATCAAGAATAGACAGACATTGTGACTGTTCTGGCGTACAGGTACACATAAGATAAAATTTGTTAAGCGGTTTGCTAAATTACGCGTTCTTTCGTGCATATGCGCTTCGAAAAAATAGTCCCGCTGCCATTAAGTCGGCGGAGCGAAAGTCTGAATAAATGCGAAGCAAAAGTTTAAAAGAAATCCTTGGCGTCATATCAGAAAGTAAGTTATCGTTCAGTTTTCTCCTACTCATGAGGCTATCAGTTACCGAAACGTAAATGTGTGTCAGTCTACTAAACTACGTTAACGACGATTTATCGCTAAAAATGGAACATGCCAAGGAATGTATAGACGGAACGAATTTCTAAGCGTAACTTAATTTCAGGGCAGGGAAAATCGACATGGCAACACGAAAGAAATGGTAGAAGAAACGAGCAAGACATCAATCGCACGACGGTAGGTAGAATAAAAGTTACTTAAAATCCATTGTCTAATCTGGCACAAGACCAATTTAATAATAGTCCGTGCATCTTCGTTATCTACGTGACGTTTCCTTTCAGGATGTGGATGATCATGTCTCTCTACAGCTTCCTGTTCTCTCTAGCACTTTGCATGTTCTGTGTTAACGCTGTCGCTCCCAATCTCTGTTCTGTCATTCGTTTACACAAGCTCATTAGATAAGTTACTCGCTGCTTTCCTCTGCCTCCTCCATTCGCTGTCTTCAGTATATCCTGTGTGTTTCAAATTCTTGAAGCTCTTCTTCCTCATTATATATACCAGAAATTTCAACTGTTTGATTCTAAATATAAGTTTCCTTTTTGTTTCCATTTTCCAGAGTCCTAGGTATGACGATAAACTACATCTGGCAGCAAGGCCTCTGATCGGGAGATTGGAGATTTTGAGGATTGTGTAACCACTTCTTAATTGCTATTGTTCCTGGATCCACCCTGACCCACGCGATCGGTAAATAGTGAACCCCCAAACAAAACACTATGTCAGTTTTGTACCGTGCGTGGTACACGCATAGGTGATCATGTATCTTTTCGATACCTGACTGACGAGGCAGATTTTATCCCGCAATAAGTTGCCATTTCTTTCTGCAGTAGAACAGTTGCCACCCAAAGCTACAGGACCTGGTCTATCCTGCTATTTACCCATAGCTGGTGGGGGGGGGGAGAAGAAAAGGATTCATACCTTTACCAAGAGTATTAGTGCATAAGTGAATGCAACGGATTCAACTGGAATTCGAACTCGTCTCTCCGATTCCGCAATCCAAGCCGCTACACATCGCCGTGGCTCATAAAAAAACACTACGAATGTATAAATTGAGTATAAGTTATTTTTTATGTTCATACTTTCTTTTTATAGATAAAGATATTTAAGTAAATGCTCTGCTTATAACAAACAGCATTGACCGGCCTGAATATCTGAGAAACTTTCATAGAAAATATGCGTCTTCCGACAGGAATCGAACCTGTATCCTATACTGAATCGTCATATAGCCTGACGTGCTTTTACCGATTGAGCCACAGAGGAGCATTTCGGTTAGCAAGCTCGATTTTATTGTTTTTAAAGCACAATTCTCCATGATTTTCTCTTAAACAATCATATCTCCTAGATGAGTAACAAAATGAAAACAAATGACATCACACATTATGAAATGGACAAAGTCCGACAATTATTTTAAGACATTTTTTTTATGTCTATACGTTGTTTTTATAGATAGAAATATTAAAGTAAATGCTCTGTTTTATAATAAACAGTATTTATAACATTTACCCGCCTGAATATCCGAGAAATTCTCATAGAAAATATGCGTCCTCCGACAGGAATTGAACCTGTATCCTATACGGAACCGTCATATAGCCTGACGTGCTTTTACCGATTGAGCCACAGTTGTTAAAACTGTCTGTTTTCTCTTCTCAATCCTAGTAGCTGTTATCACTCTTTCCAGTATTGATAAGGGTTTCCTTCCTAACCTTTTATTTAAAGTAGTATGGAATATCAACATCTTGATTATGTCATTATTTTCTCTACTCAAGCCCAGTAGTTGTTATCACTCTTTCCAGTATTGATGGGAAGTTCCCTCCCAAACCTTTTATTTGAAGTAGTGTGGAATGTTAATATCTTGATTATGTCATTATTTTCTTTTCGCAAGCCCAGTAGCTGTTATCACTCTATTAAAATGTTTCAGTCATTTTGCCCTCCGGCCTTCATCACATATATGTCGATCCGGATAACGTACAGGGAATTTCATACTACGGGAACCGACTGTTCTTGTTCCACTGCCCATGTCTAAGGATGTGTCGTTTAGTTCTTATTCTTAGTACTGCTCCTTTTCCCGGCCTGTTTCCACTAATTTCATGTACACCTTGCCCTGCTCTGCCCAGGGATTGAACGTAGCCTAGTGGCTTGAAGCGTTGTTTCGTGAATCTCTGGGCCGGGCACTGCGTACTTAGACTCAATGGAGACAAGGTAAGCAATAACCGCGTAGTACTAAAAATAAGAACCAGACAAGATATCCCAAGAAAGTGGGCCAGTGGACCGAGAACAGAAGTTGATTAAATAAAAGGTATAGTTCGGAATTTCATTCTAGACTATCCGTATCGACATACACCTGATCATCGCCCAAGGACACAACAGCCGAAAGGTTGGGATAACAACAACAAAGATGAGGACAATAAACAGTGTAAATAATGATTCTCATCCCAGAAATTCAAACAGATATAATGACTTTGTTTGTGCTTGAGTTGATCAGCCAGTTTTATACTTTAGTCTATAGACATGCATTTCTCGGCTTTATACTTGAGTTTATAAGCAAACACTAGTCAGTTTTATATGTGAATTCACATATATGCATTTCTCTATTTTATGCCTGAGTTTATTAGCAATACTGGTCAGTTTTATACTTGAGTCTATAGATATGCATCTTTTAACTTTATACTTGTGTTTATAAGCAAACACTGGTCAGTTTTATACTTGAGTTTATAGATAAAATTGTTCGGTTTTATACTTGAACACGGAAGTTTCCACTCAGTAGGTGATCCCCTTTTGGAGAACTTAACTCTCTGCAGGTGATGAAGTCAGGACAATTTTTTTTTTTTTTATTGTTATAGCATTTGCGTTTCTTTTTCATCGGGCATACAATTCATATGGGGATAGCGCAATTGTTTTTTTCAGTTAGTACCCATGGATACTGAAAGAAAATTAAGGTTGTAGAATAAAACGGTCAGAAGTTTGAATTACCAAAAGAAACATGTGCTGAATAGTCAAAACGACTCTTGGTATGATGACTTTTCTAAAAACTACTAAAGGTATTTTCCATATGGATTCTAACCCACATGAAGTTCGTAGAATGGGTCAGCCGAACAATTTAAATTACATCGTAATGTTAAAATTAGCCGTTTACTTATAAGGAAATATTTGGGTTTCACTGACGGATCAAGCAGTATTGTTTTCGATTGAAATTTATAAAATCTTTCACTTAAAACAAATTTCCTAAGAAAACAAGTTTCTCAACTTCAGTAGCTACCATCGTTCTTTCCAGAATTGATGGGGGGATAGTACCAATCTATGAGATTTGTTGAAGGATAACCTTCTTTAAGACACGCAGTGTTAAATTGCTTGAAAATATTTGTAATCATGGATGTGAAAACATTATTATATGGCTGATAGGTTATATAGATTAGATATTTATGAACGTGATACAAGTCTAGTGATTGTATTGATGGTGAGTTTCTTTTCTAACCTTTTATTTGAAATAGTGTGGAATGTCACCATCTTGATTATGCCATTATTTTTTTTATGAATTACATGCTCTGTACATTTTAGTTGTTGCTGCTGTTGGTAGTCTTCAAGTGATGAGTTTTCTGTAATTTGGTACAGTTCTTTGTGATTCTCTAGTGCCAATCCACAATATTCAAAGAATTATGATTTTTACCAAGACCCTCAGGCTTCACTCGCCCTTTTTTCACACATTGATCTTAGGAAGCGGCTATATACGAATAACAGCTTAGATATTTCTGAAGTGGTGTGGCACCATGCATGGCATCCATATGAAAACCCCAATTTAAGAGCGTGATACGAGTTTTCAGGTTGATATTTTAGTTTCTTAGAAATTTCTGGTGAAACTACCTCCGGTACAGACTATTCTATACTCAGTTTCTATTTCTCATATATTTAGTAAGTTATAACTGATGCCGTGATGTCTGAAGTGTTTAGTATTAAAGGAAACCCAGTATTCCCAATATTTTTCTAACAAATGTTTCTCCGTTATGACAGTTTTGCTGCAGGAGTACCCTCCACCCTGTTTTTTAACAGAGGTACAAAAGTTCTCAGGAAGCTGTGTTGAAAACTATAACTTGGACACGCAGCTATGATCCTGTAAGGATACAGAAGGCGATTATTTTCCATTGATCTAGATAAGTCTCATGGATCACGTGACGGACAGATTAATGACGTCACTACATGCGGTGACGAAAGCGGCAGTCAATTTCAGTTTGTAGACAGTAGCCGAACGTCAAAGAAACCCGTGCTTCCCAAAAGATATCTGAACCGGTGTAGCTTTTCATTTTAACCCTTACATTTTATATTTATTGAGCATAATTTACAAAAACGATTGTCAGCATTAAAACTTGAGATTTATTATGTTTACCATAACACACAGTAATTGAAATGTGAGGGTTAGAAAAGATGCTGTGGATAACCTGTTTCAGCATCGCATTCAGTATATTGTATTAAAAAATAGTGCTGTGAACTTTTGCGCACCTTTATATTAGAAATCACATATAATAATAGGAGAGGAATAGTCGATGAAATCTGCAAACAATTTTCATTTTTGTTTAGTTACTTGATCGACTGATTTTTTACGGCTTATCAACCCTTTGCTGGTTATTTTAAAGCCAGAAAATATTTTTAGATTATAAGATTGTTTTTAGATAATAATTATTTACTGATACTGGTCCTACTATTTGATCCACAGCTGGTGGAGAAAAGGTGAATACATACCTTTCCCAGGGGTATTGGCGCGTAAGTAAATATTATGTACTCGATTAGAATTGAAACTCTGCCCTCCAATTTACAATTCAGAGCCGAGCGGTCGCTCTTCTAGGTGCTGAACAGATTCAATGTTGCTTGACTTTGGTGATCATAACGAGAACCGGTGTTTCAATGCGATATGGCCGTAAGCCCTTTATACCGACGGCACACTTAAGCTTACAGCACCTGGTATTTATAATCGGTTACCCATCTAGGTTCTGACCCGTCTTGAGGTTGCTTAACTTCGGTGATCATAACGAGAACCGGTGTTTCAATGCGATATGGCCGTAAGCCCTTTATACCGACGGCACACTTAAGCTTACAGCACCTGGTATTTATAATCGGTTACCCATCTAGGTTCTGACCCGTCTTGAGGTTGCTTAACTTCGGTGATCATAACGAGAACCGGTGTTTCAATGCCATATGGCCGTAAGCTCTTTATACCGACGGTACACCTAAGCTTACAGCACCTGTTATTTATAATCGGTTACCCATCTAGGTTCTCACCAGTCTCGAGGTTGCTTAACTTTAGTGATCGTCCGAGAAGCTATGTTTCAACGTGATATGGCCGTATGCCATCTCAGTCGAAATCAGTGTGTAGTACATACAGTAGAATCCCTAACAACCGGACTAAGAAGGCCTTCCGGATATGAGGATTTGATTACAAAGTCCGGATATGAGGGGTTAAATTTAGATTAAAATCAAAGAACTGAAATCAGGTTTAACATTTATTTTCAATGTTTTATAGTAAACAAAATAAGCTAATGGTGAGTGAAATATAACGGAATTGATTTTAAGGAAAAAGAAATAAATTATGTAATGTTAATGAAAATTCATTAAATTAATTATGCCACGTATGCAAAACAAATAATGTAACGAGGATTCTTGAATCGCTGTTGCATGATGATTCTTTCTCTTCTAATGTCATTCGCAACTTTTTCCGCATTTCGTTTTGCTTTTCTTCTTGAATTTTTTTTAAAACGAAAGACACTTTTTTTTTTTTTTAGCGTGCGTTATTGCAATCGTCATAGCTGAATGCTGGGTTTCTTTCCATAAAACTGACAACCTTTTCAATAGTTTTTGCAATTTCAGTCCAGATTTCATCATAATCATGCATCTCATCGATATCTTGTTGCTAATGCGTCTTGTCATCCTTTCCTCTTATTCGCATCATCCTTTGCGCCAATAGAAGCCATTAGGGTGAAATAAGCATAAGCAATTATCCAAAGGAAATTTCCTGAATATCAGAAATTTCAAATCATTTACATATCACCCAAATGATTCAAATATACACATCAAAACCATGTCCGGATATGAGGGATTCCGGATATGAGGGATTCCGGATATGAGGGATTCCGGATATGAGGGATTCCGGATATGAGGGATTCTACTGTATTTTATTTCTGCTGCTATTATGTTGAATTTTTTTTTATCGTTTCACTCCCAAAGCATGGCGACAAAGACGCAAGTGGTTATTGAGCGTGAAATAAAATGAGAAAATGTTATTGAAGAGAAAGTATAATAAGATAACAGTTTTCAAAAAGACAGAGGATAATGATTGACGTTACATTTCAATATTTGAAGATTCTGGTTGACAGGAAAGCAAGAAGCTGGAAATGAGTTTCAAAGGCGAGAAGTGCGAGAGAATAAAATATCGGACAGGAATACTATTTACATTATTTATACTGTTGTCCTCATCTTTGTCGCCATATTTATCACAACGTTTCGGCCATTGTAGGGTCCGGCCTTTTTCAGGTGGTTGGAATGTCGAACTGAACCCTTTATTTCGCTCACTGGAGTAGTCTTTTCTAGTTCCACGTGTCATGTTTAATGGATGTCAATTATCAGTTATCTCCTGTTAATTCCCCTCTCCAAGTTCTCCACTGCTTTAACCGGGTATTGAACTCACACTCTTTGGGTTCTGTCACTGGATCTAACTAACGCCTTTATCCCGGTTAAGGCAGTGAAGAACTTGGAGAGGGGAATTAACAGGAGATAACTGACAACTGACGTCCATTAGACATGGCACGTAGAACTAGAACAGTCTACCCAAGTGAGAGAAATAAAGGGTTTGGTTCGACATTCCAACCACCTGAAGAAGGCCGGAGCCTACAATGGCCGAAACGCTGTAATAAATATGGCGACAAAGATGAGGATAATAGTCCGAATAATATAAATAGTGTACATAATACCTAATCTCAGAAATATAGACAGATACTGACAGGAATATAAACACACTTTAAATTTACGTTAAATGTATCCAGTAGTGTACATGTAAGCACCAAGTTAAATTGGATCTTATCTGTGCTTTTCATGCGACAAGGACAAAGACGTGTCCACACAGACAAGAGGCGCGCGCAAATATAAATTCGTTTTATATATTCGATTAAAATAGAGTTGGTGTCTGCGATGTACGAAGTTACGGGATGATGTTATCAATTACCCGGCGTTCGATTTATTGATTTCAATGAAGATCAAAGGGTTTGATCTTCCAGTTCAAGGGCTTTGGTTCAAAAGATGATCTCTGTCTGTCAAACATAAGAGATATATTCGGAGGCGCAGGACAAAAGGAGTTGGGATGGAGCGCAAATGATGGAAAGATAAAAAGCTCCACACATGGACATGACTGACTGACTGACATGCGCACAAAAGCACACACGCGCAAGAACGGCTATTTCTGACCAATAAATATATATAATAATAATTTAATATATTTATATCCATACACAGAGAGTATACCATTTCTTATATGCGTGCATATATATATATATATATATATATATATATATATATATATATATATATATATATATATATGTACTGTTTTATAAACAACTGCACAATATATGCAATATTATGTTCTTCATCGCCTTAACCAGTAGATAACTTGTAAAGGGGAATTAATAGAAGATAACTGATAACTGACATGCATTAGGCATGGCACGTGGAACTAGAACAGTCTACCCCAGCGAACGAAATAAAGGGTTAAGTTCAACATTCCAGCCACCTGAAGAAGCCCGGGGCATACAACGGCCGAAATATTGTTAAAAATATGGCGACAAAGATAAGGACAATAGTCCGAATAATGTAAATAATGTACATAATACCTCATCTCAGAAATATGGACAGATATTGAAGGAGGCCGCAGCGTACAACGGCCGAAACGTTGTAAAAAATATGGCGGCAAAGATGAGGACAATAGTCCGAATAATGTAAATAGTGTGCATAATACCTCATATCAGAAATACAGACAGATACTGAAGAAGGCTGGAACGTACAACGACCAAAACGTTGCAATAAATATGGGAACAAAGATGAGGACAATAGTTCGAATAATGTAAATATCTCATATCAGAAATATAGACAGATACTGAAGAAGGCCGGAGCGTACAACGGCCGAAACGTTGTAATAAATATGAAGACAAAGATGAGGACAATAGTCCGAATAATGTAAATACATCATCTCAGATATACAGACAGATACTGAAGAAGGCCGGAGCGTACAACGACCGGAACATTTTAATAATGTAAATAGGGTTCTTGTAAATTGTGGGTAGTTATTTTTTATAGCACTTTATTCATAAGATAATTTACGTATGTTTTTATCCGTAGGGTCTGAGGACCTTGAAGATTCGAAAATGACTTTTTACGTTTTCTTAGAATGCTATCTAAAAACAGATACACCGTATTAATCAGCTTGAAGCTGGAGTATGACTATTCGAAAATGTTGGCTCAATAAACGATTTGAGATGATAAAGTCATGATAATACGCAAGAAATTGTTCGATCTTATTAAAATGAGCATTAGGTGCCTTAACAACTCATTGTATTTGAACATTAGCTTGCTAAAATCATGGCTCAAATTTCTTCTGAAACAAAGATGGCGGTTGTGACATTGAAGGGGAAGATAACTCAACAAAAAATAACTAGGCGGTTGGGAATTTCCAGAAACAGAGTTCAAACCACGCAAAAGAGTTTTACTACTACTAAGTGTTTTAAGTGCAAAGAAAACCGGAAGATCAGAAAAGTTACAAAAAAATACAGACAGAGAGTCTCAGCAGATAATCGAAAATTAACAGACAGACTAGTTAACGTTAAACGCGGTTTTAACAGTGATGTTTCAGTTGATACAGTTTGCAGAGAATTATGAAGAAAAAACAATTTAAACGCAAGTACCGCTGCAAAAATTCATTAACCTAAAACATCGAAAGAGAAGATAACGTGATCAAAATTACACGAAACATGGAATGCTGGAAAGTGGCAAGACTTAATTCTTAGTGATTAATGCAAAATAGAATTAAGTTCTAATGCAAGATAATATGTAAAAGACTTGTTGGATGAGAAAAACAATGGAAAATACGATACTAAGACCGTGTCAGTTGGTGATGGATACGTTATGATGGAGCCGTAATTTATTTTCAACTTTTAATATTTTAAATCTTTCTTTTTTTGCCTTATTCCTTTTTGCTTTACCTGCAAATTTTATTAATTCTGTTTGTCATTTATTTTGCATTTAACCATGGCGACTGACTCAACAGATTATCAGCCCAGGAATAGATTCTGATTCAACGGCGTCCAGGGTTTGACGATAAACTACGTCCAACAGCAAGGCCTCTCATAATATGTTTTTGAAAAAATAATGTTGCCAGCTATACGTTTTTGAAAAAATAATGTTGCCAGCTATACGTTTTAGAAAAATAATATTACCAGCTATATATTTTTGAGAAAAAATATTAACAGAAATAGATTTTTGACAAAGCAAAAATATTACCAGGAAAAAAAAAAGAGTTGTCAGCATTAAATAACCCATTGCGGTTGATATGCCGTAAAAGAAACCAAACCAAACCAAATCTGTTTCAACGGTGTCGAATCAAAATACGAACGATGGCAGGTAAAATTACTGGGTTTCATGCGAATCCAAAAATGACACGAAACGATCTTGGTACCATTTGGTCACCCCAATGACGAAGATTACCATGAAAAGAATGTAAACATATTTGCCTAATTAATTCAACTTCTCAATCATCTTATTCCGTCTCTTAGGAGAGAAACCGCTAACGATGGCAGAAAAGCACTGCAAATTTTGAGAGATCATTATTTATCAAACGGAAAACCAAAAATAATTTCCTTACATACTGAATTAACCCCTCTACGCAAAGCAAGTGACGAAACTATTACTGATTATGTTATTATGACACTTTACTAGCAAAGACAAGGGAGGTAATTGGCAATGGTTTACTAATAGCTAGCGTCCGATTTCAAGCCATTTACAACTGTTATTACTCATAAAGACAAGCTACTAACGTTTAGTGAATTTAAAGTAGAAGTTTTTGCGAAGTTTCAAAGAAACATGGAAACATGATTCATGAGAATGACAGTGAAAATGCCGCAATGACTCTCAAGACTGAAGCCACATATTAATGTTCCTGTTTTACTTGTGATAAACTTGGATATAAAAGTTTTGATTGCCGAAGTAAATTTCGGAATTGTCTAATAAATAATTACCCCTCAAAACACTATACTTCCAATCCAGCCATCAAAAATATTATCTGCGATGCTTGTCGCAAACCTGAACAGAAAAGGACCAAGCAAAGAAAAAAAAAGAAAGCTCATTTCGTGAAAAAAAAAATGCAGAAAATGTTTCAGATAATGAATGTTATGAATAACCAAGAGTTGTCTTCTCTTGTTTTGTTACTCCCTTCTTTGAAAGACTTATTTCTTTTTATTGGGACTATAAAAGGGACTCTATAAGTGAACCTTGTATTCTCAGTTGAATAAAGCTTTCTGAAAGCCTATATCTGCGTACTTTTGTCATTACAATGAAGATTCATTTATGTTTTTATTTCGACTAGACAGCTTATCAACAAAAATGGTTTTACTTGTTGACTGGAGATCCCATGCATTTCATTATATATGAATCTAAATTTCTTACTTTCGATAATGATTTTAATCCAGAAATTCATCACATTGAACTGGCTGATATAAGTCGAACCAGTAATATTGTTTTTTAAAAAGAGGCGATGATCCAGCCACTATAACGGACTAAATAGGAATCAAGTACTACACACTTATTTAATTAGTCAAGGTTTTTCTTGATCTATGGCCTTGTATTTACACAAAAACGCTTCAAATTAGCGATTATTATCGTTTGCGTTGATGATGTACCCATTGATGTAAGTTGCAATTTTGCGTTAATTAATGCAAAAACACGTTTAAATGAACAATTCAAAATGACTGGTCTTGGACAGCTTTCCTTCTTTCTGGATATACAATTTCCATTTAAACATAACTTTACAGAGATGTATCAAACGAAATATATTGAAAAGATTCTAACCAAATTTGGAATGCAAGATTGTAAACCTCGATCAAGTGTTTAATAAATTGAATAAATTGAATAAGCCACTAACATTAAAAGCTTTCTGTGATGCTGATTAGGAAAATTCAAAAGACCGCCTTTAGTATTACAGGATAAGATTTCTAGTTATTACCAAACAGTTCAATGATTTCGGGGAAAACGAAAAGCAACCTACAGTAGCATTGTCAGCATGCGTTTTCGGGTGCAATACAAGAAGCAAAATTCCTTATTCATCTATTAGCCGCCAATAATTAATGCAATTAAGAAAAGAGCAAGCTACAATCTATTGCGATAATCAAGGTACCAGAACCGTTACTAAGAACTTGGTCTACCATCAATGTTCAAAACACGTAGACATAAAGTACCATTTCCTAAGAACTGAAATTCAAAATGGTACCATAAAATTGAACTATATTCCATCGGAAGAAAATATTGCCGATTTTTTATTAAACCTGTCGGCAGAACAAAATTAAATAAATTCTTTACTGCTCTAAATGGAGCGCTATACTGAATATTTTTATTTTATTTTTTGCGTTTTGATTGCCACATTGTTTTCTATTCCCTCGTTATTTTTATTAACCAAAACTCCCTTTTTTATTACCCCTTTTTATATAAAAAAAAATAATAATAAAGAAAGATATAAAATATTTAAAAAAAAAAGAAGATTGCTCCGAATTGTTCATCCACTCACAACACAAATCTACTCAAGTCCCAACAGGATCTTAGCAACTAACTGAAAACGTTCCGTCATAATATTGGACAAAATCTTTAACTTTGTGTTTAGCAGAGTTATGCGCCTATAATCATCTAAATCCCGCTCACGACCGTTGCCTTTTTGAAACATCGTGATCACACCCCTGGAGTTCTGGCCGGGGTCGGACCCTGCCGGAACCAATTGTTGAACACAACAGTTAATATCCGCACAAAGGTGTGTGACAACCTCAAATACAATTCCTAGGGTAGACCATCAAGTCCTGGAGACTTGACACTATCATCTCTCTTTATGCCAATTAAACTTCACTCTGTGTTCTCACCCTCGCAGGTAGCCGTTTCAGTCGGTGAAAGCCGAGGAAAGTCAGCCAAATAGCTCCGAAACTCTTCGCCACAGACAGCAGGATCCTTGGTAAACTGAGTCTCGAAATGCCTCACACATGTTTTTAGTCGACCTCAGAGTACGCCCCTCCGAGGTATCGACCTCTCGAACATAACGATCGGAACCTTAACGGATCTCTTCCTTGCCCATTGTTCACGGCTTCGTTGGACATATTGATACCTTCGTTAGATATATTGTAACCTATCTGACCCTGGTAGCGCTTGCTAGTTGCTAGCTGCTCGCTCCAGAGCCTGCCTAGCTAAACCTATCTCTAGGCTATCCTCCCCGGCCTCCGACCGGGACAGACTATCCTTGACAGTCTTCATTGTTTAGCCTTATCTAACGCGAGTCGTTGGCTATATTCGGGGATGAAAGATTTAATCCTATCCTTTAGTCTCCCCATTATCTATTCTCAATAACCTGCTGCACTAATCTAGTTAGCTGTTACCGGGAGTCCCACCTGTCTAGGACTAGGAAAGACAGATTGAACTTCTAGTGTCCAGTCATTCTAATGCTATCCGGGCACAAACAAGTCTATGGTCTAAATAGCCTAACCAGTGGAACTAGTAAATCTAGATCATCGCTTCTCACTAACATTCCAGTAAGGTAGATGGCTCCCCGGATAGACGGCCACTTAAGAACCCATGTCCACATCTCCCGTCCTGGGTGATCGACCTGGTATCTATCGATGAAACCAACCTCACTGGTCACATCAGCCAAGCTACGATCACCCGACCTCCTTCTAGATCCCTGTCCCTATTTTGGCGTCCAGGGTGGCATTCCAGTCTCCCACTGGGGGCATCGACATAGACACTGTTTTTATTGTTGCCGCTTTTTTTTGTGGCTCCTTTCGTGGCTACTTTTTCGGCTGCTGTTGCTTCTCCTTTGTTTGCTGCTGTTTGGCCATCTTTCTCAACCATTTTTGGTGGGACATCCTGCTGGTAAGGATGGGTAGCAGCCTTTGTTCCCATCCCCACTACTTCCATCCACTCACAGGAACCACTGGGGACCTGGCCGGACTTTTCTGCTCCCACTGCTTCTTTTTGACGTTGCTGGTATTGCTTTTATCGGTGCCAGGTTTTCCCCGGGGCACGCCTTTGACAAGTGCCCCGGGGCACTACAGGAGCAGCAGTAGGGACGGTGACTTTCTACTATGACCAGAATATTCCTGACTCGACAAGATATGGGTCGGTGATGTCCATGATGTTTCAGGACATAGTCACCAGTTGCTAAGCCTGCCTTGCTGGAAACGGTCGAATTATGCCCGACCTGTCCAAATCTAAAGAAAACTCCAGTCGTCCCTCTGTGAGATCCATGGGCACCTCGTGTAACGCAAACATTTTCCTCCGGCGGCCCATATGTTCAGTCTGCAGTTGTGCTGACTTGTCAATACGCTGCTTGTCAGTTGGTTTTTTGGGGGTTTTTTGGGGTTTTTTTGGCTTCCTCTTCACTTTCTAACAGGATATCCCACAATGCAGCAGACACCTTTGCGAGGACCTTAGGTTGTATTTGGAGGCTTTTGTGAGCCTCCTCCATGGTGTCCCTGCTGACACCATTGATCCGCTGTGTTTTCACGTCAGTCGTCAGCAGGGATATTGTTCTGGTGGTAACGGCCTCCAGGGCCTCGGGGATTCTGTGGAACTCGTTGCCTTTGTTGCAGGAAGCATATTTCTCCTGTAGGGCAACGTCGTCCTCCGGGCCTTTTTCCTTCGGCCTATTGATAGTGC